>QEPC01005589.1:1704890-1720615 GCA_003113815.1 Sphenodon punctatus | reverse complement strand
GGTCTCCTGGAGCCCCCACTGGCCCCCTCTTTGGTAGGCCTTCCTCCTTCATCTCCACTGTGGGCCGTCGTTGTCATTGTTGTTGTCATTGTCATTGTCGTCCTCCTCCTCCTCCTCCTCCGCCTCTGCCTCCGCGTCCACCCGGGCAGGGACGGTGTCCCCCGGGGGCTCATCTGCCCGGGCCCTTTTCGGTGTCTGTGGGAAGAGGGGGTGGGGGATATAGGGTTGGGTGCTGGTCTGTCCCCCTCACAGGGTGCCCCTTCCCCCTCCTCCCTGGCTGGCGTCCTGGCGTGCCCCGTGCCCCCCCTGGGTGCCCCTGCGCCCCCTGTTCCCCTCCCCTTGCTTCCCCTTACCCGTTCCCATGGTGCATCCGCCTCCCCCGGTCTGGCTGTTGTCCCCGGGGCATCATGTCCCGGTTGCTGCGGGTGTTGTCCCTGCACCTCCTCCATCCTGAGCATGACCCCCTCCTCCCCCTCCTCTGCCTGTGCTCCCTCCAATGCTGCCCCTGCCTCCTCCTCCTCCTCCTCCTCCTCCTCCTCCTCTTCCTCATCCTCCTATTCCTCCACCGTCGCTTTCTCTCCCACCGCTCTCTTCCACCTCCCTCCTCGCTCCATTCCGCCACGCTTGCCTGCTGCCATTATAACCATTTATTTATCAGGCACTGACTTCTGCCATAGCCAAAAATACACATACATATACATATACAATTTAGACTGTATACAATAACCAATACACATTTGGCTGTATACAACATACACAATATCAGTTATCATTTACCGAGTCACCCGTAAACCTCTTTTATCACATTGCCGTAACCTCAATCATACATATACTTGTATATAATTCAATCACTACTTATCAAGGTTCTTATCCTTAGCTTGGTGTACTACCATACACTTAATCAAAACTGTTCTACAATTCACTATTCAGCAGATATTACAGTACTTCAAGTATGCCCGCAATTGGTAGTTAAACAGCTAACCATTCCCAGGTCCTACTACCAGTAATTATCCCCTATACAACCTCCCCAAATCATTTCATATCTTGCTGTAGCCATAATACCCTGGCAACAACCTTCCACTTATGATTTCCATATATTTCCCTAGCTATTCCAGCACTACTTATCAAGGTATCTCGCTATTCTTCCTTATGGCCTCTACATTGAGCCAAACCGAATTTACAACCTCAACCTGTGGAGATATTTTCTTTGATGGAGCCAATACTCTTTAATTTTGTATGGATAGATAATCTCCTTTTCCAGCCAACAATACATAGATGGCGATAGCCTTCATTTCCTCCCTCTCTTGTAATCCCAGCAGGTGCAAATAGCAACCTTTGTTGGTTATACCCAATTCCTTCTTTAATAAGGAACCAGCCAAACTGTCCTCAATTCCCCATAGTATGGACAAGGCAGCAGAAGGTGCTCAGTTGTTTCCACCTCCTTCAGACTACATGGGCATAATCTTAATGAATACGGGACCTTTTTATACCTGCCCTCTGTCACTGCCAGTTGTATAAGTTGGAAACGTAGCAGAGTGTATCCTCTGGGAATTTTACCATTGATCATAATGTCCAAATATGGCTCCAACCCAAATTCCCTTTTAAACAGCCCCAACTTTGGGGCTACCTTCCATTCTGCTACTACTCCGAGATCCTCTTGTTGTGCCATATCCCTCATTCTAGCACAAATTTCATATCTTATAGCCGACACACTCTTTCCTATAAAATAGGCAAAAGAGAATCCACATGATCTGAGAATACCCCCCAAATGTCTCAGCCATGGGTACTCTCTCTGCCTTGTATTTTCTAATTCCTCTCTCAAACATAGTAGGAAAAGATCTTCCTCTTCATGGGTCATAAGCCTTAGCCAATATCTAACATAATTTGCCCTAGCTAACATGGCTATAGAATTGACCCCCAACTCCTCTCTCAAGACTGCCCCTGGAGTACCAGGTCCTACCTTTAACAATCGCCTGAGGAATAGATTTTGCATCCTCTCTAAAACTATCACATTAGGATTGGTTATTACTTCTAAACCAAACACCGCTATTGGGGGAACTTTGGAGTTGTAAACCTTCAAAAATTCCGAAATAGTGACCCCAGTTGATATGCTTATTGCCTTGTTTAATGCCTGGGCTACACACTGCTCCTTCTGAGCTCTAGCCTGTATATGGGAGTTCCAAGCTCCCCTGCTACTAAACATAACTCCTAGGTATTTAAATTCTTTTACAATCTCCATTTCTCCCACATCCGTTTTCCATTTTTGCAGGTGCATCCTTTTACCCACTATCATTAATTTTGATTTCCCTAGGTTAATTTCTAACCCATTTAGTTCGTAATATTGCTGGAACTTACTTATGGCCCTACGCAGGCCACTCTCTGTTTGCGATAGTAGGATTAGATCGTCAGCGAACTGCAATAAACTAACCTGCACCTTCCCTACATTCGGTGGGTGTGTATCAGCCATTCTAATACATTCAGCCAAGTCTGAAAAATAGATATTAAAAAGGAGGGGTGCCAATACACATCCCTTCCGCACTCCCCTCCTAATTTGAATGGTTTCGCTCAGGCCTGTTCTTGTCTTCACCTGAGCTTCGTTGTTAGAATATAGTTCCATAATGACCATCAATAATTTTTCTTCCAACCCAAGGTCCTTTAGCTTCACCCATAACCTAGACCTCGGCACTGTGTCGAAGGCCTTGGTTAGATCCATGAAGGCTAGATAAATTTTGCCTCCCCTTACCTTAGTATATTTAAATATGAGGTGCTGTAAAATAAAGCAACAATCTGTCATAGCCTTACCCTTCCAAAAGCCAAACTTCTCGCGTGGAATAATACATCCCGACTTTGCCCACTTTACCAACAAGTTATGAATTAGCCTGGCATACACCTTCCCAATATTTGATAGCAAACTTATTGTCTGATACACAGCTAAGTCACTAGTTGCTCCCTTTTTTAACAAAAGAACAATAATACTCTGAGTCCAGGAACTTGGCATTAGGCCCGCATTGCTAATTGCTAGAAACAAGGGAGACAACAATCTAGACCACCACCCTGGAGATGCTTGCAAAATTTCCGCTGTAATACTATCCAAACCTGCTGCTTTCCCCCTTTTCAAGGACATTATACAATCCATTATCCTTAATTCCTCAAAATCACTTCCTAGCCATGTTTGGCGCACCTGGGAAACACCCCCTCCCAGGTCAGTTATAGCAATATCCCTATCTGCATAAAGATCCTGGAAGTAACCCTCCCACGCCCTAATAGCAATTTTCTGCTCCCTACCTTTTCGTTTAGGGTTAATAATCTGGTTCAATATAGTCCAAAATTCTCCAGAATTCCCAATACAGATATCCACACCCATCTTTACCCACTTAGATTGGTAATACCCTTCTCTTTTCTCCTTTAGTAATTGCTGATATGCTGATCGTAATTCCCTAAAATGCGCCCCCGCTGTCAATGTTGCTTCCTTTACCCATAACCTCCTTCCCACAGATAGTTGGGCTTTCAACCTCCTACATTCCTGATCATACCATAAATGCCCTAGATAGGACCTACCCATCCCTACCTTATACATCAGCCCCCTCTGGAAACAACTTATGATTTCCTCATAAAACCCAAGGAGCAGCTGTGGATCCTTCTCCTGCTTCATCTTCAACAACAGTTGCTCCATCTTCCCTGAATCACAAATCCCCTGTACCTCACCCATAAGCGCCACCGAGTAAGTTTCCTTAATCTTAAAAGCATTTGACTAGAAATATCCTCCTGCTGTTCCAAGTGGGGATTAGCTATCCTAAACGGCAAGCCCAAGGCCACATGGTCACTTTCTGGCCTAACTATCCTTCCTACTTCCCCAAACCGCTCCCTAAAGCTCCCGTCAACAACTACATAGTCTACCTTACTCCTTCCCTGGAAACTTATAAATGTATGACCTTGCGCTTCATCTTTATATGAGTCCTCATTTAGGACTGCAAATCATATTTCAAAAGTAGATCCTTCATAGGACCCTCTACCAACCCTATTCTATTTTCATTACCTCTGTGCTGCCTGCTGCGGAGTTCCCTTTAAATCTCCCTCCAGTGGTTGTGTTGTCGCTGGTTGCCTGGCAGCAATGCTGCGTGCATTGTCCATGGCTGGGTATCATTTCCTTTGGTTCCATCGGGTGATTGGCGTCCAGACGTTACATTTTGTTGGCTCCCCGTGGGGATCTCTTTGACCACGCTTCCCGGGATATTCCCCCGGTTAGCCTGGGAAGCATGGTTGAAATTGACCCCATGTGGGTATTGAGCGTGGTGAACATCTGGCGGGCACCGAACAGATGTTCCGGGCTCTTTGGCCCCGCCGCGGAATTGAGCATGGTTCACTGTGGATGAGCTTGATCTCGTAACGTCTGAAAATACCCAGTGTTTCCTCAATTAGTTGTACGGAGTGGCAGAAACTTTCATTCCACTAGTTTCATTCTGCTACTTCTGCAGGCTTCTCAAATAGTGGACACATGACATTTTTGCTACTTCCGCCATTCCGCCAGCACCACAAAATAGCGGAACAGCGGTTTTCCGACAGTTTCTGACAATTCCGCAATTTTTCTGATAGCTTCTGAATTTGCAGAAGGACGGCGGAATTATTGGAATGTCAGCAGAAAAGCCGTGGTGTGACGCGGGCAATTCCGAAATGGCGGAATGGAATTGCAGAATGGTAAAAGCTGCTGCCGCTACAGCCCTAACCATTATCACAGTAGTCAGAAAATTCCTGCACTTGGGATCCATCCCAGCATATATCAGAGGGAGATCTCGGAAAGACCCAAATACAAATGACTTTTCTATATTTTGTGCACTAAGCAAAAGTAGTACTGGGCTCTGTCGCCTACTAAATCAGGCATTTTGTATATTTGTACAAATGTCCTCAATTCCATTATACTGCCCTTCAGTCTCTAAAATGGAAGACAGACCTTGAGAGCCATTATCAGGTGTTGTGGAACAGTATATATAGAGCTATACTATGAGGGCCATATTCATTGCTCTACTAAGTGGGTACAGTTTCGCTGGCTACTATGGAATTTCACCCAGTTTGGAAGGAAATATTACCTATAAATTCATACCTTCTCCAATATATATGTAGTGTCCATGGTATTGGATCTCCCCGGTACCAGATTTACTGGTATCGGCATACTGGCAATTGGCAATCTTTAACATTGGGCGTTTTACCGTTTTTTTTACATTGCGGCTGTTTAGCTCAATGGTCGCAATGTAAAAAAAAGGTAAAGTGCTCAATGTTAAAGATCTGGTATGCTGGTGCAGGTAAATATCGGATTTATCAGATTAATCCAATACACCCAAATACCAACAATATCGGCTCTCGGGAGAACCAAAATTCTCATCCCTACTGTTTATATTATGTGCCCATATGGGCCAGCCAGATACTTAGCTAATGCAAATCAGTGTACTCACATTGCAGTTAATGAAGAGGCGATAAACTGTTCAAGCTGAGACTGTGGATCTGTGGCTATATCTAATCTATCTGTGTCATTTGGCAAAATACATATACTTCTAGAAGGATCAGTCTTCTTTGACATTGCAATTGCAAAGCAGTGAAAACGGATTGTTTTTGGAAGCAATACAAATGGTGAAGTGTAAATTAAAATCTAAGGATCTGTGTCATTGTTTTGTAAATTTAACATGCTACAAGTAACATGGGAAAGATAATTTAAAGGAGAGAAAAATATGGCTGGGTATCTGCACTGGTGGGTATCCCCTTGAATAAGATAGGTCCAGCTAATTATGGAGCCATGGAAGCAGTAATTTTTAACATGTTTTATTAAATATAACAGTATTCTATCGACTATATTTTGATTTTTTCTATTGTTGTATCAGCCTCTGACGTGTCTCACACATCTTTGGTTTTAGTTTTTATTTGTCCCCTTTCTAGTTCCTGGATTTGCCCCTGAATCCTATTCCTGTCCCCAAGTACTAAAAGACTGAGCTCAAGGTAAGGGAGCAGGGATGAGGGCATGCACCTGAGGACAGGGGACAGATCCATGATCTGGACCCTCTTGCTGAGCAAACCCCTTCAGCCCCTCCTTCTTTGCCCCAACTTCTCTGTGGCCCTCGGAGCTTGTACTGATTTTTAAAGTGGTTCCTGGGAGGGAAAAGGCATACATCACTGAGCATGCACTTGATTCCTTCTAAACAGAGAACCAGTGTCGTGTAGTGGATAAGGTGCTGGACTTGGACCTGCCATGGAAGGGGAGTGCATGGGGGCTGCCTTACCTCCCAGACAAAGACAACACCAACCAGAACTCCCTGTCTTCCCCCCACAGGGCAATCCAGATGGGGAGAGTTTAATCTTCCCAGCTCTCAGCATGGATGCCCAATTCTTAGAGACCTTGAGCCAGATCATGGTCAAACCAGCCTCAGCCCCAAGATCCAGCCTCACCTCTAGGCATATCCACACACACACACACACCAGCACATCCATGGTGCTTTCTTGGCAGGAGGTGGGGCAGGGGGAGGGCTTGGGGGCAGCAGCCTGAGAAGGGCCATGGGGTGCAAACTTCCTAAGCCTGGCTCTAACAGGGAGGGAGCTGGGGAAGCACTGTAGGAGCAGGAAGCTTCAGCACCTCTTCCCCCAACATCAAAGTTTGCAATGGAGGTGGGGTGGGTAAGAGGAGCCAGAGGTGTGCGGGGAAAGGAGCCAGGGAAGTGCTGTGGGGTGGGAAGATTCATTACCTCTCCCCCAAGCTCAGAGTTTTCAGTGGAGGTGGAGTGTGTCAGAGGAGCCAGAGATGCATGGGGAAGGAGCCAGGGAAGTACTGCAGGGGTGGGCATCTTCAGCGCCTCTCTCCTAGGCTCAGAGTTGCAACAGTGGTTCAGGGCCAAACACAAAGAGCATTGATTACAGAAGCAGCATTTCAGGCAACCAGCGGAACCCCCTCCCCATAACCTGACATTGCAACTGGTTCTGTAACACATGCAGATAGTGAGTACCTAACTGCAGTACAGGCCATGGAGCCTCCTGGGGGAGGGAGCTAACTTGCTCATTAATATGCATGTATGTATGTATGTATGTATCTTGTCCACTGCTACAAGTTTTCTACTCTTTTTTTTAAAGTGGCATATATTAATGTCTTCATGACTATCTTTGCAGAAAATATGTCATATTTTCTGAAACATAATGTAACCAAAACATAGATGTAGTACAATCTCTTGCCATCTTTATACTCCCTGAAATCACTCTCAGGAGTTTGGATTGTGTTGTAAAAAACCCCAAAGAAATTAGACAAAAAAAACCCCCTATGGTTTAAAACACTTAGTTAAGGTGGATTCATGTCAAGCAAACTTCAACAAACCTGGAAATTGTATGTTAAGGCTCCCACCTTAACTTGCACACTTTATAAGCAGTGAAGTTGTTGTAAGGTGTCACATATTGTGCTTGCTTACAACATAGACTCCATGCGCCCACACTTTGCCTTGGTCTTTCAGCCCCAATCTTCTTCCTTTGCAGCTTTCAGGGCAACACTAAAGCTAGGATGACAAGCTCCTTCCTGTTCAATATTACATTGTTACTCTACTTCCAATGTGGAAATCATTTCTCTTTTTTTTTTACTTATATTCTAAATCTCCATTCTGTGGCACCAGATCAAATACATCTCCCCACTGCACAGGTGACTAAGAACATGTAAATATTCCAACATGGTACAACTAGATGGACCAGTTGTTCTGTCCTTTCATTTAAATTTATTTTATTTGGGATCACCACGTACTCTAACCCACTACTTATTTGCATCATTGAACTCTCTGGTCTTATTACAACTAACCACCAGTTCACTCTCAGAGGACAGAAAAGTTCTAGCTTCAACTGCCCCACCCCCATCCCACCTCCCAGTTTAACCCACTAGCTTCCAACTGCATAGTCTGGCCTCTACTACCACCCGATAAACCCCACTCAACTCCCAAAAAATCACAAGACTCCTGACCACTATAATAACTATCATTATTCATAACAAATACATCTACAAGTGTGTGAAATGACAACTCTCATGCCATTAAAAAAAGAAAACCCAGGACAGAAGGTGTACTAATACACAATGGGCCAATACAGAATAGAACAACAAGGGGGTAGCTATGATGCTTATTAGCATTATAGAAGTGTTTCCCATAATCTCCTATCACTCCTCCCAATAACATACATCACCCAAAATACTGACATTCCACCCATTTCTTATGTCATTCTTCCTATTATTCCACCAAGTTCGTTCATGCTGTACACAATCCTTATGCCCCCCTCCCTGTCATTCCACTGTCTCTCCCTGCTGCCTTCGTTATTCCACATCCTCTTTCTCCCCCATTCCCAAATATGCATCTCTATTGTATCATTTCACAGTTAATGAGATACAATTTAATTTCAAATTAGCATTAATGTTTTCCCCTTTCCTTCCATTGGCCATTCCATGGATTTCATGTCAATGTCTACCCACATTCTAAATAAACACTTGCATAACATTCTCCCCAGCTTTAGTGTTACCCCCAAACTGCAAAGGAAGAGAATTGGGGCTGAAAGACCAAGGCAAAGTGTGGGTGCATGGAACCTAAGTTGTAAGTGAGCACAGTAATGACGCTATACAACAACTTCACTGCTTACAAGGTGTGCAAGTTAAGGCATGAACCTTAACATACAATTTCCTGGTTCCTGGTTTGTTAAAGATTGCTTGATGTGATTCTGCCTCAACTGGGTTTTTTAAACTGTAGTTTTTTGGGTTTTTTGTATAACTGTATGTTGTTTAAAACAATTTTTCCATTAAAGTATAAGTATATAAGGGCAAATGTGAAGTTACATATGTGTACTTTTCTATGAAGTATAGGCCTGAGGTGGAAAAAGCTCCTAACCCCATGAGCCATGTACCAAGATCTTCATATGGTCGAGAGCCACAAGGCACACACATATGGGGTGATTTCAGACTTTACGCGGTCCAGAGTCACCATAGTGGATTCCCGGCGGTGGTGAACCATTCAACCACCTCCCACGGTCAATAAAAGCCCCAAACAGACATGATGGGAGCTGTACCATGGCAGGGAATAGGACTGGCAGACCACGGCCCGGGGCAGTGCAACAGACGTTATGCCAATCCCGGGCCGGGCCATGGTCAAAACACCCAGAAGGCACCAGGGTGGCTTGTCCCGGCTGCTGCCATGTGCCCTTTAAATCTCCCTCTGTGGCCTGTGTTGTTGCTGGTTGCCTGGCAGCGATGCTGCATGCTTTGTCCCTGGTTGGGAATCATTTTGATTGATTCCGGACGGTGATTGCCGTCCAGACTTTACTTTTTATTGTTTGCCGCTGGGAATCTCTTTGACCATGCTTTTGGAGATGGTCCAGGCCGGAGCTCCGGAAGAGTGGTTGAATTTGACCCCATGTGAGTATTGACTGTGGTGAACATCTGGAAGCTGCCGAACAGACGTTCAGAGTGCTTTGGCCCCACCGCAGGATTGACCGTGGTTCACTGCGGTTGAGCGTGATCTCGTAACGTCTGAAAATACCATGTATGTGTTGGCTGGCAAAGTTGCTGCTTGTGATCCTAGCTGCTGAGATTCAGCTGCTGAATCATGGGTGTAATGAAGTAGGAGACAGGACCATTAAGGCAGCGCTGGCCTTGGAACTGACCAAGAGACATATTTGAACTCCACAGGAGCCATATGTGACTCCAAGTAATTCTTTTACACATCCCTGGTATAGCGTCTCAAATCTGGACCTCCCATATCCTGATTCCTTTTTATTCTGGGCCCCGCTTATCTGCAGGACTGCCTCACCCCCCAGGTCCTGGAACAGCCCTTGCAGTCAGCAGGGGATGCCTCCCTCAAAGTCCCTCGGGAATCTCGGGTGGTGACAAGGGGGCAGGGGGCATTCTCAGTGATTGATTGGTTGATTGATTGGTTGATTGATTGATTGATTGATTGATTGATTTTATTTTATTTTATTTTATTTTATTTTATTTTATTTTATTTTTTAAAATGCTACCCCACCTCTCCTGCCACAGGCAACTCAGGGCGGCTTACAATTACTAAAAACATCAGAATTAAAACAACATATTAAAGGAGAGAAAATAATTCATCCCACCCCCCCAATACCCAGTCCTCCCCCCCATTACCCATCTCTCCCACCAAGCGCCTGGCAGAACAGTCAGGTCTTACAACTTATCTGAAAGGAGGGAAGATCCGGGGTCAACCAGGCCCCTTCCGGAAGGGAGTTCCACAACCGCGGTGCGACCACCGAGAATGCCCTCTCCTGCATGCCCCCCCCAAACTCATGGGACCTCGAACAGGGCACCACTGGATGACCGCAGGGGCCAATCCAGGACCCGGGGAGTGAGGCAATCTCACAGATAGGTAGGGCCCAGGCCATTTAGGACTTTATAGGCCAAGACCAACACCTGGTTGCACTGCGGCTGTGGAACTCCTTCCCGACATGACAGAGTCAGCCTGGCCCCAGACCTTCCCTCTTTCCAAAGACAGTGTAAGACATGGCTGTTCCACCAGGCTTTTGGTGAGGGAAACAGGTGATGGAGGAGAGGGGAGGGGAGGGGAGGAGGTTTGGCTCTGCTCAGGGTTCATCTTTTATTGATTTGATATTTTTTTATATTGTTGCTATTTATTGACAAATCATATTATATTTTAATATGTTTTTATGTATGTTTTGAGCTGCCCCCAAGCATCTGTAGCAGGAGGGGTCAGCCAAGAAATCTAACTAACTAACTAACTAACTACATAAATAAATAAATAAATAAATAAATAAATAAATAAATAATTGCCCTCCCATATCCAGATGACTCTCTAGACCAGAAAAGACCATGCAGTCTGAACTGTTCAGATATGGAGGTTTCTGTTGTGTACATTTGGTTAACATATACATATTTAAATATTATAGCTGCGTTTGTGTGCAAGCCTCATTCATTTCAATGGGCCATGCACTGGTGCAGTGTTTTAGAATCAGATACACAAACATAGGTAGGACTATACACATACCCCTCAATGTACATGTTTACACACATGCACAGCATACATATAAATTCATTCTTGCCCAATTGATACATACCTCCACAGAACACACACACATTCAGATGTGTCCATACCCACTCATAGACAGAGACACTATGTCTATCATGCTCACCCCCACACAATGTAATTTCTATCTTTTCCAGGGAATGGTCCCTGGCCAGTATCTTCTGATCTCTGCCCTTTCTTCCTCCAAATTAAATTTCAACTTTTTTAAAACCTCCAACAGAGTGACAGGCTAGTGCCAGAGCTGTCTTTTAATACACAAAAGCATAAATAATGCCATCCATCAGAGCTGTCACTCAGAAAGATAGATTGCTAGCTGTCCAGACATTGAAATGACACAAAAGCGAAAGTTAGAAAGTGTCTCTTTCCTTTCCTTTCTTTCTTTTTTTTCAGTTGCTGGACTGCTTGATTCTGATTAATGGTGCTGTCAGGGTGGGATTCCGCTTGCCCGGGTAATGAGTCAGGAATGTATTCCCTGTCACAGACACAGCAGATGTCAGGAGCAGAAGGGCCCAGGAATGCCAGAAACAATATACAGTTTCTTCCTAGTCCCCTGACAGGCCAATATGCTGCACAAGGTCTAATTTATGTAGACAAAATGCAGGCAAGGGGCTTCAGCAGCCAAGAACTACGCCAGAAAGTCTACGCTATAATGCAACACGGGGGGGGGGGGAACTGAAGGAAGGTAATGAACGTTAGCAGTAGGACTCAATAGTACTGCATCAAACAGCCTTAACACGAATGGCCTAGGACCACTTTGACTTCATTAAACTGCACTTTACATCATTATGGGAAGAAATCAAACAGGGCAGAGGGCTTCTGTTTCTTTTTAATGGCTTGATTAGGTTAACCGTTGATCAGCATTCGCCACTATCATACTTGTGCAATGACTGCTGAGCAGGAGGTGCAATAACACTAGTGGTGTGCTCTTAGATCCCCCATTTATGTGAAGCATGTTGGGCCTGTTGCAGTATCTCAGAAGTGGGTGTGCTTACACAAAAGATGAGGCAATAATATGAAAAGGGCATTTGGCAGCAAGAAAAATTCTGACCAAGTCTTTCTAAAAGTGTCTGCTGATTGTGACTTCACCCATTTTCCAGGTGTCCAGCTTGAATCCCTGAAGGAGACAAGGTGGTTTGAATGATATCTTTTATTGGACCAACTGCTGTTGGTGAAAATGAACAAGATTTGGGGCCACCAGGGCCCTTTCTCAGGCATGTAGCATAGCCAGTCATAAATATATAAACTGAGCAAATTTAGGGCATGTCTGAGGAAGGGCCCTGTGTGGCCTGAAAGCTTGTTCATGTTCACCAACAGCAGTTGGTCCAATATAAGATATCTTTCAAACCACCTTATCTCCGTCTCTGCAACTTGGGACCAACACAGCAGCCGCACAGTCTCTCTGAACTTGAATCCCTCAAGAGGCCTGCTCTGCAGAAAGAGCAGAATGACTGCCATTGCAAAAAACGGGCCCTTGTACAGTGGCTGAATAAGATGTCTGAAAAACGTCTTGTGATGAGAGGCTTAAGGAGCTGACTATGTTTAGATTATCAAAAGGAAAATGTCACGGGTGACTTAATTATGGTGTAAGTCTCCCTTCACAGGGAGAACACACTATGTACTAAAGGGCTCTTTAATCTAGAAGAGAAAGGCAGAGCAAGAAATTAAAGTCAGACCAATGGGACAGATGGTTCAGGTTGGGGATGGATACTCTATCACTTGTGGCCTACAAGTAAGGATGAGATGCCCTTCCAAAAGGAATGCATCTGCCAAATCCAGTTTCCATTCAGTTTCTTTGGTTGGTGCAATCAGATTCTAAAAGGCAATCTTTAGGTGTTTTCAGACATGACTGTGGCATACTTTCATCCACTTTAGTGCAGATTAACCTGGGTGCCACCATCATGCCTAAATGCACCTGCCCCATATTAGCACGGTCTGACTCCCGACCATGGTGGGGGCTAGCCCAGGCTGTGACTTGGGGAAATTTCCAAATCACAGTCAGGGCTAAGCTCCACCATGAGCAGGAGCCAGCCACCAGACCAGAAGTAAATTGGTCTATCGCATCTGATAGCCTGCTGTACTTTAGGGATGGGACTTTCAGTATTGCCAAGAACTGAAAATAGTCAATAGTGGCATTTTCAGTTCTTTCTGAAATTTCGGTTCCTTTTGTTTTCAGCACTATTGGTTCTTTTGCACTGATTTTTTAAATCAGATTTTTAACATTGCAGTTTTCCCCATTGACTTCGGTGGGGGAAAGCGCAATGTTAAAAAACAAAAACCAAGAGAACCGAAACTGATAGGAGAACTGAAATTAATGAGAACCAAAACTGAAATAAACCTAAACCAATGTTTCTCCCAGAGTCCTACCCTAGTACTTACCATCGCCGGGAGGTGGGCCGGGGGAGGCAGGCAGTGGGCACCATCAAGGCTGTCATTGGCCGCCATGGCCACGCATCAGCTGGGGAGGTGGGGGGCCTCTTCATGCAGTGCAGGGGCTGACAGACACACATCCATGCAACTCCATGCCCCATCCCCAACCCATGATGGCTTCTGCCAACCCCTGGAGCCATCCGTGGTGGTGGCGGGAGCCATCACATCAGAAAGTGCCCTTTGTCTCTAACGTAGTTATCTGGTGTGCACTTCTGCAGTGTCTGAGTTGGAGAGCTTCTAGATATGATAAAAAGTGAACTTGTGTTCAGCTGGTGGGATGCACATGCAAATTAAGTGTGGTTTTGATGATGTCGGAAAGGTGCCCCACGCATGTTTGAAGCTCTTCGGCACCCTGACAAATGTGCTTTACCAAGATTGAAGCTCAGTAAAGCACATTTGTCAGTGCACCAAAAAGCTTCAGCCATGTGTGGGGTGCCTTTCCATCGTTTTCAAAGTTGCACCTAATTTGCATGCACAGCTTGATAAGTATACTTTTATCACATCTGAAAAATTCCCTTGGCCTCAAAGCCCTCCACTGTGGAACAGGACAGGGTTATTATGGACAACTTGGTATGCATCATGGAGACCTGGCTGGACACTGAGTCGAGGCCTATTTTGACTGACCTTGTTCCAGCCGGGTACTCCGTGCAGCAACAGTCCTGACTGGAGGGATGGGGGGCAGTATAGCCATTGCTTTTCAAGATACTTGGTCCATGTGGAGGTATCCAGTTCAGGCCCCACTGGGAGTGGAGTGCCTCCATCTTGTGATTGATTTGGTCCAAGGAGACAGATTAGGGGTGCTGCTGGTATACCATGCACCTTCCTGTATGGCAACATCCCTGCTTGCCCTGACTGACCTGGTGGCAGAGTTGGTGTTGAGATCCCCAAGACTTTTAGTCCTTGGGCATTTCAACATCCACACCATTATGGATGTGTGGACGCAGTTTGGGAGTTTGGAGTTTGGACTGAACTTGGCCAATTCTGATGACCAAACTGAACGACCAAAATGAACGTTCGAACCCCCGAACAGTTTGGCCGCGTTTGGCCATGTTCAGATGAGTTCGGGTGGGAAAAACATGACTGGCAGGCCCAGGGAGGAGGGGGGGCACCTGAGGAGCAGACTTCCTGGCACCCAGGGTGGAGAGGCTTGGAATAGCAGCCTGCCTGCCA
The DNA here is from genome assembly GCA_003113815.1 of Sphenodon punctatus. NCBI lineage: Eukaryota > Metazoa > Chordata > Lepidosauria > Sphenodontia > Sphenodontidae > Sphenodon > Sphenodon punctatus. The sequence goes on along the minus strand of QEPC01005589.1, from coordinate 1,705,967 downwards.
GTGCCCAATCACCATCCCTCTTTTCCTCAGACCACTGACTTCACAGTCTGCGATTGGCATGGGGCTAGGCTGCAAGGAACCAATGGGGCTTGTGGAAATGTGGTCGCAGCAAGTAACAAAAGCCACTGCCCTCCCCCCTTCCCAATATTTCTGAGCTAGCCACTGATCCTTTCAGCAGCGTTTCCAGAAGTGTCCCTCTCCAAGGAGTTTGCTTTCCTAACAATCCAAATCCATCCTCCTCCTATTTCACCCATTTCCACACATTTACCTCCCTAGCTTCATTTATTTACCTCAGATTAGATAGATTTAAGAGTTATTTTTATTTTTTACTCCTCCCTGTGTTCTTCCTCCCTCCCCCCTCCATTGAATCCTTTCCCTCTCCCTCTATATATTCTATCCCTGATTCTCTTCCTCTTTTTAAAAATTTTTTAGAGTAGGATTAGATTGATTTAGGTTTCATTTCACTTTTGTACCCCTCCCTGTGTTCTTTGTGTTCCCCCCCATCCCAGATAGATAGATAGATAGATAGATAGATAGATAGATGTAGGAGTTAGCTTAGTTATATATAGAGAGATAGTGTTTAGTGATTTAGTATTAATATTTAGTGTGTTTGTAGGACTAGGCCTCTAATATTCATATTAGATAGTATTAAATTTAGTTGCATTGGTTTTAGAATAGTTAATAAGCAGTTAGAGTTAGTGTCATGTGTGTGTGTGTGTTTGTGTGTGTGTGTATAATAGGGGTGGGAAACCGGTAGAATACGGTATCCGATAATGCCGGTATCGGGCGTACCGGCATTATCGGATTCGGCCCGGTAATCCGGACCCGGTACCGGATTTTGGGGTACCGGTTTTTTTACATTGCAGCCATTTAAAAATGGCTGCAATGTAAAAAAAATTAAAGCCCCAGCAAAAAAGTTTTTTTTAAAAAAAACCTCCCCGAGTCCAGGCTGCGCGGGTGGAAGGGGGGACACCCCCCACCCACCCTGCCCAGCCTGGCTTTTTGTTTTAAAAAAGAAAAGACTAAGAGTAAGACGGCGAGGCGAGCCCCCCCCAGCACCAGCGGCCGCGGCGTCCC
>QEPC01005589.1:1671678-1699692 GCA_003113815.1 Sphenodon punctatus | reverse complement strand
TGGCAGTGGGACACACACCCCCAGTAAAAAGCAGAGCGGCAGCGAGACACCCACCCCCAGTAAAAAGCAGAGCGGCAGCGGGACACCCCCAGTAAAAAGCAGAGCAGCAGCGGGACACACACACCCCAGTAAAAAGCAGAGCAGCAGCGGGACACCACCACCCCAGTAAAAAGCAGAGCGGCAGCGGGACACCCCCCCCCCAGTAAAAAGAAGCAGCAGCAGGACACACACACCCCAGTAAATAGCAGAGCGGCAGCAGGACACCCCCCACCCACCAGTAAAAAGCAGAGTGCGCAGCGGGACACACACCCCAGCCACCTACTTACCTTGATGGACCGGCGATCCCTGACCCTGAGCAGTGGAGGCAAGGCAGCAGCGGCGGCGGTGATCCCTCGGTGGTGGCGGCGGAGGCGAAGGCAGCAGCAGCGGTGGTGATCCCTGGGTGGCGGAGGCAAGGCAGCAGCAGCGGCAGTGATCCCTTGGCGGCGGCAGCAGAGGCAAAGGCAGCAGCAGCGGCAGCGGCAGTGATCCCTGGGCGGCGGAGGCAAGGCAGCAGCAGCGGCGGTGATCCCTCGGCGGTGGCGGCGGTGGCGGCAAAGGCAGCAGCAGCAGCAGCAGAGGCGATCCCTGGATGGCGGAGGCAAGGCAGCAGCAGTGGCAGTGATCCCTTGGCGGCGGCGGCAGAGGAGAAGGCAGCAGCAGCAGCGGCGGCAGTGATCCCTGGGCGGGTCCAAGAACAAGCAGGAGCATGTGCAGTTGGACCTGCTTTATAAAGGCCGTGCAAGCCCATGATTGGCTTGTGGCCTGAATAAAGCAGGTCCTGGATTGGCTGGATGGCAAGGAGGGGAAATCCCGCGGGGATTTCCCCATTTTCTGCGAGAATCCTGCCTAGGGCAGGATTCTCCACAAATTCCGCGATTCGCGGCAGCGCAGAAGACTAGGGACCCTGATGGTGAGGGAGTGGGTCATGCCAGGTGCGCTCTTCGTTAAGGGATGCGTGGTGCCAGACAATTCAGCAAACATACTGAGGGCTGTCCGCGAGGCTGGGTTCACCAGCATTCCTTGCGCTGCACATTCCCTTCACCTGGTGGTCAGCAACGCTCAGGGTTTGGGGGAGAACGGGATTGGGGCAGGCATCCTTAGCTCCCTGATCGAGCGGGGGAGGAAGCTGGCTGGGGTTTTTTAACCGGAGCGTGAAGGGAAGTGATCTCCTCCGGGCCAAGGAGGCAGAGCAAGGCTTCCCAGTGCACCAGCTGGTGCAGGATGTATCCACCAAATGGAACTCTACATTCCTGATGCTCAAACAGCTTGTGGAGCAGAAAGCCGCCTTGCATCAAGTGCAACTGGGGACAGACAGCGGGGCACCTCCAGGGTACAATGGAGTGGAATGGGACATCTTGTCGCAAACGGTCTTTGTCCTGAAACCATTCCTGACCATAACGGAGACCATCAGCTCCTCCATGGCCAGCATCAGCCAGGTGACCCCTCTGGTTCAGAATCTCATCAGGAGACTGGAGGAGATTCTCCAGGAGCAGGATGGTGGCCATCAGGGCAAGAAGCTGGGGGCTGAGGCATTTGCCCTGTTGCAGCAGCTGAATTCAGCACTGAATGGATGGTTTGATGAGCTGCTGAAGTGCAAGGAATATGTGATGGAAACCATGCTGGACCACCGGGTCAAGGGCAGCGTGGCACAGCAGACAGAAGTCTATGGTTACTTAAAGGCTGAGCTGGTGGAGAGGGTCCAGCATGCAGAGAGGGGTCTTGAGAGTGCACAGCGGTGGTAGCAGCAGCAGGACACCCTGGGGATGGTGGGAGTGGGAGCAGCCACCCCTTTCAGTCATGGGGTCTATCCCTTCCCCCAGCCTGAGTAGAAGCAGCACGAGCACCCCTACTGAGAGCAGCACCAGAAGCTCGTATGTGCAGGGCACTCTGGGGATCATGGGCCCGTGCACAGCAGGGCAGGAAGCATGGCTGAGGGCAGTGGTGGAGGTGGTGCTGAGGCACAGTTACATGAGTGAGTGTGACAGCGCCTCAGAAGCAGTGGAGAGCTACCTGGAGGAGGAGCCCTGCATTAATCCAAGCAGAAATCCCTTGGCCTACTTGGCTGGCAAGACAAACGTGTGGCCGGCCCTGTCAAAAGTGGTCAAGGGTCTCTTGTCCCGCCCACCAACAAGTGTCCCCAGCAAGCAGGTGTTCTCCATGGTGGGAGACATTTGCTCTCCCCACCACCTGAGTCTGGGGCCCAAGTTGGTGGAGAAGTTGCTGTTCCTAAAGGTGAACCTTCCACTGCTGGGATTCCCCGAGCATCCCCATGAAATGGCTTGATGGTGCAATGGTACAAGCCATCCCATGCTAAGGGAAGTCTTGGGACGGGGCTCGTCCTCAATCTGGGCTGCTGCTGCTGCTGCTGCTGCTGCTGCTGCTGCTGCTGTGCTGAGGTGCTGTCCCTCCCTCCCAATGCCTGGAGCCTATCCTGCCTCTCTCTCTTTCATACTAGATGGCCTTGGCTGGTCTATCTGACTGATCTCATGACACAAGGTGGGTGGAATTGGGAAGCTGTAAGCCTGCCAGCCAGCCTCTAGCTAGACGATCTCATTCCACCTATCTGACTGGCTCTCTCACTCGTGCGTGCGCTGTACAGTCTTCGACGTCTATCTGAGTGCCCTCCCAAGGTCCCAGCCTGCCTTCCCTACTGCTTCTCTCATGCCATGCTGTCTGTCTGCCTGCCCAGGTTACCATTACCAAGCTCAAAGTCTGCCTCAGCCCACCTGTCTGCCTCTTATGCCAAGGTGCCTGTCTGCCCGCCCAGGTTGCCAAGCTCAAGCCTGCCTCGACCCACCCGCCTGCCTCTCATGCCAAGGTGCCTGTCTTCCCGTCCAGGTTGCCAAGCTCAAAGCCTGCCTCAGTCCACCCACTTGCCTCTCATGCCACACTGCCTGTCTGCCTTCCCTGTCAACCCTGGGTGATGTGCCCCACTGGACTGGTAATCCTGCTGCTGCTGTCTTCTGGTACATGGGCACTCTGCTCTGGCCAATCCAAATGTGCCCACAAAATCCTTCTGCTGCCATCTGCTGCTGTATGGGAGCTCTTCCCTGGAAAATCCTACCATCCTGGATCCATGGGTGCAGCGCACAGGGAAATCCTGCCAATGCAGTCTCTGCCGTGCCACGGGTTCTGTGCCCAAGCAAACCAATGTCTGCTCCGGCTGTCAATGCTGCCTCTGGGCAATACAGTATCTACTGCTGCTGCTAATGCTACCTCTGCTGTGCCACTTCATCCAGAACCTGCCACTCTAGCCCCAGGACCCACTGTCAGGGTTCTGGGGCCTATGTTACAGGCAGGGAGGGCTGTCCATCTGCTGTATCCAGAAGCTGCCACTCTATCCCCAGGACTCACCATCAGCGTCCTGGGGCCGTCATTCTGCTCAGAGAGAGCCATCTTTCAACTGCATCAAGAAACAACTACTTCAGCTCCAGAACACACCATCGGGGCTCTGAGGCCGACATTACAGGCAGGGAGGGCTGTCCATCAACATCATATAGAAGCTGCCACTCTAGCCCCAGGATCCACCATCAGGATTCTGGGACCGTCATTCTTCTCACAGAGAGTCATTGTTCAACTGCATCAACAAACAGCCAGCCATCCAGCCCCAGGACCCAACATCAGGGTTCTGGGGCCTACATTACAGGTAGGGAGGGACATCCATCTGCTGTATCCAGAAGCTGCCACTCTAGCCCCAGGACCCACTGTCAGGATTCTGGGGCCGTTATTCCACTCACAGAGAGCCATCATTCAACTTCATCAAGAAACAATCAGCCACTCCAGCTCCAGGACCCACCATCAGGGTTATGGGGCCTATGTTACAGGCAGGGAGGGCTGTCAATCCACATCATCTAGAAGCTGCCAATCTAGCCCCAGGACCCACCATCAGGGTTCTGGGGCTGTCATTCCTCACACAGGGCACTGTCATTCCACCATATCAAGAAGCAGCCATTCCAGCCCCAGGACCCAACATCAGAGTTCTAGGGCCTATGTTACAGGCAGGGATGGCTGTCCATCTGCTGTATCTAGAAGCTGCCACTCTAGCCCCAGGACCTACCATCAGGGTTCTGGGGCTATCATTCCACTCACAGAGAGCCATCGTTCAACTGCATCAAGAAACAGCCCGCCACTCCAGCCCCAGGACCAACCGTCAGGGTTCTGGGACCGTCATTCCTTGCACAGGGTGCTGTCATTCCACCATATCAAGAAGCAGCCACTGCATCTCCAGGACCCACCGCCAGAGTGTTGGGGCCTACATTACAGGCAGGAAGGGCTGTCCATCCATGTCATCTAGAAACTGCCACTCTAGCCCCAGGACCCACCCTCAGGGTTCTGGGGCCGTCATTCTGCTCATGGGGAGCTGTCATTCCACCGCTTCAAGAAGCAGCCACTCCAGCCCCAGGGCTGACCATCAGGATTCTGGGTCCTATGTTCCAGGCAGGAAGGACTGTCCATCCACATCATCTAGATGCTGCCACTCTATCCCCAGGACCCACCGTCAGGGTTCTTGGTCTGTCATTCCGCTCACAGGGAGCCATCATTCAACTGCATCAAGAAACACCCACTTCAGCCCCAGGACCCACCGTCAGGGTTCTGGGGCCTACGTTACAGGCAGGGAGGGCTGTCCATCCACATCATCTAGAAGCTGCCACTCTAGTCCCAGGACCCACCATCAGGGTTCTGGGGCCATCATTCCACTCATGGGGAGCTGTCTCTTATACACATCTAGATGTGTATAAGAGACAGGACCCACTGTCAAGGTTCTGGGGCCTATGTTACTGGCAGGGAGGGCTTTCCAATATCTAAAATCTGCAACTCTAGCCCCAGGACCCACCATCAGGGTTCTGGGCCCATCATTCCGCTCACAGGATGCTGTCATTCCACCATCTAAAGAAGCAGCCACTCCAGCCCCAGGACCCAACATCAGAGTTCTAGGGCCTATGTTCCAGGCAGGAAGGACTGTCCATCCACATCATCTAGATGCTGCCACTCTATCCCCAGGACCCACCGTCAGGGTTCTGGGGCCCGTCATTCCACTCACAGGGAGCCATCGTTCAACTGCATCAAGAAACAGCCACTTCAGCTCCAGGACCCACTGTCAGGGTTCTGGGGCCTACATTACAGGTAGGGAGGGCTGTCCATCTTCTGGATCAAGCAGCTGCCACTCTAGCCCCAGAATCCACCCTCAGGGTTCTCTGGGGCCCTGTCATTCCGCTCACAGGATGCTGTCATTCCACCATCTAAAGAAGCAGCCACTCCAGCCCCAGGACCCACCATCAGGGTTCTGGGGCCTATGTTCCAGGCAGGAAGGACTGTCCATCCACATCATCTAGATGCTGCCACTCTATCCCCAGGACCCACCGTCAGGGTTCTGGGACTGTCATTTCTTTAAGGTAGAGCTGTCATTCCACCGCATCAAGAAACAGCCACTCCAGCCCCAGGACCCACCGTCAGGGTTCTGGGGCCTACATTACAGGCAGGGAGGGCTGTCCATCCATGTCATCTAGAAGCTGCCACTCTAGCCCCAGGACCCACCATCAGGATTCTGGGACCGTCATTCTTCTCACAGGGAGTCATTGTTCAACTGCATCAAGAAACAGCCACTTCAGCTCCAGGACCCACTGTCAGGGTTCTGGGGCCTACATTACAGGTAGGGAGGGCTGTCCATCTTCTGGATCAAGCAGCTGCCACTCTAGCCCCAGAATCCACCCTCAGGGTTCTCTGGGGCCCTGTCATTCCGCTCACAGGATGCTGTCATTCCACCATCTAAAGAAGCAGCCACTCCAGCCCTAGGACTCACCATCAGGGTTCTGGGGCCTATGTTACAGGCAGGGAGGGCTTTCCAATATCTAGAAGCTGCCACTCTAGCCCCAGGGACCACTGCCAGGGTTCTGGGGCCCTGTCATTCTGCTCATGGGGAGCTGTCATTCCATGGCATCAGGAAACAGGCACTCCAGCCACAGGACTCACCATCAGGGTTTTGGGGCCTGCTTTACAGGCAATGAGAGCTGTCATAATGCTGCATCCAGAAGCTGCCTGCCACTCCTCCTGTCCCAGGACCCAGCATCAGGGTACTGCGGTCCATCATTCCACTCACGGGGCGCTGTCATGCCACCTTTTCTTTATGAGTTAGAAACCTGTCGTTCATGGGGAGAGAGAGGGTCTCCCCACTGCTAGAAGGAAAGACAGACACAATCCCAACCCATGCTGTCACCTGCACTATATGGTCAGAGAGAAAGAGAGGGGGAGAGAGAGAGAGAGGCTCCCCACTAGAATGAGAGAGGTGGGGGTGGAGGGGGAGAGTTGTATCCAGCTCAAGCTGCCACCTGCAAGAACCAGCAAGAGCTCTCATCTTTGCTCATTATTCCCACATCCAGCAGAAAACCTACCAGAATGAGATGGAAATAACATGCAGCGTATTATATGTGCCTGCCTGTGTGCCTTCCTGTACCTGCTAACCACCTATCGCATGATGGAATGAATTGTGCCCAACAAAGCATTAATTCTAGGGGCATCATTCAACTCCCATAGGCTGTCATTCCACTGTACCTGAAGCAGTCAATCCAGTGCCATGAACCATCATCTGGGTGCTGCTACTGTTTGTGCCAGACTGGCCAGTGGCCACCGGTGCCCACCTTCAAGCCTGCCCCCTCACGAGTGTACTCCTCTGCCCCCACCTGTGGATGCCCACTGCAAAAACAGCCTGTCTCTCTCACTCTCTCTGTCACACCCACACAGACACAAGCCCGGCCCCTCCTGGGGGGCTGTCTGCAAGTTGAGACCCTTCTGGCACATCTTGGGGCTAAGTAATACGCTACATGTGCTGCTGCTGTCAGGTAGGGATCGGACAAGCTATATATACAATGAGATTCTGCCACCTGCCAGAAGCAGCACAGAGGGATAAAAGATTGGTCAGGTAAAACAAAGCTGGTAAGGTAATAAATATAACGTTTATAACAACTTTTTAAACAACAACAACAACACATTACAACTTTATAAAGCAAATAACAAACAATATAAAAAGAAAGGAAAATAAACTAGGGGTCTGTGGGTTTCTCCCCACGGAATGTGGGGGAAAGGGGAAAGGGGTGCATGGGACCAAGGGGCAGGCATGAAGTCCTCCTTCAGCTCAAATCGTTGTTGCCGGGCAAAGTCAAGGACCTCCGCCAAGGACACCTGCCATTTGGAGACCGACTGGCAGGACAGTTCCATGTCGGTGATCTCTGAGCGGAGGTACTCCAAGTATGCCTCCACCTTGCGTTCCCATGCCTTGAGCTCTTGGAACCATTCTACCAGCTGGTCCTCTATTGTGGGGGCTTGGAGCCTGAGGCCATCAATGTATTTTTTATGTAGGTCTGAGTGGGTTTCTCCAGTTGGGCCTGAAAGGCCCTTGCCGCTTCGGACTCCTCCCAGGGGGCTGGAGACTCCTCAGTGGAGCTGAAGGGGGAAGGGCTGTGGTGGCCACGCTTCTGCCAGGCCTTCAACCTTTCCTGCGTGGGCTGTTCCACCCAGGAGTCCTTTGCTGCCACTGTGCTATCCAGCCCAGGAATGACCATGCATCAATCTCGTGGATGTTTTTAATGCGGGCTATCAGCCCAGATATGGTCCCCTGTGGTCCTCTTTTTATTTTTTTGTCGCATATCTAAAGAACATAAAAAGATAGGAACATAAGAAGTGCCATGCTGTGTCTGACCAATGGTCTGTCAAGCCCTGCCTGCATTCTGTCTCCACAAGCGGGTATGTGGCCAATCTCTCTCTGCAGGGGACTTCTGAACAGGTCATAGGGCAATCCATTCCCTGTTGTTCCAGCCCCCATACCTTACCTTGCATTGAGGAAATCTTCCTTCCAGTGTATCATAGTACTGCCAGACCGCGGACCTCATCGGCCTGCTTTCTGGCGGCTCCTGCGACTGCGACCTCCGCCGGGATGGTATTTTGGGCCTGGCACCAGCGGTGGCATCATCATCACCCTCTCTGAAACAGGAACACATAAACAACACCTAAATAATATCATGCATTTATGTTGATGCCTCAAGTCCTTCCAAGAGCAACTAGAGACCCTGGCTGGCACGTGTCTGGGAGGGTGCTTTGGCTTGTGCCTGGCTGCTGCAAGAGCCCCCCACCCCCCCACTCTCTCTCTCTGGCAGACCCATACCTAAGACACATGTAAATCCTGCCCATCCACTTATACCCACTGTTTCTGTTTCTGTTTCTGCCTGACTATCTGACTGCACACCACCCACCCACCCACACGCCAATAAACAGAAATAAATTTTACAAACCTGGCAGCAGTGGCACCTCCTGTGCCCTCTTCCTCCTCTGGCAAGGAGCTGACCTCCACCACATCTGATGGTCCAGGTTGGAACTCTTCCTCCTCCTTCTCCACCTTCACCTTCCTCATCTTAATTTTTCTTTTTCCATCCATTCCAACCAACCACACACACAGCCAAACCAAACACACAGCCAAACCACACACACAGCCAAACCAAAACCAACCACCTCAACCAAACACACACTAATCCACTTGAACTACTGTTTCCTGTTTCTGGGTTCTGGTGTGATCCCGGGACCAAACGATACTGATACCGATACCTAACTCTGCCGACCATTCAGCCGTCCTGAATTCTGCCAAACTGAATGACCGAATCTGAACTCAGTTTCCGGACCAAATGCCTGAACGCCTGAACATCTGAACTGCATTCTGTTCGCACATCCCTACACAACGTCTCCAGTGTTAAGGGAGCGGAGCAAGAATTTATGGCTGCCACGGCAACCATGGGCCTATCTCAGGTGATATCTGGGTTAACTCATGAGGGGAAACATACTCTGGACCTTGTGCTCTACACTGGCCTTGAGGCAGGTGATAGGTTAGTGGGGGAAGTATCATCTATCCCCTTGTCAAGGACAGACCATTGTTTCCTATGGGCCAGTCTCCTGGTGAATGTTTGCCCCTGGCAAGGCACAGAACCGGGGGGTTTTTGGTTCACCCCCAGAGACTTATGGAACTGGAGTGGTTTCAGAATGCTCTTGGGGATATACCTTCTGACCTCGATGGTCGCTCACTCAATGTCCTTGTCACTCTTTGGAACACCTTGCTATGTGAGGTCATCAACTGTACAGCTCCCAGACATCTGCTTCCTGAGCATAGGCAATGCAGGGCCCAGTGGTTTATGGAAGACCTGTGTCAGCTGAAGCAGGAAAGGAGGTGGTTAGCATGACGGTGGTGCTGCACCCGTACTGAAGTCGATCGATTCCAGCATGAAGCTGTGTTAAAAGCTAATGCTGTGGCTATGCAGGAAGCAAAGAGGAAGTTCTTTGCTACCATGATAGCATCTGCTAAATCTCATCCAGTTGAGCTTTTCTGGGTGGTGAAGGGGCTGGTCAGTCCGACCTCTCACCATCTGGAACTGGATTCATTGAGTGCTTGCTCTGACATGTTTATTGATTATTTTGCAGATAAAATCACTCGTATCCATCATGCCTTCAATGCTGCACTTAATGTGGTGGCTGTACCTGAGTTTATGAATGTCCCACCTGGTCCAATTTTGTGGGATCAATCCCAGAAGGTGTCACCTGCCAATGCAGTGGAGATGCTGGGGGTTATGAGGGCCACACCTTTTGAACTGGATCCATGCTTGTTCTGGCTGGTAAAAGCCAGCTGTTGGGGTAGGAGGGGGGAATCCCAGGGAAATACCCACAGACCTCCACCCACCCACGTAACCAGCACCTGACCCTGATCACCGCTGGAGGGGCTCCACTCTGTTAGTCAAATGAAACAACCCCTCAGGTTCGTAGGTGGCCCTAAATGTCCCAGATGGGATGAGGCCGTGTCATCATAGGGGTGGGAGACAGCAAGGCCCGGAGTTGAGTCCCTCCAACCTCTGGCAAAATCCACCCCTAATCCCCACGCCAAACCTACGTCACTCACACCTGACTCACTCAGGACTCGGGAAGAAACCAGTGCATGATAGTGGAGGATAACAGGGGCAGAGTACCTAGGCAACAAGGGGTGGGGTGGTACCACACACACGGGCTGGCAAGTAAGGGGGGAACCCAGGCAGAAGGGGGGAGATGGGGGACCTTGTAACATGCCACGCACCCTGCTACACTCACACCACTCACACTGACTCAAGCTCACAGCACTCGTACTCACAGACACTCCAATTGCTGAACGACAACCACAATGCTCTCCTAAAGAAGGGGTGGGGCCAGTTTCACAGCGTTGCTGATCACCAGCAACCTGTGAGACTCCTGATTGGCCCTAAGTAGTGCAGGGCCCTGCCTCTCTTGCTCACAGTCGCGCCGAGCACTGCAACGTGCCGGGCGGCCCCACCTCATCATCAGCTGACTGCGTGGGCTGGGCCCTGTCCTCCACCTCAACCTCCATCTGCGGCATCACCGGCTCTGCCTGTGTGGGTGGTTCCATGCCTCCTGATGTCCCCCTGATGTTGCTGCAGCGTGCGCATTGGCCAGGCCCTCACCTCCGAGGGCTCTCAAAGCACTGCTGGGGCACGCATGCCCTGACACCAGCTGAGAGAAGTTAGGGCAGTTGCTGGTGGGGGTGGTCAATGACTCCCTTGTGGAGGGCAGGGTCCTGGGTGCCTGAAGGAGACTGTGGTGCAGCCCTTGCTCAAGAAACCATCTCTTGACATTGACTTCCTGACCACCTACAGGGAAGGTTATTCCCTTTATAGGGAAGGTTATTGAATGAGCGGTGGCCATCCAGCTCCAGGGGCATCTGGACCCCATCAGTTTCCTTGACCCTTCACAGTCAGACTTTTGTCTGGGTTATGGCACTGAGGCAGCACTCATGGCTTTGGTCAACGATTTGCACCAGGAGTTGGATAGAGGCTGGTCCACTCTTCTGATTGTATTAGATCTGTAAGCAGCTTTCAGCACGGTTGACCATGAGATGTTGGTGACACACCTGCGGGACTGTGCAGGGGTGGGTGGGACTGTTCTTGAATGATTCTGATCTTTCCTAGCTGGTAGAATTCATTGTGTGGTACTGGGGAGTCTACATCATCCCCGCGGGACCTCATGTGATGAGTGCCGCAGGGTTCTATTCTGTCCCCTCTCCTGTTCAATGTGTATATGCAGCCTCTGGGAGAGATCGTGAGAGGGTTTGAGGTCAGGTGCCATCAGTATGCTGATGACACCCAGCTTTACCTCTCGTTTTCATCTGACCCAGTGTGTCAGAACTGCCAGTCATGGTACCCGGGGGGGAAATGGCCAGAACACTCAGGGATCCCCAGAACCCCTTCCCCCCATGGCAGCCTCACCTCCTGTGGCAGGGCCAGGGCCGAACACAGCAGGGCAGTCTCCGCGTTGTCAGGTCTCCATAGCAACCCGCTCCATAGCAGCGCACAGGGACGCTCAGCTAGACATGGCATGGGACGTTGGGCCCACCTCCCTGCATCGCTCCACACAGTTGTGGGAGCATCAGAAGGCAGGGTTTACACTTGAAAAGCCAGAGCTGTGAGGCACACAGCGCCAGTAATCAGAGCACTGTAGACTGGCCCTCGACTGACTACATTTGACCTAAGCTAAGTGTGACCCTTCTGTTCCCTTAATCCTGGTTTTGTGTGCGTGTGTGAGAGTGAGGACTGAGTGTGTGGCATGATAGACCCTTCCCCTCCCCCCTGGGATTTCCCTTTGTTGTCCCCTTCCTTCCCCCTGGTGAGTGAACAGTACCTTGTCTTTTCGTGTGACCCTTGGTACCCTACCCAGCCCCACACAGCTCCAGCAGTTCTCCTTCCCTTCCCCCTGTGGACTGGGTGGGGGGTGCTGAGGGAATGCATGAGACTCAGCCTTCTTGTTGGCACACTTCTTACACCCTATGATGATAGAGGTCTGGATTCTTTAAGAACCATTGGGCCACATGCTATCCTGACGGGCATTAAACCTCGAGGACCTCATCCCAGAGCACTTGCATGCCAGGCTGAGCTTGTACCTTCCCCTTCCCCTCTCCATTTCCTCTCAGGGTCCCCCAACCCACCCTGCTGTGACAGAATTACTGGCACTAATCCCTAAACTTTGTAAGGATTGGGTGGGAAGGTATGGACATAGACGAACAAATAGGGGACTTGGTACAGACCGTGCAATCATTGGCCATGGAGATGAAGGATCTCCAGAAAAAGCACACTCAGCTCGCCACCCTAGTAGGCCAAGGAGCAACCGGAGGAGAACCTGCCAGGTCACCTCCTCCCTGTGTCGGTGAGTTGCCGCCAGCCACGGCCCCTGCAGCCACTGCAGTGGTTGCTGCCCCCGAGACACCTCGTGAGTCCAAGGGACAACGGATTGAGAAGTTCCTGGGGGGACCATAAGACCTTTCAGGGGTTTCTTGCCCTCTGTGACTTGACATTTATGGTCCAGCCCGTGACCTATTCCACTGATTCCCTCAAGGTCGTGATTATTATAGGGAATCTAGGAGGGGTGGCACTGAAGTGGGCCACCATCTGCTTCAAAGTAAGAATTCTTTATTGAGCAACTACGTGGATTTTGTCCATGAGTTTGCATTTCTATTCTACCATCCCCATCGGGCACGTAATGCGGAAACCTCTATTATGGCTATCAGGCAGGGAAAAGGTACCCTGCTTGAATACATTACCTGGTTCCAACAGGTAGCCCTTGAATTGCACTGGCCAAATAATGTCCTAAAAGTTTTGTTTAGGAAAGGGTTAAGTGAGGAGCTGAAGGACCAGCTTGCCTATATGGCTCTCCCAAATACTTAGGAGTGTTTGGCCACACTCACTCTTCAGATTGACGACAATCTCGCTGAGAGGCTCAGTGAAAGGAAACAGGAACCTCGAGTCTTCTTTTCTTAAGTGACCCCAGGGGGGCCACCTAGTGTAAAAAACACCAAGGGAAATGAACCCAAGCCCATGTAGATAGAAGCCTCCTGGGGTCCCTTAACTAAGGAAGAAAGAGAAAAGAGAAGGTGGACAAAGGCCTGCTATTATTGTGGCAACACATCTCATTTTGTATTTGAATGCCTTTCCTTGTCATCCCAGCACTGGGACCAGGGAAATGGCAGGGGCCGGGACGGGCAGGGGACGACCCAGCCATAAAATACATTCCCTCCATCCAGGTGGATCACCAGCCCCATTTTCTACTCCCAATCACCTTGAGCCTTAACCTGTGTCAGTCCTTAGTCTGTGGGCCCTCATAGATTCTGGGGCTTCGGGGAAGTTTATAGATACTACCTTAGTCCACCTACGTGCTTTCCACTTAGAGCCCCAGGCCCGTGCAGAGCCGGTCATCTCTATTGATGGCTCCCCCATGGTGTTGGGACCTATCACTAGACAAACTACCCCGCTGTCATGTTCGATTGGCACACACCAAGAATCCATCATATTTGATGTAGTATGTACCCCTCTTTTTACGTGGTCCTAGGGCTTCCTGGTTGCGACTGCATGATCCCCACATTTCATGGGCAAGGAGACACATCCAGTTTAGGTCCCAGTATTGTCAGTGCACCTGTCAGGTAGGCACACAAACCCCTGAAATCACCATAACACTCGGTGGAAGTCTGACTGGACCCCTCCCCAAAATTCCCCTGGAATATCGAGATTTCTAGGACGTTTTCAGTAAAACTCAAGCGGCTAAACTTTCCCCGCATCTGTCATATGACTTTCCAATCAACCTAGTATCAGGAACAGAACCTCCCTTTGGGAGTATTTATGCGCTATCTACACCAGACTTGGAATCCCTATGCCTCTACATAGACGAAAGCCTACACAATGGCTTCATACAACATTCCTCCTCCCCTGTTGGTGCACCCCTCTTTTTTGTGCCAAAGAAGGACGAGGGGCTCTGTCCCTGTATTGACTATCAAGGGTTGAACAGCGTTACCATCAAGAATCGATATCCTCTGCCACTGATCCCCGAACTCCTAAATCGGCTGCAAGGAGCCAGCATCTTTTAAAAGCTAGATTTTCATGGGGCCTACAACCTAGTGTGAGTGAAAGAGGGAGATGAGTGGAAGACAGCATTCAGGACTCGTTACGATCACTTCAACTACCGTGTGATGCTGTTTGGATTGGCCAATGCCCCCACCACTTTTCACCACTTTTCAACATTTTATAAATGACATCCTTCGAGATTTCCTGGACCATTTCGTTATTGCCTATTTGGATGATATTTTGATTTTTTCCCCATCATTGTAACAACATGTGTCCCTCATAAGACAAGTATTACAATGACTTTGCCAACATAAGTTATACTGCAAGTTGGAGAAATGTGTCTTTCATATTACCACCATCGAGTTTCTTGGATTAGTCATCTCTCCGACGGGGATAGAAACGGAAAAAAGGAAGGTGGAAGCTATTTGACAGTGCCCCCCACCCAAAGCCGTTAAACCTTTGCAACGTTTCCTTAGGAGCACCAATTACTATTAGCACTACCTTCCAAAGTATGCTGATATTACTGTCCCACTCACCTGCCTTCTGAAGAAGAATCAACCGTGTACTTGGGGTCCTGAGCAACAACGCAGCTTCGAGTACCTCAAAGACACTTTCATTACCGCTCCCCTCCTCCGACATCCCAATTTTCAGTTATCTTTCCATGTGGAAGCAGACGCCTCCAGGAGCGCCATTGGAGCAGTACTGTTACAAGCAGACGACAAAACTGGACCCTTGTTGTCCTGTGCATATTTCTCATGGTAGTTGTCCTCTGCAGAAAGTAACTATTGTATTTTCGACCATGAACTTCTAGTCATTAAGGCTGCTTTTGAAGCTAGGCACCATTACTTGGAGGGTGCCCGGTACCCCATTACCATTATCACAGACCATAAAATCTTTACTTTCCTACAGACTGCTCAGATAACCAATGCCCGCCATGCCCAATGGGCACTTTTCTTTGCACATTTTCCCTTTGTTATTCGTTACTGACTGGGGAAACTAAATATCATAGCAGACGCGCTCTCCCACTACCATGACAACCTTCCCCGAGACCAAGAGGAACAAGTACCCAACCCATTCTCAGACTCAAGGTTTTTGCTGCCACTTCTATACAGTTGGAACAACTACGACAGGCCACGACACAAGCACTCCTACCCCTTGAGAACTCGGCCTATACAGAAGAACAAGGTCTAGCGAGACACCAAGGACGTATAGTGGTGTTCTCTTCTTGCCGTCCCCACATTCTGTGAGCTCACCACGCCGCTCCTTTCACAGGACATCTGGGAAAAGAGAGAACAACTGCCCTGATAGAACGTTCATATTGGTGGCCAACCTTCACCAAAGACATTCAGAACTATGTCGGCGGATGCAGTTCTTGCGCCCGCATCAAGGTCCCACGACACGCTCCAACAGGGCTCTTGCAATTAGGTGCCACTCCCCAAGGTCCCTGGCAAAGAGTAGGCCTGGATTTTATAGTATACCTACCCCCTCTTGGTGGTATACCACTGTGCTAGTCGCAGTAGACCATTTCACTAAAATGGGCCACTTCATAGGTTGCAAAGGCCTGCCAACAGCTCAGTGCACCACCTTACTTTTTCTGTGACACATAGTGAAATTTCACCGATGGTCTCTCGAACTTATCAGTGGTTGTGGGTCACAATTTGTCTCCCGTTTCTGGAGGGCTCTTTTCTCCGCCCTCCAGATCACCTTGAAACCTACCACGGCTTACCATCCACAGGCTAATGGGCAAGTCGAGTGAGTGAATCAGAACTTGGAACAGTACTTACGATGCTACTCTAATTATCTCCAAGATGACTGGTACGCGTGGTTACCAATGGCGGAGTTTGCGTATAATAATGCTCCGAATGCCTCTGCAGGAAACTCCCCCTTTTACCTCACTTATGGATTCTACCCCAGATAGGCACCCTCAACTTGCCATCAGTCCAAGTACCTGCAGCGGGGATGTAGGCCCACCAAATCTGACACATGCAGGCACTCGAGCGCCATAATCTCCTTCGTTCCTGACAACAATACAAACAATATGTCAACAAGCATCGACAACCAGCTCCTCAAATACAGTCAGGTGATTATTTATGGGTGGACTGTCGCAATTACGCTTCCTTCCGACCCTCCGCGAAACTTGACACGGGTTACATAGGACCCTAACCCATCCTCAAAAAATTAAATGACGTGAACTACACCAACCATCTGTCTTCCCACAGGTGTATTCACCCCACATTCCACATTTCCCTCTTAAAGGAGGCAGAGGATCCATTCTCCTCGTCCGACAACTTGATGCCACTGATGCCCTCCGGTCAAACTCTTGGCCCACAATATGAGGTCAGGGCTATCTTGGATGCCAAGCTCCAGTGGGGTCACCTCCACTATTTGGTGAACTGGGCGGGCTTCAACCCCAATGAATGTTCCTGGGAACTGGACTTGAACATTTCTGCACCTCGGCTCCTCTGACTATTCCACCTATGACATCCCAGCAAGCCTGGCCCCGTTGGTTCTTTGGCTGGGGGGCTCGGTGTGGGGGGGGAGCTACTGTCAAACCTGCCAGTCATGGCACCCAGGGGGGACACAGCTGGAATGTTCAGGGATCTCCAGAACCCCTTCCCACCATGGCAGCCTCACCTCCCGTGCCCATGGCAGGGTCAGGGCTGAACACAGCAGGGGAGTCCCCGCATTGTTGGGTCTCCATAGCAACCCTCTCCAACACAGTGGACAGGGACTCTCAGCCAGGCATGGCACGGGATGCCAGGCCTGCCCCCTTGTGTTGCTCTGTGTGGTTTTGGGAGCATCAGGAGGCAGGGCTTACACTTGAAAAGCCGGTGCTGTGAGGCACACATTGTCGGTAATCAGATCACTGTAGACTGGCCCTGGACTGACTGTGCTTGACCTAAGCTAAGTGTGACCCTTCTGTTCCCTTCCCTAGTGTGTTACTTGTATATATTGTTATAGATTGTATTGGGCCCCTATGCTTTGATCCTGGTTTTGTGTGCATGTGTGAGAGTGAGGACTGAGTGTCTGGCATGATAGACCCTTCACCTCCCCCCCTGGGATTTCCCTTCGTTGTCCCCTTCCTTCCCTCCAGTGAGTGAATGGGACCTTGTCCTTTCGTGTGACCCTTAATACCCTACCCAGCCCCGCATAGCCCCAGCACTCCTCCTTCCCTTCCCCCTGTGGACTGGGGTGTGTGTGTTGAGGGAGTGCATGGGACTTGACCTTGTTGGTGCACTGCTTACACCCTATGATGATAGAGGTCTGGATTCTTTAAGAACCATTGGGCCATATTCTATCCTGACGGGCATTAAAACCTTGAGGGCCTCATCCCAGAGTACTTGTGCACCAGGCCGAGTGAGCGTGGCCCTTGAACCTTTCCCTTCCCCTCTCCATTTCCTCTCAGGGTCCCGCACACTCCCTCCCCCCGACGTGACACCCAGGCCTGGCCGTCTCAGTGTTTACCCATTGCCTAGCTGCAGTGGGGGATTGGATGAGGTTAAGCCTTCTAAGATTAAATCCCGATAATATGGAGGTGATGCTGGTGGGGAAGGGTGAAGGAGTGGAGGCTATCATCATTGATGGTGTGCATCCCCCCTTGGTCCCCCAGATTCAGAGGAGTGCTCCTTGATGCACAGCTCCATCTGAATGCCCAGGTGGACACTGTGGTGAGGACTGCTTTTTGTAAATTACATCTGGTCCATCGTCTTCAGCCATATATTTCTGGCCCCAACCTGGCCACTGTCATCCATTAATTTATCAGCTCAAGATTAGACGATTGCAATGAGCTATATGTGGGGTTATCCTTGTTGAGATCCCGGAGACTGCTGCTGGTGCAGAACACAGTGGCCCGTCTCCTGACATGGACAGGCTGTTGGGAGAATATAATGCCGGTGCTCCATTTTCTACATTGGGTGCCTATAGTCTACCGGGCCCTATTCAAGATGTTGGTGTTGACCTTTAAGGCCCTATATGGTATGGATCCTGTTTATCTGCGGGACTTCCTCACCTCTGTGTCCTGGATCGGCCCCTGCAGTCATCCGGGGGCATGCTCTTGGAGGTTTCCCCAGTTTTCTGGGTGGTGACCTCCGAGAGGACATTCTTGGTGGCCACCCCTCAGCTGTGGAACTCCCTCCCACTGGATATCCACCTTTCTATGGATCTCCCCTCTTTTCATAAATCCCGTAAGACCTGGCTGTACCACCAGGCTTTTTGCAAGGAGGATGGGTAGTGGGTGGGAGGATATTTTGTTTTCTGTGGGGTTGATGGGATTTTAGTCTGACCCTGTGTGTGTGTTTTAATTATATTAAATTATTTCTATTTTATATTGTTTTATTATTATGTATTTTTATCTGTTGTATGCCGCCCAGAGCTGCCATGTGGCAGGAGGGGCAGGTTAGAAGTATTGAAATAAATAAATAAATAAATAACCCCCATTTTACAAATGAAAAACTGAAACCCAAAGAGACTAAGGACACAGCCTTGTTTTGCCTGGTGTGTAAGGGAGTTACACACATGTAATCTGTGCGGAAATTCAATACACTAGATGTAAGGAGAAGCTAAATCCTCATTCATAGTAATAATAATAATAATAATAATAATAATAATAATGAATAATTTTATTTATATGGTGCCCCCTACTTTACATCACATTTGAAACGCTTCACAAAAGTCACACCTCATAGTTACCAGAGAATACATATGTTTTTAGGTACTTTTCAAAGGAAAGGTGGGAGGAACTGAGACCAGCATCTAGAGAGAGCAAGTTCCACACAGAGGGGTCCACCACAGCAAAAGTCTGATCACCTGCCAACTTCAGACATTATGGCAGAACCCCCAAACAGTGGATGGTTCCTGAGCACAGATACCCATCAGTATGAGGTTCCAGAAGCAGGTCTCAAATATAGCCAGGGCCTAAACTGTTCAGGGCCCTAAAAACCAGCAGTACAATCTTAAGATCAATCCATCATTCCACAGGTAGCCAATGTAGAGAACACAGGGTGGGCATAATATGAGCATGGCTGCCAAAACCAATAAGAAGCCTCGCTGCTGCATCCTGAACAAGTTGCAAGTGATGGATAAACACTGCCAGCAACTCTCAGAAGAGGAAGTTGAGGAGAGGGAGTTACAAAAGTCAACCCTCATAGTCACCAGGGCATGGGTTACTGTGTCAAGGTCAGCCTGGGAGAAATAAGGGTGTAAATTATGCAAATTACATAGTTGCAAAAAGCATTTCTGAACCACATCTGACACCTGGGCTGCCATGGAGAGAGTATCATCAAAAATGATGCCTAAGTTCTTTACCTGGCCCACTACCACCACCCGGATTCCAGCCACATTCAAGGGCCCAAGGGAGGCAAGGGCATCATCATATCGGCTCTCCTTTCCCATCAACATCACTTCAGATTTCTGAAGATTGAGCACAAGTTAGTTCTGATGCATCTAGGCAGCTATGTTATTCAGGCATTCCTCCAAGGCAGAGGCTGAGTTGGCAAGGATAATGGGGCAAGTGCTATACAGTTGTGTATCATCAGCATACTCATGCTACTAAACCCCATGTTTGATCATGACATCCCTAAATGGCT
Organism: Sphenodon punctatus; assembly: GCA_003113815.1. Taxonomy (NCBI): domain Eukaryota; kingdom Metazoa; phylum Chordata; class Lepidosauria; order Sphenodontia; family Sphenodontidae; genus Sphenodon; species Sphenodon punctatus. The sequence goes on along the minus strand of QEPC01005589.1, from coordinate 1,680,161 downwards.
GCATGTAGTTGAACAACATGGGTGAAAGAATAGAATCTCGAGGGATGCTGCAATTCAGTCCCCTCGGGGATGATTCATATCAATGAGTCACCACCGATTGACTCCTCCCTTCCAGGTATGACTGAGACCACTGACCAGCAGCTCCTGCACTCCAGCAATGTCCCTCAGGCACCGAAGCAGCAACCCATGGTCCATTGTATCAAATGCTTCTGTAAGGTCCTGCATGATCAGAATGGCCAGCTTTCCTTGATCTAAAATCATCAGCCTGACAAGTTCAGTCTCTACCCTGTGAGAAGGTCTGAACCCCAGTTGTAATTTTCCCCAAATATTGTCAAAGTCCAGGGTGTCTCTGTAGTCACACAGTCACAGCCTTCTTAATGACTTTCCCTAAGAAAGGCAGATTGGAGACAGGGCAATAATTGGAAAGCACTTCAACATCAAGAGATGGTTTCTTGAAGAGGGGGCAGACATCTGCGCATTTGAGGGTGGGTAGCACTCAGCCTCCCTTCCTATAAAGAGTTGTTGGCATTGCCTGTTAATAAAGGTACTAATGCCTTGGATCTCGCCCTCAACAGCCAAGATGGGTATGGGTCGGAGGCACATGTGGTGGGTCTCAGTGATCCCAACAGCACACAGACTTCCTTCTTATCAACCACATCAAGGTCATCCAGGGAAATACAGTCCATAGGAACTCCATGGCTCTCCACATTGGAAGGCTCAATGACTCCTGTCCGGAGTTCCTCTATCTTCTATACAAAGAACATATAAAATTCCTCACAGCACTCTATTGAAGAAACTGTAGGCATATTTAGAAACAGTTACATCAATCTGTTCCCTGCACCATCTATGCCCAATAGGGATGTGTGAACAGAATGGAGTTTGGATGTTTGGACGGTCAGACTGAAAATTTAGTTTGGTTTTGTGGGTTTGGTCCTGTGGATTTTGGACCCCCCCCAACCATTCAGAAAGTTCAGCCATCCTGGAGGCTTGGGGCAGGCTGTCAGAGATGCATCATCATCATCATCATCATCATCATCATCATCATCATCATCATCAGCAGCAGCAGCAGCAGCAGCAGCAGCACCAGCACCAGCACCAGCACCAGCAGCACCAGCATCACCAGCACCAGCACCAGCACCAGCACCAGCAGCAGCACAGTCTGGGAAGCCTTGGGGCTTGGGACCCCAGGTTTCCCGGGCAGGCAGATTTGGCGCTTGGCCCCTGGGGGTGCACGTGAGTGCATTTATGGCCATCTGAGACCCAGCGGTGGCAGCAGCAGCAGAGGCTGGGAAGGCTTGGGGCTTGGTGGTTGGCACCCATCCTTGGCCGGGCATTGCAGACTGGCTGGCATCAGTGGAGCAGCAGCAGAGGCCCGGCCAGGGCTTGGTGGCTGGCACCCCTACTTGGCCGGGCATTGCAGGCTTGCATCCTACTCACTGGATCTCAAAAAGCTCTTCTGAAAATTGGTCAAGCCTTGCCCAGTGGTAATTGAATCATGTGGCCACCTAGTAGCAGACATTGGATTGCCGTGGCACAGTACCTGTGGCACAGAAGAGGTAGCAGAAGCAGCAGCAGTGGAGATTTGATTGCCAGGGCACAGTATCCGTGGCACCACAGAGGCAGACGCAAAGGCAGCAGCATAACAAATTGGATTTCCAGGTCAAAGAACCCATAGCACAGCAGAGGCAGCATTGGCAGCAGCAGTGGACATTGGATTGCTGGGGCACAGTACCTGTGGCACTGTAGAGGTGATGTTTAGGAGCAGCAGCAGCAAAGATTTGATTGCAGGGCACAGTACCCATGGCACAGAAGAGGTATCAGAAGCAGCAGCAGTGGACATTGGATTGCCAGGGCACAGTACATGTGGCACAGCAGAGGCAATTTTTAGGAGCAGCAGCAGGAAAGATTCAATTGCAGGGCACAGTACCCGAGGCAGCAGAAGCATCACCAGCAGTGGACATTCGATTGGTGGGGCAAAGTACCCGTGGCATCACAGAGGTGGCATTCAACAGCTGCAGGAAGCAGCAGCAGACTTTTGATCGAAGGGCCCAGTACCCATGGCACAGCAAGGTGGTATTCAATGGCAGCAGCAGACATTTGATTGCCAGGGCACAGAACTCGTAGCACAGCAGAGGCAGCATTGGCAGCAGCGGCAGAAATTGGATTGCTGGGGCACAGAATCTATGGCACAGCAGAGGTAGCATTGGCAACAGCAACAGACATTGGATGTCCTGGGTACAGAACCCATGGCACAACAGAGACATCAGAAGTGGACATTGGATTGCCAGGGCACAGAACCCATGGCACAGCATAGGCAGCATCAGCAGCATCAGCAGACATTTTATTGCCAGGGCACAGAACCCATGGCACAGCAGAGGCAGCAGAAGTGGACTTTGGATTTCTGGGGCACAGAACCCATGGCACAGACAGCAGAGGCAGCATTGGCAGCAGCAGCAGCAGTCATTGGATTGCCCGGGCACAGAACCCATGGCACAGAGAGTAGAGGAAGCATTGGCAGTAGCAGAAGACATTGGATTGACCAATAGCAGAACACATGGCACAGACATCAGAGGCAGCATTGGCAGAAGCAGAAGACATTGGATTTGCCCAGTAGAAGAACTCATGTCACAGATAGAAGAGGCAGCATTGGCAGCAGCAGCAGACACTGGATTGCCCAGTAGCACAACCCATGTCACAGACAGCAGAGACAGCATTGGCGGCAGCAGTGGACATTGGATGGCCCGGTGGCAGAACCCATGATACAGACAGCAGAGGCAGCATTGGCAGAAGCAGCAGACATTGGATTGCCCGGGCAGTGTACCCGTGGCACAGCAGAGGTGGCAGCAGCAGCAACAGATATTGGCATGCTAGGGCACAGAACCTGTGGAACAACAGAGACGGCAGCAGCAGGATTTGTCTGTGCGCAGCAGGATTTCATGGGCACATTTGGATTTGCCAAGGCAGAGCACCCATGGAGCAGCAGACAGAAGCAGTGGGATTACCAGGCCAGTGGGGCACATCACCCAGGGTTGCCAGGGCAGGCAGACAGGCACCTTGGCATGAGAGACAGGCAGGATGGGGCAGGGCTTCAGCGTTGCCCACAGTGTGGGCAGACAGGCACTTTGGCATGAGCATCATAAGGCAGACTGAGGCAGGCTTTGATCTTGGCAACCTGGGTGGGGGGGGCAGAGAGGCAGTGTGGCATGAGCAATGGAAGGCAGATGAGGCAGGGTTTGATCTTGGCAACCTGGGTGGGTGGGCAGACTGGCAGAATGGCATGAGCATCAGAAGGCAGACTGAGGCAGGGTTTGAGGTTGGCAATCAGGGCAGGCAGACAGTCAGCATGCATGAGCATTGGAAGGCAGGCTGAGGCAGACTTTGATCATGGCAATCTGGGTGGGCAGACAGGTAGTGTGGCATGAGCATCAGAAGGCAAGGCTGAGGCAAGCTTTGATAATGGCCACCTCAGCAGGCAGACAGCAGGCAGAGTGGCATGACAGGCAGTAGGGAAAGCAGGCTGGGACATTGGCAGGGCACTCAGATAGGATGGCAAAGACTGTGCAGTGAGAGAGAGAGACAGTCAGATAGGCAGGCTGAAATTGTCTAGCCAGAGGCCAGCTGTCAGGCTTACAGCTTCCCAATGCCACTCGGCATCATAAGGTCAGTCAGATACGCTGGCTGAGGCTGTCTAGTGGGGGGGGGGGAAGTATGGGCATTGGGAGGGAGGGACAGCACCTCAGCAGCAGCAGCAGCCCAGATTGAGGAGGAAGTCCGTCCCAAGACTGCCCCTGGCATGGGATGGCGTGTGCCACTCCACCATCAATCCCAGGGGCAGCTTGGGGAATCTCAGCAGTGGAAGGTTCACCTTTAGGAACAGCAAATGCTCCACCAACTTGGGCCCCAGTCTCAGGCGGTGGGGAGAGCAAATGTACCCCCACCGTAGAGAACACCCGCTCGCTGGGGACACTTGTTGGTGGGCAGGACAACAGACCCTTAGCCACTTTGGACAGGACTGGCCACACATTGGTCTTGCAGTCCAGTAGGCCAAGGGATCACTACTGTGATCGATGCATGGTTCCTCCTCCAGGTAACTCTCCACTGCTGCTGAAGCACTGTCGTACTCTGTCGCGTATCTCTGCTTGGGCACCACCTCCAGCACTGCCTTCAGCCATGCTGCCTGCCCTTCTGTGCATGTGCCCATCCTCGCCAGAGTGCCCTGCACATAATAACTGCTGCTGCTCGCAGTAGGGGTGCTCCTGCTGCTCAGCCTGCCGCTGGTGCTGCTACTGCTAGGGCTGGGGGCAGGGATAGACCCCGCTGGCTGAAAGGGGTGGCTTCTCCCACTCCCACCATTCCAAGAGATGTCCTACTGCTGCTGCCACGCACTCTCCATAGCCCTCTATGCCTTCCGGACCCTCTCCACCAGGTCACCCTTCCAGTGGCCATAGAGCTGTGTCTGGCGTGCCATGCTGCCCTTGACCCTGGGGTCCAGCATTGTTTCAAAGATATATTCCTCCCACTGCAGGAGCTCATTGAACCGTGCCTTCAGCCCTGCCTTCAGCTGCTGCATGAGGGCAACTGCCTTATCTGCCAGTTTCTTGCTCTGAGGGCCACAATCCTGCCCCTAAAGAATTTTCTCCTGAGGAGACTCTGGAACGGAGGGGATGGTGGCAGTGGAGGAGCTGATGGTCTCCCTCATGACCAGGAATGGTCTCAGCATGAAGACGGTGAGAGTCAGGATCTCCCATTCAGCCCCATTAGACCCTGAAGGTTCCCCGCTGTCCATCACCAGTTGAACCTGATGCAAGGTGGCTTTCTGCTCGAGAAACCACTCAAGCATCAGGAACGTTGTATTCCACCAGGTGGACACATTCTGCACCATCTGGTGCACTGGGGAGCCTTGCTCTGCCTGCTTTGCCCAGAGGAGGCCGCTCCCCTTCACGCTCTGGTTAAAGAAACTGGTCAGCTTCCTCCCCCACTCGATCATGGAGCTAAGGGTGCCTGCCCCAATCCCCTTCTCCCCCAAGACTAGAGCATCCCTGACCATCAGGTGAAGGATGTGTGTGGTACAAGGGATGCTGGTGAAGTCCCCCTCATGGACTGCCCTCAACATGTTGGCCGCATTGTCTGTCACCACGCACCCTTTGGTGAAGGGCACACCTGGCGTGACCCACTCTCTCACCATTGTGGTCAGGACTACCTCGATTTCCCGAGTGGTGTGGGGGCCATCCATGACTTCCGCCTAAAGCAGGGCCCAATTATACCCTGCTTCGTGTCCCCTCCTGCCACTCCCAAATGCTGCCTCTGAGTCCTGCCACCAGTGCGCCATCACTGCCAGGTAGGCATGCTGCGCATTCCTGTTTGATCATGGGTCGGGGGTGAAGTGGACAATGGCAACCCCAGCCCATGCCAGCTGCTCCCTCACCCACTCCTTTAAAGCCTGGTACAAGGCTGGCAGCACCTGCTGACTCAGGGTGGTGCAGAGGTGCAGCTTAAACTGGGGGGCCATGAAGCCAATCAGGTGCCTAAACACCATGTTCCCGACTACTGAGAAGGGCTGCCCATCCAGCACTATCATTTCCTCCAACATGTGCGTGGCTTTCTGTTGAAAGTCACGCCGCCCTCCACATCCTGTAGCCGCCGATGAACTTGGCAGCTGCCCCCACCCCAGCTCCTCTATGGTGCACTGCTGCTAGGGATGTGCGAACCCGGTTCGGAAGTTCAGAGTTCGGACCGAACTCAACTAGTTCGGTTGACTGAACCGAACTCCCGAACTGAACTCGAATTCGACCAAACTGTTCGATCGAATCCGAAGCAGTTTGGAAGGCCAAAAACAGCTTAAAACACCAGTTTTGAATGTATGAACTCAGTTCGGAAGTTCGGAATTTGACCGAACTTGACTAGTTCAGTCGAGCAAACCGAACTTTTAAACCGAACTCGATTTTTGAACCCAACCGATCCAAATTTCCGAACTCAGTCCTGTTAGCACATCCCTAACTGCAACTGGTACTGGTGCTGCTGCTGCTGTTGCTGCTGCTGTTGTTCCCTCCTAGCAACAATACTGCTCCTGTTGCTAGCAGTAGTTGCTCAAATACTCTTGCCCGCTGATGGAGGTGGATGACTGGAGGCTGCAGTTGGGAAATGACTGGAGTCCACTGCTCCTGCCTGCCTGCTTAGCAGCACAGTGCTATGACATGCCTTGAGGTGCCTCATCATGGCAGTTGTACCGACATAGGTGAGCACCTGCGCATGCTTCACCACCTTCTGGCACAAACTTTTCTTCACCTCCCTGGCATCATCCACCCACACCAACTTAAAATACGCCCATACGGAGGATTTTTTGCCCCCTCCTGCCTTCTGGCTGGCACCAGGTGACGCACCGATGGGAGGGGCAGAACATGGTGGGGAAACAGCTCTCAGAGGGACAGCCATCACCTCAGCACCAGACATCTCCTCCACAGGACTTGTATCTGTCTCGCTGTACCCAATCTGAGATATGTCCGGTGAAGAGGAGTACTGGGACCCAGAGGCTGATTGAATGCCCATACTGCTTCCACTCTCCCTCTGCCTCTTATAGCTTCTGTTGCTACTGCTGCTGTTACTGCTGCTCCTCTCCCTGCTGCCATTGCCTGGGGATTGGGCCTTGCCTCTAGCAGCCAGGGTGGAATCCACCAGCTCTGGTCTGCTGGGGATGACATCGATAATGGGGGACAATGGTGGCCCATGATCAACATCCGACCCTAAAGCACCTGCACCTGCTCCTGCAGCTGCAGCAGAGACAACCGCAGTCTACTGGACTGTAGGCCTTCCCATGCCCTGAATGGCAGTGGAGGACGTTGGCAGGAGGCAATACTGAACCACACCCCTAGTGCCATTGCTGGGAGCCTCTGAAGCCTGTCTCCCAAAATCAGGCCCGTGCAGTTTGGGGTGTGGTGATGGACTTGGGTTGCTTCTGCTGCCTTTTAATCTGCTGGTACGGCCCCTGTCACCTCTGCCACATGCCCCATTGCCTGCCTTACGGGCAGGAGACCAGCCTCTCCTGTTTCCCTTCTCTATTTCTCCCACCCAAAGAATGCAGAGGAATATTTTTTATTTATTATTTAATTATTTATTCAAATTTTTAATCTAATATTATATATATCTACACTAAATCTAACTGCTATTAACTATTCCAAAACCTGGGGGGATCTGCGCATGTGTCAAAGCTAGCAGCTGGAAGCCACCCAAAATCCTCTCCCCCCAGCTCTGAAATCAAGCCAAAAAAGGTAAAAGGTTCAAATTATTCCCCAAAACTGTGAGGTGATGGCAGGTAGGAACAAGCCCCATCACAAAATCTCTCAGGCAAACGTGCTGGCGAGATTCTGTCAAAAGAAGCACATCGCGGAGTCCAGAGAGCTGGGGGAGGGGAACGCTGAGCTGCAAATGGCGCCTGAAGCACGCAAAAGAGAAACAGACCAGGCCTCATCTGACTCAGAGGTGGAAGAAGGAGCAAATGGGTCCCTGAAATCCCTCCTGCTACAAATGAAAAGAGAATTAAAAGCAGAAATTAAGCAAATTAAGCAGGCAGTGGAAGCAGGGAACAAAAAGCTAGAGGGGCTGGCGAGATGGATAGAGGTTGCGGAGGAGAGAATCTCTTTGTTGGAAGATCAATCCCTGGCTACTTGAGAGCAGCTCAACAAAGTCAATGGTGAGACAGCCTTCCTCTTACTAAAGTGTGAAGACTTGGAAAATCGCTCCCACAGAGGGAATTTAAGATTCAATGGAATTAAAGAAGCATCAGGCACAGAAAGGGTTAATGAAATAATCTGGGCCCTGCTGAAGGAAAACTTTCCAGAGGAGGAGCGCCTCAACTCTACTGCAATTGATAGGGCCCACAGAATAGGGTGCCTGGGACTGAGAGACCTTGATCCACCACGCCCCATATTAGTTATATTTGCAGAGTATCAGATAAAAGAAGAGTTCCTGAGGATGGACAGAATCAAAAAGAAGCTGTCATTTCAGCAGCAGGTGGTGAGGGTGTTCCCTGATTATGCAGCAGAGACAATTAAAAAAAGAATGAAATGGAACAAGTACTTTGGACTACTCATCGAGAGAAACCTGAAGCCAAAATTAATATTTCCAGCGAGAATGATGATGATAGACAATGGGAGGGGAAAAAATCTTTTAAAATACAGAAGATCTGGAGGTTTCTTTGGCAGCTCAGTCAGCATCCCCAAATGTTAGAGCACAACTCATCTGAAAGCTGCAAGAAACCTCCTGGCAGATGCAAAGGAGAGTGAAGGCTCTTCATTTTGTGCATGGAAAAGCATGAAGAAGCAAGGAAGTGGGGAGAGAGACTGTGAGCAAATAACTGTGTGTGGGGGGGGTTGAAGTTTGTTTAAAGTTGCTTGAATGCTATTGGGGATAGGGGACTAAGTATTGCAGTTGGCTTGTTTAAAAGGGACTTTTAATCAAGATGTAATGAGCTGGCGGGGGGGGGGGGG
>QEPC01005589.1:1612932-1652107 GCA_003113815.1 Sphenodon punctatus | reverse complement strand
CCGCTGTGTGTGCCGGCTGTCAGCCTGTTCTCGCTCTTCCCCCCTCCCTTCCCGTTTCCCTTGTGTGGGCGTTCCCTTGTGTGCCTTGTGGCTTCGTTTGCCCTCAGGCGGCCATGTCTGTGTCCCGCCCCTGCCCGGTGCCTTGTGGGGGTTTAGCGCCCGCCGGGGGTCCGGCTGCACGTCTGTTGTGCTGCCGCGGCCCGCGATGGTGCGGCCCGGTTCCGGCCCGTGGTCCCGTTCCTGGCACGTCTGTTTGGGTCGTTTTCCCACCCCCGGGCGTGGTTGCGCTGTTCACCCCCCCTGGTGGTTCACTGCGGTGAACCGGCCACCCGTAACGTCTGAAAATACCCAACTTCTCCTCATATGTGTTCTAGTCATATGAATATAGCACTGTTACTCAATTACTTTTTTTGGTGGACCAAATTTTAATTCATTTTTTAAAAAACCATCACTATGTGGGACAACTGATGGGTTGTATAAATTTGCATAAAATTAAACGTGCAGATTTGTGGGTGTTGGGAAGAAATCACTGGCAAGACTGGGACAGGGAAAGTGACAGAGTTAAATGGGTAGGACAAAAGGGATTGGAAAGTACAGCTGAAACAGGTAGCATCAAGAAAGAGACAAGGACTCAAGAGTGGGTTTTTAATGGTCACACACTTTATTCAAATTATAATTAGGCTAGGTGAGGTAATTGCCTATAAGCAATTGGGTCCAGTACGCTAAAACCACATACAGCTTATCACATAACTGGCAAGACTTGGCCTGGATGTGCCCTCCAGTGCCAGCCCCACTTTACAACAACGTCTCCTTTTTGATTTCTGGCCGGAGGCCATGACTGAAGGGGACATTGTCCTTTCTGGAATGGAGTAAGGATGCGGTGCTGAAGGATTTGGGGCTGTGCCTGTTCCTGCCCTTCTTCTGAAGAAACACCTGCCAAGGATGCTACCCTCAGGTGCTTGCTGTGCCCTGCTTCTGCATCAGGTGTCACTTCCCCATCTTTTAAGGAGATGACTCCCAAACTACTTAATTATCTATTATAACAGCATAAACAGCATAACAGTACTGGACCCCTGCAAGGGTGTGACTATAACTGCAATAGCAACACACCCATCCTTGTAGTCAACCACTAACTCAATTGAACAAGATTTCTATAGAGACAGTATGAGGAAGGCAAAAAACAAGAGGCCCATGGTGGCCAATAGAGGTTGCACGTAAAAATTCCTTCCTTGCCCCAAAGGCAGTCAGAGAGAACCCACAATGCCTCAGGGAGGGAGGGTGGGGACTTGCTCCTCTGGCCCCAGTCTCAAAATGAGGAGGGAGCTTCCCAGCGGGCGGGGAAGCCCCTCCTCCAAGGGGGAGGGTCCTTGCAGCCTGCACAGTGGATTGTCTGCAAGCCCTGTTGCCCAGGACAACCCACATCGGGCCCACCTGCTTTCTCACCAGCCCAGCTGCCTCGCTTTTTGTTCCTTGCTTCTTGCTGTCGCAGCAACAAATGCTGCAACAGGCAATGCAGGCCATTCCCACCCATTTCTCTCCTTGTAAAGGAGCATGACAAGGGGCCCACTGGCTGCCATTACTGGCAGACCAAGGGTTATTTGCTACCAGCGAGTAATACTCACATTTTCAAGTTGCCTATCAGGTGCCTCAATTGCTACCCAAATACCAAGTAGGGCATGCAATTACCCGAAAATCCCAGGTATTGCCGTACCAAGTTACCAATTCACCCTTTTACCAATCAATACTAACTGGTAAAACAGTAAATCGGTACACAAATCAGCACAGGAAGTTTAAAAATTGGTACCATAGTCAAAGAATTGGTATGTCAAGTAGGCCATCAGACATTAATCAGATACCAGTTAGTACCCAATGTTACTGGGTTGGGTTGAGTACTTGGATTCTGACAGACATACCCATTCTTGCAGGTACTTGTTTCAACTCTACTGGAATGGGAAAGAGGCTGGAGGAGGCAGGACTTGATAGACTTGGGTGAAATGGAACAAAGAGGGCAAGCTGTGGAGCCAGGTGGGTGTCTTGGACACACAAATACACAAGCTGTGCAATAAGGCTGGTTTCAAACAGCCGTCGGCTCTCATGGAATAGTTCCTCAGAAATGGAATGGCTGTCAGAATTTTGGTTGGAATTATCATAAAAATTAATTTGATCAACCTATTTGTGAAAAATGGCCATTGCCCTGCACCAAAATGGTGGCTGCCATTTCAGTTTAGAGCAGTGGCCATTTTGCACATGCACAGAACAGCTGTGGCTGTTTTGTGCATGTGAAAAATGGCTGCTACACCAAAACAACAGCTGCCATTTTGGTGTAGGGCAGTGGCCATTTTCACATACACAAAATGGTCGCAGCATTTTTTCCCCACAAAAACTGTGAAGAATTCAGGTTTCAGTCCTACTCTGCAATCTCTCTCTCTCTCTCTCTCTCTCTCTGAGGGAGAGTAGGAGTGAAACCTGAATTCTACACAGTTGGTTGGGGGGTTTTGAGTGGGGGGAGCATGCTTTGGCCATTTTGTACATGTGAAAAATGGCCACTGCCTTATACCAAAATGGCAGCTGCCTCTGTCAGAGAGGGGGGGGGGAGAGAGAGAGAGAGAATACAGGAAGCTTTGAAAGGAACAGTCCTCTTTTCAAGTTCCCTGACTGAGTTTGAGCAACTGCTATTGTGGCTCAGATCTGCAGAGGGAAGAAAAGGGGATGGGGATTAAAACCTGGCCAGTCAGAGATGAGTTTAACCACTCTACCTTTCTCCCCATTCCATTCATCCCAAAGGTAGAGGAGGGAAGAGTTGGGCTTGGTTTAAAGTTAAACTTCAACAGCTTCTGATGAACTGTGTGTACGTGGCAAGGAGTCAGGTGTCACAGGCTCTGTGAGATGGTTTTGGCCCCCATGCTGGCACTGAGGACCACTGCACTAGAGTGTTGCAAGGCTAAGGTGGCAAAACAGGCCAGTTTCTGTAATGATGCTAGGAGTGACCCAGAGGGCAGAGCTCTGGAACATCAAAAGGCACACCAAAGGTCATCTAGTCCAATCCTTTGCTTTGATTCAGGAAGTCTACCGCTACAACATCCCTGACAAATGGCTGTCCATCTTCTGACTGAAAGATGCCTGAGGCAGAAGGGGGTGGCATATAAATTTTGCTATAAATAAATAAATATTTATAAATAAATAAATTAAATAAAAAAAACATATAGCAACAGAGAGATTACAATGGCCCTAGGCAACTTGTTCCATTAAACAGCTCTTGCTGGGCACTTTACATGCTCCAGCTTTCTCCTGGACTCCAAATTCCAGGTTCTGCAAACTCGTGAGGTGGATGGGTGGGTTAGATGCTGACACACACACACACACATACACACACACACACACGGAAGCCACCAGACTGCCATTTTAACATCGGCACCAGACCACTCCTGCATGTTTTGAGACCTGGATTTGTAAGTCCTTTGATATTAGGGACTTACAAATCTGTGTTGCAAAAAATGTAGGAGTCACCTGGTGCTTTTGTTCACAATGGTGCCCGGGTGACTTAAGGGAGGGGGGGTGAACATTTAAACTCCTCCACCCCCACCTGCGCATGCACACAAATTTGCAGAACCTGGGCTTTGAAGTCTGGGAGAAAGCTGGAGCATGTAAAAACACCCACTGTTAGGAAGTTTGCTCTGATAGTTGAAATCTATCTTCTTGTAATTTGACCCCATTTTTTCTAGCCTAACCCTCTATGGCAATGAACCCTTGCCATCATTGTGGTGGCCTTTTAGAAATTTGCAGACTGCTTTCATATCTTCCCTTAATCTACTCTTCTCTAGACTAAACATATCCATTTTATTTAATCTTCCCTCAAAGGAATTCCTTTCCAGACTTATCATCTTTGTTGTCCTCTTCCGAACATGCTTCAGAACGTCAATGTACTTATTAAAATGACGAGTCCAAATCTTGACACTGCTGTACTTGAGGTGAAGTCTTACAAGTGTAGAATAGAGTGGAATTATTACACCACATGACTTGGAAACAATGATTCTGCCAATGCAGTCTAAAACTACATTAAGCCTTTTTTGCAGCTACATCACATTAGTGACTCATGTTCAGTTTCTGATCAACTACGTTCCTTTGATCCCTATAAAATGTGCTGCTCCCAAGTCAGCTGTCCCCCATTTTATACTTCTGCATTTGTTTTTTCTTTCCTAAATGTAGAACTTTATATTTGTGTCTGTTGAATTTCATTTTTTAAAAATTTCAGCCCAGTTTTCTATCCTATCAATATTAATTTAATAAATAATAATAATAATAATAATAATAATATTAAACTAAATTTCATAGCCCACTGCCAAATGACACTCAAATCACAACATAAAAAAATAGAATGAAACATTATACAGCAACTTTGAAAAACATATAAAATCCATTTAAAACAGTTATAAAGGGGGAGGGAAAGGGAAAGGGAAAATGACATTAAAGGGAGCTAGCAGTGGATCCTCCGAAAGCATCTGGAGAAAAGAAAAACTTGCAGGTGTTTTTGAAGGTGCGGAGTGAGGAACTGGATGAACATCTGGGGTGAGCAAATTCCACGCTGAGCGGCCCAATACAAACAAAGACCCAATCACTCCCCAAACAGCAGGTGGTACCTTAGCACAAATAGCTGGTAGGGTGAGGTTCCAGGGAAAGGTTTTGAATATAGTAAGGACCTATACCAGTCAGGGCTATAAAAAACAGCAGCACAATCTTCAATTCAATCTATCACTCTGTAGGCAGCCAATGTACCGAATGTAGAACAGGCATAATGTGATCATGGCTACCCAAACCAGTATGCAGCAGTGCTGCTGCTTCTGAACAAGCTACAAGCAGCGGGAAAGCACAGCTGGAAGAGGGAGTTACATGGAAGTCCGAGTTACAAAAATCAAGCCTTGTGTTCACCAGAGCATAGGTTGCAGTGGTAAGGTCAGCCTGGGATAAATATGAATGTAGCTTACACAAATTGCGTACTTGGAAAGAGCATATTTAAACTATGTCCAATACCTGATTTTTCATGGAAAGAATGTGGTAAAAAATGATGCCCAAGTTTTTCACCTGATCCACTACCTCCACTGAATCTGAAGAGATGGCATTCTCATATCAGCTATGCCCCACCCAGGGGTGGATTGGAAATCAAAGTGGCCCAGGAAAATATAGTCTTAGTGACCCACCAGAAATGGGCCAAGGGGGCGTGGTTTGGGGGCGTGACTTGGGGGCGGGCAGAGTGCACCAGATTTGGGGCCTATCAGAGCTGAGTCCCCAGACTAAGAGCCTCAGGAGACTGGCAGGGGTGAGTGGGAGGTTATGGGGGGCTGCCATGGGGGAGACTGCCAGTGGTGGGGGTACTGACCCTCATTTCAGTGCTCTGGCTCCCCAAATCATTCCATTTCAGTGCTCAGTGGCCCCCAACCAAAAATCACTCTGTCCCGTGCTATGCATCCTACAGTAAGGCTTCTTCATACCTACACCAGCTGCACTAGTATTCCACAGGCCCTGTGTTTAGCTTAGCAAAAAGAAGACTATGGGGAGAAGTGATACCAGACTTCCAATATCTACATTATTGTATATTAAGGCATCATTCCTTGCACCTGTATTAATGCTGCACTGGAACACAGTTAAGGAACAGCCTTGAAGGAATGTACTCTTTCTACCAACACACAGCTGCCTTCTCACACAACATTCCTACCACTCAGAATTTAAATCCCCCATTCCTTCATTCCTACACCAGCTGTTACCGTCTATTAAACATATTAAATTCATTACATAAACATTTAAATCCAACATTCCTTAATTCCTACACCAGCTGCACTAGTATTCCACAGGCCCTGTGTTTAGCATAGCAAAAAGAAGACTAAGGGGAGAATTGATACCAGACTTCCAATATCTACATTATTGTATATTAAGGTTTCATTCCTTGCACCTGTAGTAATGCTGTACTGGAACACAATTAAGGAACAGCCTTGAAGGAATGCACCCTTTCTGCTAATGCACAGCTGCCTTCTCACACAACTCCCCTGTGACAGCTGAGCCTCTTTACAACAAAGAAGCCCTCCTCATAAGACTACAATTTCTAAATTTATAAACTGGTCCCAGGAGGCCCGAGCCAGCCCCAGACGGTGCTAGGAGGCCCCCCCAGGAGGTCCAAGCCAGCCCCAGGAGGCCCAAGTCGGCCCCAGGAGGCCCCCCCAGGAGCCCACCTCAGGAGGCCCCAGGAGGCCCAAGCCAGTCCCAGGAGGCCCAAGCCGGCCCCAGGAGGCCCAAGCCGGCCTCAGAAGCCCCCCCCCAGGAGGCCTCAGGAGGCCCAAGCCAGTCCGAGCCAGCCCCAGGAGGCCCCCCAGGAGGCCCAAGCTTGCCCAAGCCGGCCTGAGCTGGCCACAGGAGGCCCAAGCTGCCCCAAGGAGACCCTCCATGAGGCCCAAGCTGTCCCAAGTCATCCCCAGCCCCCCCAGGAGGCCCAAGCTCCCCACCAGGCCAGCAAACCCTAGCAGGCGCCCACACCCACCTGGCTTCTCTCTCGCCGCTTGCCGGTGCCACTCTGCTCCAAGCTGCCCCAAGGAGACGCTCCATGAGGCCCAAGCTGTCCCAAGTCAGCCCCAGCCACTGCTGCCTGCTCACATGCCTCTGGCCATGAGTCTTCGCCCTCCCTCACAGAAGTTGCTTTTATAGTACTTCCGGGGTGAGACAGAGTGAGAAGGGGCCAGACGGTGTGAAGGGGGGGGGACTCGGGGAGGCTGGCCCATTCCAGGTCGCGGCAGCCTGGAATGGGCCGACCTCCCGGGTCCCGCCTCCCCCCCGTGCCGACCGAAACCGATGGGGGGTCGGGACCGACCATTAAAAAAATAATAATTAAAAATTAAAAAAAACAGACCACAGGACTGGCTCTCCCAACCGACCCCGCCCACCGGGAATCCTCCCAGTGGGTTCAATGGCCAATCCGCCTCTGGCCCCACCACCAGCATCACCACAGTCTTCCCCGGATTGACCCCAAGGTAGCTCTGAGTCATTCAGCTGTCTATATCATTCAGACATTTCTCCAGGCCACATGTCAAGTTATCATTTATCTTCCAAGGTGCTTAGCTATCCTTCCCATGTTAGTGCGATCTGCAAACACAATAAGAAATCCCCCCATTCCTTTATCCAAGTCATTGAACAGCACCAAACCCAGGACAGAATCCTGTTGGACCCACTTGGTATCTCACTGCAGGATGATGATGATGATGATGATGATGATGATGATGATGATGATGATTGATTTGAGTACGGTTTACCAACCAGCTGTGAATTTATCTTGCAGTGGCCACCATTTGCCAGTCAAACTTGTCATTGATGATCTCGTGTTGTCACTGAGGATCTCATGCAGAGAAGAGAGGCAGAGATGAAAAGAGAGAGGGATGAGCAGCAAAAGAAGATGGTGGTGTGGACAGAGGGGAGGGCCAACATTCCCTACACTCCATTGTGTAGCCATCATGTCCTTGGCTGTAGTGCAGAAGAACATAGCACAACCTTTCTTTCCCTCCTATTTCCTTTTCCCTTCTAATGGCCCTTCCCATCCTGCACACTGGTTTCCAAACTCCAGCTGAAAGGATAGGAAACTTTAATTCCCCTCAGCTTTGTGATTCCAAGCAAGCTCTGGTTATCTGCTTCCTGTGGTGGTGCAAACAGGCCAGGTTCTGGCTCCTGTCCCCTTAAGCTTCATGTGAGAATTTGGTTATAAAGGAAATTTTACTGAATCGGTTATAACATTGGTATTAATAACAATACGAGAAGAACTACTCATGGTTCGTTGGGTGAGATTAGTGCTGTGAGGAACTAATAGTATTTAACAGTGGGTAAAAACAGATGTGACCTTGACCCACTGTGGCCTGGGACCACCTGCACATGAATGCAGGTGCTGCCAGATGTTGACCTGGGATTTTCCCCGGCCATGTTGGCAGCTAGCCCAGGCAGTGACATTTGGAAATCTCTGAGATGATAGCCTGGGCTACGGCCTGTCCAACTGGCCCAAAGTGGCCCAGAGTGGGCTAGCATGTCTGTTCCCATGCAGCATACCTACCCCTAGCCAGGGGCAGACACCATGGCTGTAGCTCATTGGCCACCATGGCTGCCTGTAATGGTGGAAGGTGGTGCACTGGGAGCAGGCAGGCCCACCTGCCTGTGTGTTTGTTGTTTTCCTGGTCCTACGTGGGCTATTCAGGCAGCAGGACAGATCGTCTGGCCATGGGCATGTCATTTCAGAGTCCCAAACTGACCTGGACCATGTTGCCCATGATTTTCCACCACAGGGCAGTCGAGGGAGTGGTGCTGTCAGCCAGCCATCTGTTTTTACCCAATGTCACCTCACTCCAGGACCGTGAACATCTGAGATCCTGGCAGAAGAATTTGTTGGCTGCAAGTAAGCATATAGGCTTGCTAGACCGGAGGCCTGAACATATTCAGGAATAGCAATATTCTGCACATAGACTTGGCTAGCTTAAATATATATAGGGAACATTTACAGGAAATGCTGTACATAGAGAATAAAACTGAAAATATCATAATGCCACTATGTAAGTCTATGGTGTGACTGCACCTTGAATATTGTGTGCAGTTCCGGTCACCCCATTTAAAAAAAAATATTGTTGAAATAGAAAAGGTACAGAGAGGGGCAACAAAAATGACAAGGTGTATGGAATGGCTCCCCTATGAAGAGAGGCTGTATAGGTTAGGGCTCTTCAGCTTGGAGAAGAGATGACTAAGAGGGGATCCGATAGAAGTTTATAAAATCATGAAAGGTGTGGAACATATTAGTAGGAAATGGTTATTTACTCTGACCCTCTCAAATGCTATTAGGACTAGGGGGCACTCCATGAAACTAATAAGTAGCAGATTTAAAACAAATAGAATAAAGTATTCTTTCATTCAACACACAGCTGTCTAATTTGTTGCCAGAGGATGTGGTCAAGGCCAGTAGTATAACTGGTTTTACGAAAGAATTGGACAAGTTTCTGGAGGATAGGTCCATTAGCAGCTACTAGCCAGGAAGGTTTGGGGAATGTAAGCTCTTATTGTCAGGAGGTGGGCATGAAGAACAGCAGGGGATGGATTGCCCCATAATGACGTGTTGGGCACCTCAAGCAACTGAGATTGGCCACTGTTGAAGACAGGATACTGGGCTTGATGGACCATTCGTCTGACCCAATATGGCACTTCTTATGTTCTTAAATGAAAAACCTGGCATAAACTGTTTCCCACACAACTTTCTTACCTGTGTGAACAGATTAGCTTGTACAATCCTGTGCTACTGATTTTTAAAATAGCCCACAATTGTTAGGAATACTCCCGCAATTGTTAGGGGGAAAGCGGAGGTTTAAAAATGGAGGTAAATTCCTCCTGCACGTTTCTTGTATCTTGGGAAGAATGATAAGGCACAAGGAGACTTGTGTGAATGAGTCCATAGTTACTTTCACAGCCAAACAAGAAGAAGAGTGCAAATGGGGAGTTCAGAATGGATATAGCCTCAGTGTGAGGTGGAAGAAGGTGTCCTCTCATTTAAAATTCCCTGAAACTGCTATTGGTCATAGGCTACACTATCCTGTTCTCCACCAGTGTAACCTAGTGGATAAGAATATAAGAAGTGCCATACTGGGTCATTTATTTATTATTATTATTATTATTATTATTATTATTATTATTATTATTATCTCGTCTATATCTGCATCTGGCAGCTCTAGGCAGCTTACAATAGAAAATATCCAATAGAATACAATAATAAAACAGATAAAAAACAATTTAAACAGTAAAAATGCAGTCTGGTGTGCAAAATTAATAATCAAAACAAAAACACCCCCCCCCTTAAACCTCCCCAGACCCTTCCCCATAACTGAAAGCCTGGTGGAAGAGCCATGTCTTACATTGGCACCTGAAGGTGAGCAGGTTAGGGCTGAGACAGACACCCATGGGGAGTGAGTTCCACAAAACAGATGCGGCCACCGAGAACACCTGCCTGTTGGTCCCCACCAATCTATAGCAAGGAACCTACAAGAAGGCACCCCCTCCTCCCCCAACGACTGCAGGGGCCACTCCAGGTCACGGGAAGTGAGGCGGTCCCTTAGAGTCCAGGCCGTGTAGGACTTTATAGGTTAAGACCAGCACCTTGAATCGGGCCTAGAAGACAATAGGCAGCCAGTGCAGGGCCTGGAATACTGGTTGAATGTTCTCTTGGTTGCCAACCCATGTAATCAGACAGGCCACACCATTCTGCACCAGCTTCAGCTTCCGAACTGTCACCGTGGGCAGCCCCACGTAAAGGGCAATACAGTAATCCGCTGGAAGGCGGAGACCAACTGCGGGGAGGTGCAGTCATTTAGTTCCTGTTCCCCGCATAGGCTCCCAGGCAGTTGACACAGGGATCAAGATCGGAGGAGCCCCTGGTCTGGAACTGATTGTTCCCTGGTGTGGAATAGGGATGGGCAAACAGATACCGATTTGGATTCGGCCATTCGGTTCGGCTGCGTTCGGTTCGGCCGTTCAGGTCGGCAGTTCGGTTAGTTTGCCGGGTTCGGGTTCGGCCATTCGGTTTGGTATGTTCGTGTTTGGCCATTCGGGAAATGTTTTGTTATGGGTGTTTTTGTTGTTTTTTATATGTTTTTTTGGTTTTTTATTTGGTTTTATTAAACTTTTATATGGTTTTTTAAAAAAAATTATTTTTTTTAATATGGGTTTTTCTATTTAATTTTTTATCTAATATATATATATATATATATATATATACACACTAAATCTAATTGCTATAAACTATTCTAAATGCTATGAACTAAATGGATTATCTAATAAGTACACAGGCCTACTCCTACAAACACTAAAACTAAATCACTAACGCTATCTCTATCACTAAGCTAACTCCTGCAACTGTCTACTGTCCCTATCTATCTATCTATCTATCTATCTATGGGATGGGGGGGAATAACAAACACCACAATATTTCAGTTTAATTTTAAGTTTCATTTCAGTACAAAAGTGAAATGAAACTTAAAGCAATCTAATAATCCTACTCAACGTCTGCTGTTCAGGAACAGTGACTAGCTCAGAAGGTGTTGGGAAGGGGGGAGGCAGATAGTTTCATTTCTTGCAAGTCTCTCCACCACCCCGGTGCCTGGAAGTCTGCTCCTCAGTGACTAGTACTACCCCTCCCTATCACGTTCGACCTTCCAGTGAACTTTTTTTTGCCACCCAAACTCACCCAAACGCG
Source organism: Sphenodon punctatus (assembly GCA_003113815.1). Taxonomy (NCBI): domain Eukaryota; kingdom Metazoa; phylum Chordata; class Lepidosauria; order Sphenodontia; family Sphenodontidae; genus Sphenodon; species Sphenodon punctatus. The sequence goes on along the minus strand of QEPC01005589.1, from coordinate 1,640,856 downwards.
ATCTGAACTGACAGAAGTGTTCTGCCATTTTGCCTTTCGGTGTTCGGTTCAGTATGTTCATGTTCGGGTTCGAGTTCGGTCATCCGAACAGGCCGAGTTCGGGCCCAACACCAAACTTCCGAACCGCGTTCCACCATCCCTAGACTGGAATTGATTGTTCAATGGTCTGGAACGATCTGGGAATTGATCCTGCATCAAACAGTCGACCTCGGGTGCATTACAGAGCCCTGGCTGGACAATGAGTCAGGGCTGATATTGGCTGACCTTGTTCCAGTTGGGTACTCTGTGAACCATCAGCCTAGTAGGGATAGGCGAACGCGGTTCAGAAGTTCGGATTTCAGACCGAACTCGGTCTGTTTGGACAACCGAACCCGAATCCAAACATGAACTGACCGAACCGAACTAGAGCCGAAGGTCAAAGTGACCAAACAGTTCAGTCAGTTCGGATGGTGTTCGGGTGAGTTTGTGTGGCAAAAATGTGTCACTGGAAGGTCAAATGTGACAGGGAGGGGGAGTCAGCTGAGGAGCAGACTTCCAGGCACCAGGGGTGGAGAGGCTTGGAATAGCAGACAGCCTGCCGAATCACCTTCCCTTTTTGCTTCAGACCACTGACTTCGTAGTCTGCGATTGGCCACGGGCTAGGCTGCATGGAGCCAATGGGTCTTGTGGTGAGGCGGGCACAGCAAGAAACAAAACTGATTGCCTCCCCCATCCCAACACCTTCTGAGCTAGTCGTTGTTCCTGAACAGCAGGCATTTCAGAAGGCTCCCTCTCTTCCAGCAGTTTTTGTTCCTTCCTATTCCTAATCCATTTCCATCCTCCTCCTATTTCACCCATCCAACCCATTTACCTCCATATTATCATTTATTTAGATTATATTAGATAGATTTAGGTGTTTTTTTTTTACCCCTCCCTGTGTTCCCTGTGTTCAGTCTTCCTTCCTCCCTCCCGCCTCCATTGAATCCTTTTCCCTCTCCCTCTTATTCCATCCCTGATTTCCTTCCCCTGTTTTAAGTTTTGGATTTATTTAGAGTAGGAATATTATTAGATTGATTTTCATTTCAGTTTTCTACCCCTCCCTGTGTTCTTTATGTTTCCCCCTGTATAATATTGTATATATAGATAGATAGTTATTAGATAGACAGTTACTATATAGATATACATAGTAGTTAGCATAGTTATAGAGATAGATAGAGATACAGTGTGTTTGTAGGACAAGGCCTTTGTAGTTAATTATTAGGATATTCCATTTAGTTCAATAGGTTTTAGAATAGTTAATAGCAGTTAGATTTAGTGTATATATATATATAAAAAGGAACAGCCACTCCAGCCCCAGAACCCACCGTCAAGGTTCTGGGGTCTACGTTACTGGCAGTTAGGGCTGTGGTCAATATGTATCTAGAAGCTGCTACTCTAGCCCAAGGACTCACTGTCATGGGTCTGGGCCCATCATTCCTGGCACAGAAGTGATGACATTCCAAAGCATCAAGAAACAGCCACTACAGCCCCAGGGCCTGCCGCCAGGGTTCTGGGGCCAAGTTACAGGCAGGGAGGGCTATGGCCAATACCTAGAAGCTGCCACCTTAGCCCCAGGACCCACCGTCATGGATCTGGGGCCATCATTCCTTGCACAGAGGTGATGTCTTTCAACCGCATCAAGAAACAGCCACTCCAGCCCTAGGAAGCCATCTGGGGCCAAGTTACAGGCAGGGAGGGCTGTGCCAATATCCACAAGATGCCACTCTTCTAGCCCCATGACCCACCATCATGGGTCTGGGGTCATCATTACTTGCACAGAGGCGATGTCTTTCAACCACAACAAGAAACAGCCATTCCAGTCCCAGGACCCCCTGCCAGGGTTCTGGGGCCAAGTTACAGCCAGGAGGGCTGTGACCAATATCCAGAAGCTGCCACTCTAGCCCCACAACTCAGCATCATGGGTCCAGGGCCATAATTCCTCGCACAGAGAGCCAATTTTCCAAAACATCAAGAACCAGCCACCCCAGCCCCAGGACCCGCCACCAGGGTTCTGGGGTCAAGTTACAGGCAGGGAGGGATGTGGCCAATATCTTTAAGCTACAACTCTAGCCCCAGGACCCACTATCATGGGTCTGGGGCCATAATTTATTGCACAGAGAGCCTTTTTCCGAACGCCTGAACTGAACTGAACACGACCGAACCAAACGGCCGAACCCGAACGTGGCCAACAGACCGAACGGCCAAACCGAACAGGTGAACCAAACTGGACCGAATGGCCAAACCCAAATCCAAACCTGTTCGCCCATCCCTACAGCCTAGATCAGTGGGGCGGGGAGGCGGTGTAGCTGTTGTTTTTAAGGACACTTGGTCTGTGAGGCGGTATCCTGTGCAGACCATTGTGGGCATGGAGGGGTTCCACCTTGCGTTCAATTTGGCAGGAGACAGATTGGGGATGCTGTACCTACCTGTACCGCAGCATCCCTACACGCTCTAGCAGAATTGGTATCGGAGGTGGTCTTGCGATACCTGAAAACTTTGGTCTTGGAGGATTTCAATATCCACGCTGACGCCAGTTTAGGAGGAGCAGAGCGTGAGTTCATGGACCCCATGACAACCATGGGACTGTCTCAGAGGGTTAAGGGCCCGACACATGAGGGGGGACATACCCTTTACCTGATGTTCTGCACTGGTCTTGAGGCGGGGGATCCGGTGGTGGGGGATATATTGGTTTTTCCCCTGTCATGGATGGATCATTACCTCCTCTGGACCAGTCTCCTAGCAAATGTCTGCCCCTGGAAAGGTGCAGGGCCAGTTCGCTGGGTTCACCCCTGGAGACTTATGGAACCTGAGAGGTTCCAAAATGATCTAGGGGAAATGCTGTCAGATCTTGATGATGGTTCACTCGATGACCTCACTGCCTTCTGGAACAGCTTGTTGGCTGAGGCTATTGACTGAATAGCTCCCATGTGTCCGCTTCCAGAGAGTCAACAGCGGGGGTCGCTGTGGTTTACGGAGGACCTGTGCTTGATGAAGCAGAATGGACAGTGGTTAGAGCAACAGTGGCGTTGGACTCATGCTGAAGCTGACCAATTGCAGCATAAAGCTAATTTAAGAGCTTATGATGTTACGATGCGGGCAGCAAAGAAGGAGTTCTTTGCTACCCTCATCGCGTCTGCTAAATCACATCCAGCGGAGCTTTCCGGGTGGTGCAAAGGCTGGTCAGCCCGGCCTCTCTCCGCCTGGAACTGGAGTTTTCCAGTGCCTGCTGTGACATGTTTGCTGATTTCTTTGTGTATAAAATTGCTCAAATTCACCACGATCTCGATGCTGCATTTACAACAGTGGAGGTATCAGAGGTACAGGAAGCATTTGTTGTTGTGGGATCAGTTCCAGTGGGTATTGTCCGCTGATGTGGTGGATGCCCTTAGGAGTGTCCCGGCCACCTGTTGTGAACTAGGTCCATGGCTGTCCTGGCTGGTGCAGGCCAGCCGGGAGACATTAGGACCATTGCTGGTGGGGGTGGTCAACGCCTCCCTTAGGGAGGGCAGGGAGCCGAGCCGTCTAAAAGAGGCAGTGGTATGACCCCTGCTCAAGAAGCCATCTTTGGACGTTGACTCCCTAGTCTGTTATTGGCCACTCTCTAACCTTCCCTTTTTAGGGAAGGTTATTGAGTGGGTAGTGGCACGGCAACTGCAGGGGTGTCTGGACCAGATCGGTTTTCTTGATCCCTTGCAGTCTTGCTTTCGCCTCGGGTTTGACACGGAGATTGCGCTTGTGGACTTGGTCAATGACCTGCGCTGCAAATTAGATCAGGGAAGATCCTCAATTTTGATCTTATTGGATCTGTCAGTGGTATTTGATACCATTGACCATGAGATGTTGGTGGTGAGGCTGTGGAACCGGCCCAGGGTGAGGGGAATTGTCTTGAATTTTTTCACTCATTCTTGGCAGGGAGAACACAGTGCATGGTTCTCTGGGAATTTACATCGTCTCCCCGGAATCTCACGTTTGGAGTCCAACAAAGTTCTATTCTGTCCCCTCTCCTGTTCAATGTGTATATGCAACCACTGGGTGAGGTCATAAGAGGGTTCGGTGTACAATGTCATCAGTACGCTGATGACACACAACTCTACCTCTCATTTTCTGGAGACCCAGGCCTGGCAGTCTCGGTTCTTACCCGGTGCTTGGCAGCTGTAGGGGACTGGATGAGGACAAGCTGTCTGAGGCTGAATCCCGACAAGACAGAGGTGATGTTGGTGGGTAGGGCTGAGGGGGTGGTGGCTCCCATCATTGGTGGGGTTTGCCCCCCCGGCCGCTCAGGTCTGTAGTCTGGGGGTGCTCCTCGACCCGCAGCTCCACCTGGATTGTCAGGTGGATGCTTTGGCTAGAGGAGCATTTTGCCAATTACACCTGGTGCAAAAGCTTCAGCTGTATGTCTCAGACTCGGATCTGGCCACCATCATCCATGCTTTCATTACCTCCCAACTGGATTACTGTAACGCACTCTACATGGGGTTACCCTTGGCGATGGTCCAGACGCTGCAGCTTGTGCAAAATGTGGACATCCACCTCCTAACAGGGACGCGTCACCGCGAGCACTTTACACTGGTGCTCCGGACTCTGCACTGGCTGCCTATTGTCTTCCGGGCCCAATTCAAGGTGTTGGTTATGACCTATAAAGCCCTAAACGGTTTGGGTCCTGGTTATCTGTGAGACTGCCTCCAGCCTCGGGTCATTTCGTGGCCCATGTGGTTGACCTGGGGCACCCAAATTGAGGTCCCCTGGGTATACCGGGTTGCGGGGAGGGCATTCTCAGTGGCCGTGCCTTGGCTGTGGACCTCTCTCCTGTTGGAGGCCCACCTTTCCCAGGATCTCCCCTTTTTTGGTAGGTTTTGTAAGACCTGGTTGTTCCACTGGGCCTTCGAGGAGGGGGTGGGTAGGGTTGGGGGGTATTTGTTAGCCGCTATTGTATATATTTTATATTTTATGTTCCCATTTTATTATATACATGAGATGTTGTATATAACATTAAAATGAAATTTTAATGATTTCATTGTTATATTTGTATTGTTATATTTTATGTTGTATGCCGCCCCGGGCTGTCAATGTGCAGGAGGCCGCTGGTTATACATTTTTCATAAATAAAAATAAATACGTAAATAAATAATCCTGCCTCAAGGTGACAAACGGATGGGTGACTGTGGCAAGATCAGGGTCTGAGACATACGGACGGAGCTGCCACACCAGTTGTAACTGGCAAAAAGCACTACTGGCCACAGCCAACACCTGGACACCCATGCGCCACTGTGGATCCAGGAGCACTCCTAGGCTCTGAATGAAAGATGACAACTCTGGGCAGACCCCATCAATGATGGGAGTCCCCGTCTCATCCAGATCACCGATCCCACCAATGAGCATCACCTCTGTCTTGTCAGGACTCAGTTTCAATCAACTAGTCCTCATCCAGTCCCCTACAGTTTCTAAACACCGGGAAAGTACTGAGACTGCTGGGCCTGGGTCATATGAAAAGGAGAGGTATGGCTGACTATCATCAGCATATTGATGACATGGTATGGCAACCATGGTCCATAAAGCCCAGCATACTGTCTCTGACAGTGACTAACTACAGAACATCAAGAGCAGTCAAATACAGGTCATGGAAGTGTGACATCTCCTGCTAACCACTCCCAACTACTGGTGACCAGGGGTTTAAACTCAACTAGACTTCGGTTGTGTTGTATTCCATATGCGGATGACACTCAGATCTACTTATCTTTTTCATCTGATCCAGTCCCTGCAGTCTCGGTGATTACTCAATGCCTGGCTCCTATTTTGGGACTGGATGCAGGAGAGTGGTCTGAGGCTGAATCCAGACAAGACTGAGGTGATGATGGTTGGCCAGGCCTGTGGACTGGGGGTGGGATTGGGACTCCCATCATTGATGGGGTCTTGTCTCCACTTGTTAATCATGTGCATAGCTTTGGGGTGCTCCTGGATCATCAGCTGGGCCTGGAAGGTCAGGTTGAAGCTGTTGCCAGGAGTGCCTTTCACAAATTCCATCTGGTGAGAAGGCTGCATCCCTTTCTTTCCAACATGGATTTGGCTACTGTCCTCCATGCATTCATTACCTCAAGGCTGGACTACTGCAATGCACTGTACATGAGGCTGCCCTTGAAGACTGTTCAGGGGTTACAGTTTGTGCAGATGCGGTGACCCGCCTCTTGATGGGGGTAGGTCGCTGGGAACACATTCCACCAGTGTTAAGGGTCCTCTGCATCTAGAGCGTTCTGGGCACAATTCAACATGCTGTTATTGATTTATAAAGCCCATAACATCTTGGACCCTACTTATCTGAAGGACCATCTCACTCCTTATGTTCCTTTACTTAGGGCAGGATATAAATCTAAACAAACAAACAAATAAATAAACTAGTAAACTGTCTCTATCCTCTAAGACTTTATCTAGTTTCCATTTAAAGCTAGTTATGGTACTTTGAAGATGTTGGACTTGAACCTTTGAGACCAAGGTTCAAATCCCATTTTGGCTATGAATTCAGTGAGTGGACTTGGGAAGTCACTCAGTGTTTTTAAAACTGAGGAACCCAGGTTCCTCATCGCTCCCAGCTGGTTCTTGTGACTTGCATAGACTGCTTCTCCTGCCCACAGTGCCTCTGAGCAGTGGTCCTATTCACAGGCATGGCTGGCTGCACCCGTTCATATGGGCTGGGGCTCCTTGGCCACCTGTTACCAGGGTGCTATTTTGCTTTCCTTGCAAGGATTTCCTGGCAGTCCAGATTTTCTGGCAGTGTTCCATGTATGGCCATGGAAGCATGCATCCTGGCACTCGACCTTCAAACAGGCGGCGGACTCCATGGTGCCATGGTGGCCATGCGGGGTCGCATCTCATCTAAAAATAGTATTGACCAGCCACACGTGGTTGTTGTGATGGTGAATTAGATCAAGATTGTAAAGCAATTTGAACATTGAAATCTCTATAGATATTATAAACAATAATACTTTACACTTCCAATAAGCTGGAAGTGTGGGTGGAACTGGTACCATTTTGTGGAAATAGGGTGCGGAGTTTTTGGAATCAAGGGTGAGGACTGTCATTATTTCACTGCATACAAAAGGGAGAGAGGGAGATTTCCATACTGGCTATAACCAGAATATTAGTGGGCAGTGGCAGCATGTTAAATTATTTAAGCTGGGATCTTATGAACTTTACAGAGAGCTGCAGCATGAAAGATTTATGGTTATCACAGCAATTTATGGTTATCAAAGCCCTTTGTAACATGAGTTCCTGTAACACTGGGTCAAAACCTGGTCAGCATTCAGTTGTGCCCTCACCTTACCAGTACCCCATTAAGAAGGACTGAGTTTCAAATGCTCCTCACACATCATATTAAAGAGACAAAATAAGAACAAGCAACACCCTGCAACCAGACGGCAGTATCAGAAGGGAGCGAAGCGGCACCGATCAAAGGCCTCCGTCTGCTTTGCTGAGGCATGTCCCTCAGGAGGGAGGCTGAAAGGAACAATTTTCACAGATCTCAGCACCAAGAAATAGGCATTTCATCATGAGGTGAATCGTGGAGGGGAAGATTCAGTTCGCCTGCTGCTGCTGAGGCAGAGACAAATGTAATTTATTACCCCAAAGGCAGCTCAGAGAACTCACAGAGAAACTACTGCATTAAAGAGGCCTGGCCCCTTGGAGGCTTTTAGGAGGCTGACTAATTGAGATGGGATATTCTCAGCTGTGTGAGCACATTTAGGTCTTTCACACATTCATGCCATAAAATACTCCATGAGTAACTGCTAGAGAAATAGTGGTCTTGTAATTAAGGCGCTGGCTTAGGTCTCACAGAAGCTGAGTCCAATCTCTGGAAGGAACACTGGCTCCACGAGTGACCCTGGACAAGTCAGGCATGGCTGGATTTTGAGAAGGGCTCAACTTCTACAGACTCCAAAATAAACATCAGATTTTCAGAAGTGCTAGATCACCCAGTAGCAGCCATTATTTCACCCATTGCCAGATTTTCAAAAGAGCACAGCATGCTGGATACAGAGAAGATGAATGTCTTGCCGTTAATCTGTGAAATTGAGACATTAGCATCTCCCTGTTCCACATCAATGTTAAGGAGAAATTCATTAAAGATTGGGTATTAAAAGGGTCCCATCCAGGGGAGGAGAGGTCTTCCCCCAGCCGGGTACACCCAGGCCACAGGAACAAATGTACCCGCGGCCTCCCCCAGCCAAGGAGGGAAGGTGGGGGTAGGGAAGTGACATGTGGATGTTCAGCTGAATTCTTAATGTTGCCCCCCCCACACACACACCCCATGATGGACAGCCATGGCTGCCTATCACAAGAAGCCATGGGTCACCACAATGGCAACCTCCCGGACGCTGGTAGGAGTCAGGCGGGAATACACATTTCCACCCAGCTCACCTGCTCTGCCCCAGCCTGGTGGGACCCAGGCACCGACTGTGGTCCCAGGTCATGCTGGGTCCACATTTCACACCCGGCTCCTACCCATCCGGGGGTAGGAGCCAGGCCCACATCTGGTGGGCCACAAACAGATGGCCCGCTGTGATGCTGGCACAGCGGGGCTGACCCGAGCTAACTGGACCAGGGTCTCGTATGTTTACAACCATTGTAAAGGTGCTCAGGTAAGAAAGGTTACCCAGATTCCTAAATAGGATAGTGTGGCATTTTTGTTAAGGAAGAAACCAGTAGTACTCCCACTACTCCCCCAGCATGGTGTTATAGGATGCTGTCTTTGGGCTGAAATGTTTAACTGAATATTGGAACTTGTGGTCATCTTTAATTTTTATTTTTATTCCCTTGTGATTTTCCTGTGTGAAGTCAACTTCCATGTCCTACCTAACCAGCTGTGAAATGTAGGACACAACTTTCCACACCCCTATTTTGTTTCTGCATTAAAACTGGTTGTAGTAAAATTCAGTTCCTGTCCTAAACTGATGTGAACTTTTGCTCTTTGCTTGTTTGCAGGTGGCCATATCTCCTCTTTAAAAGAGGATGCTTATGAAAAATACATGGTGCAGGGCTGCACTGGAACCAATGCACATGAGTACTAGGGATATTTAGTCAAAATGTGGTGCACTGCGACTCCTTGAACCCCGCAGAGAGACACGACAAACAAAGTTTCAGTACTGTAAAATGCTAGTTATTCAAGGGGACTAGGGGTGCAGGGATCATAAAAAGAGAAAAAACCATAGGATTCACACACACACGCAGTCTGAATTTGGAATTATGGGGTTTAAACAGTGGAGGAGCAAAAATGCAGTCCCCTGCCGGCTGCTGGGAGCAGGCTCTACCAGGACAGAATTCATAGGTTGTGGCAGAAAGAAGAGAAATTGAGAGGGGTTGGTGGGGGGAAGACCTCAATGAGGCTAGTAGGGATGGAGGGGAGACCAAGGTAGTGAAAGCCGCGGAGCTTGCCGTGACTAGTAAAGGTGCTGGGGTGAGAGACGAGCAAAGGGAGGGGTCCGAGAGAGACACTGTCACACTGTACCAACAAAAGAACTATGTGGCATGTGGGCCTTGAGTGAAGTGCCCAGGGCTTCTGTTGATCTGCAGCTGCAGTCCAACATTGTTCTTGGACCAAAGGACTGGTGGGACCAATAGAGAAAGTCCTACTGGCCTGGCAATAATGTCCAAAAATAGTAGCAGGGATAATTCCTAAGGAAGAATGAGGATTTCTGCTCCAAGGGAAGAGGGAAGTTTCTAGACAGCAGCAGAGGGAGGTTGTTGGTAGCGGGATAGTTGGAGCAGCCTAGTAGCTAGGTGAAGGGGAAAAGTAGAGAAATATAGAAAGTGAATAGGAGAGAGAAGAAAATAGGGGGAGGGTTATCTTTCCTGGCCGGTTGCGGTGGGGACGGGGACACCGCAGAGATCCATCAGAGAGTTTGAGGGTAGAAGCCAGGCAGACAGATGCAAGAAAGGGGGAATTTGTAGAGCAGTGTCACACAGATTGTCCGTGTAACCCCACCCCAGAAACAGGATTCATTTCACAAATGGAGACTGGGCCATTTATAGGGACTTTGGACAAAGACAAGACAAAAACTAAATGGGCGTTTGAATAGAGCTTCCTGAGTGCATGAAAAGGGAGCAAGGCGGGATATTGCTCAGAGATGTGAGGGATACCGGGGAAAGTATGCAGGGCTGGGCAGAGGGGTTGGGAGTTAGATGGCAGAATGGCGGATCCTGGGAGGAGGACATGGCCTTAGGGAACAGATTCTATCATGAGCTGGGTTTCCGTGAGCACTTTAAGGTGGGGTTGATAGCCTATTCAGATTCTGGGACCTTATCTGGCTTCTGGAGGAACACCTAGTTGGACATTTCTTGCTTCCCAGGCATTCCCTTAGGTCAGGGAGGCTACATGCCCTACCCACTTGCGCAAAATGAGGGAAGAAGTTAGATGGATGTTTAGGGCAGGCTAGTGAGATCACAATCGGGACACTTTACTAGATAGGAGGGACCCATGCTTCTGGTGGTTTATGCAAGTAGAGTTAGCTTGGAATCTTAGTTTACATGCCAGCTCCTCCTAATTATTAACAGGCAGGTGTCTTGCATGAAGAGAAGGCGGTGAGCAAAGTTGTCAGGAACCCAGCTTGCAACATGTTCCACGCGGGCACCTCAGACTGCTTCTCTTAGATGGTTTCCTCTATGCGAGGTGTGTGTTTGTGTGTGCGTGTGCTTGTGTTAGGCCCTTCCTAACAGGCTGCACCTTAGGTGCAGAGCTGTTAGGTTGCTTGCTTCATTCTTCTTTAATGAAAATGCTTGGAAAGGAACAACTGAGCTCCGTTTAAGCTATTGATGGGGTTTAAAGCCCCACTTAAGCTACTAATGGGAAATATATTTGTAGAAGGTTCACATAAAACAATGAGCACTGACCTACACGTGTATTGCATACAAACCCCACAAATAGTTTAGCAGAGATTTTTTTTTATTCATAGTGTATTAGTTTTTGTTGGTAAATTACATCTCTGTAGTAAAGTATGGACATTTTAATTATGGCTTGAAAATATTACCCATGGATATAAACATTGTGTTCCTCGCCCCCTCCCCAACAATACAAAACAAAACAAAGCAAACGTCTTCGTTTAAGTTCCTTGTTCCCTAAATAAGTCAGCATCCAGGCATCTACTGCAGGGGAGCTCTGGAGCCCCCAAAATCCCCAGGACCCAACCCTCTCTCCCTGAGTTGATTGATTTAATCTGAAAATCAAAAGGCTTCGGGTTGTCCTTCTTGAAGTCAATAATGACTCAGCTCCCATTGACTTCAGTGGAGGACGACTGGCCTCAAAATCTTAGAATCTTTATTCTTCTTGGGAATCAATTACAGGGTTCATTATAACTCTTTCCAAGAGAGAAGTCCTGAGTCTGAGATTCAGTTCTCATCAATCAACTCATGGACAGTGGATGAGACTGCTGCAGGATGTAACCACTCTGACTTAAGCACTCTCTCTGGCTGCTGCTGCTGAATCTGCAAATGAACCTTTAGAAAGCTTTCTGCAGTCCTGGGCATTTGATGGGCTCCAGAGCTCCCCCTGCTGTAGATGACTATAAATATGATGGCTACAACCCCCTTAGATAATTTGTTTCCCTGGGGCAAGAAGCATTCCTGACAACAACAAAGCACTGGGACTGAATGGAAATTTGCTTGATGCAAATTAGAGCTGCATTATGCAAGAATCTGATCTATACATGCAAATTGATGGTAGCGATGCATGCTGGGAGGTAACTGGAGAGGAAAGAGCAATTTTCAGCAATGCCCCCCCCCCCCCTTGCTTCCAGGACAGTAGGAAATTTGTTTCCCTGGGGAAACTAGGGTCCCGGACACTAACAAAGCACTGGAACTGGGTTATTGAATTTGGGTCACTTACCATACCCTGAAAGGTTGTTGGGAGTGGTGACACACAGTGTGCCAAAGCTGCTAATGTAGGTTATCTTTGTAAACACTCATTTATTTAGAAAGGGGGAAAGTGCAGTTATTATACTTTGGCTGGATAACCCATCAATTTTTCCTTAAATGTGGGTTTATTCTCCTGAAATTTCATTTTTGAGTCAATGGTGTTGATTTTGTACACAAGGGAGAGGGTAAGAGCCCCTGGGTTTTTTCTCTTTCCTGCTTATCAGTTGATGGAGTGGGTGGGTGGAGTCATAGGGGCTTTTGTCTGGGGAGAAAGGCAGCATTTGAAATTTACAAGAGCTGACATTCTGAGAGCATTGCGAGATCTCACAGACCTTATAAGAGCACCTTGAGATTTTGCAAGGGCAGTGAGAATCCCTAGTCATTCTGGCAAGAAGCATTAGTCTACTGTTTTTTGGAAGAAAAAAACTGATATATTTTTATTGGCAATTCTGTATTTCTAACAAATTTTGGTTTTGTCTGGAAAATGGGGGTGGGGGTGGGGAATCAGGTTTTAATGACCAGACATTTTCACAAAAATAATGTTTTGCTTTGCAAATGTGATAGGTTTGAAAATATTTCAGTTTCCTGCAATGCACAATGAAGTATATGAGTTAGAAAATTTCCCCACACAGATTAGCACCCACCCACACACACACACACGTCAACCAACTTTACACCACAGCAAACACTTTTACACAGGTTATTGTGTGAGTGCCCAATTGAATGCCCACACAAGCAGCAAGCACAGGTTGTGCACATGGTTGTAGTGGCCATTTTGCACATGCACAGAGCATTTTTTTAAGGATTCTCGAGATTCTTGAGAACCCCTGAGAGAGCATGTGAGATCTCACTGGGGTTGTAAGAATCTCGCACATTCTCACGAGAATGACTTCCCATTCTTGTTTCAGTCCTAGTGCTGTCCTAATAAAAAGAAGATGATGCAGTTATGTTGTTTCACAAGGGTACCTCAGTTAATCAGGATTTCCATGTTGAGTTCTCGATTCTGGGACAGACTCCTTCCTTCATCTTGGGGAAAGAATTTCACACACCTTGCTTATCAATATACAAAAGTGGCTATTGCAAAACCTTTGTCAAAATAATGTTGTAATTACTGAAATTTGTTTGTGAAATGATTCGATATCACCAGGTAAAAGGTGTTGGCAAGGAACGCAAGGTAGCATTACTCTGTCAAGGTGGGCCTTAAATAATGCCTGACATGCTGAAGCCCACTGCTTTGCATATGTGTGAGCTTTTGTGTGTGTAGCAAGGCCAAATAAATGACTAATGCAAACCTGAGCAGCGACAGCAGAACATATTGTAAAGATCAACCTCATTTCAGCTTGTGTTCAATTCGGAAATGCCAGCGATTGTTTCATAGTCTTCTGCAATGTTCATTATAAAAGTCCCCAGATGGCAGATGGCTATTAGCTCACTGTGACCTATATAAATGTCAAACATAAAGCTATTGCCCCAGCAAAAATCTCAAAATAAATAACAACAGGAGGGATGCTGTGCTGCTGTCATTGGAATTTATGGCTTATGAATTAATGCTAATTTATCCCAAAGCCAGCAAAGGAATGAGTCTTGTCCTTTTGGAGAGATTCAGGTAGCGCCTGCTCACAGACGAAACTAAGCCTCATATGAGTAGCTCTCCCACCAATCTCTTCTTCACTGTTCCTCCCACAGGTTCTGGACAGCTTCCCCTGGAGGGACAAGGCATTTCTTTGAAATAACAGAATGTGTGCTGGGTGGTATTGATTAGCACTAGACAATACCAGTGTCAGCTTGCAAGTGACAGAGCAGACCTTCCTTTGTTTGCCAGCATCATGTAGCAGCTACAGTAACAACAATTTCAAAATGTCTTTTGTTACCTCTATTGATCGCGATTAAGTCTATAAATCATGTCAAAACCATCATTTCTTTATAGCTTTTTAAGGGACAGTGCTATGTCCGGAAGATTCAAATTCTGCTACTTTTAGTTTAATTGAATTAATTGAATTAATTTGTCAGTGGTTTGTGGTTTTTTTTAAAACAATGATCCTATCATCATCACTATAAGGGGTGTAAATAATTGGTGATTTTTAACAATAGAAAACGTGTCATACTGAGTCAGAACAATGGTCCATCTAGGCCAGAATCCTGTCTCTAACATTGACCAGTTTTGGATGTTTCAGAAACATGCACAACGGGCCATAATGGAGTAATCATAATCAATATTCCCTGATGTTCACTCCCAGGAGTCTCAGCCCCTAGAAGTCTCACTGTCCGACAAATTTGATTATATTATAGCTAGGGCTAAGATTCTGTCACGGTATTTTTTTCTAAAATGTCATGACTAGGTCATAGTAGAAAAGATAAAAAGTAATGGAAAAGACATGGGTCAAAAAAAGTTCCATTTTACTTTTATTCAATGTTTCTTAACATAACATATTATTAGATTGTAAGCCCAGGGCAGAAGGAAAGGGGAACACACACGCACGCATGCACGCTTGCCCTTATCTCACTTAAAATGAAAGCCCCAGGAAGGAGGAAAGTGAACCTGCTCTCTCCCTGATCTCTCTTAGAATGAAACCCGCAGAAGGAGGGAAGGTAGAGCAAGGTGTGAGGAAAGGCAGAGGAAATACTACCGTCTCCTCCATGATGCCTTTTCTAGCTCTGACCCCACCCCACCCTCTAGTCACACCGCGCTCAGAAGGGGAAGGGTTTGGATCAACATGTGAGCATGGCAGCTGGCACTGAGTGTGGTACCCACGCTGCTCTTCTGGGCAGAACTTCTCAAGCTGCTCCCTCCACCTCTAATCACGCCGCACTGAGAAGGGGAGGGGTTTGGAGCAACATGTGAGCATGGCAGCCGGCACTGAGTGCGGTACCCACGCTGCTCTTCTGGGCAGAACTTCTCAAGCTCTGCCCTCTGCCTCTAGCTACACCATGCTAAGAATGGGAGGGGTTTGGAGCAACATGTGAGCACAGCAGCCAGCACTGAGTGTGGTATCCACGCTGCTTTTCTGGGCAGAACTTCTCTGCCCTTCGCCTCTAACCATGCCACACTCTGAAGCGGAAGTGTTTGGAGAACCCCAGAGACATCAGTGCTGCAGCTGGTGCTGACTGCAGTCTCCATGTCGCTCTTCTTGGCGGCATTTCTCTTCTCTGGGATGAGTCAGAGGCGGCTCCTCCAGTGTTTTTTAGGCAAAAGTCATGGAAAAACTGTAAAAGTCACAGCGAGGGGGGAAATTCACTAAAAACATGACTTCTGTCACTACCATGACAAAATCTTAGCCATAATTATAGCACATATGGGAGATAAAATCAACTTAACTTATTGGCACAAGAATTACAGTGAATAGGACCATCTTATAGTAAAGCCTTCCTTCATACCCCACTCCCCTCAAAAAAGAGAATGAGGGAATAGATGTGTGCTTTGTAGCAGGTTGCCTCAGACAGGTGTCTACTTTGTTTTGATGTTGCGTTTACCCATCTGCTCTTTTAGAAGGGAGATATAATGATATTCCCAGAGAAGATAGGATATGCCAATTGTGCAATATCTTGGAAATTGAAAATTCAAAACATATATTTTTTTCTTGTCTCGTTTATAACAACTTGCGACAGAAATATTTACAGTCATTTATAATTGATTTACAAAATCTGCACTGTGATAATGTCTTACAAAAAATGTTGAGTCCATTAGACTCACAATGCTCAAGAGCCTCAGCTAAGTTTTGCTTTGCTGCAATTTCTCTTAGACAAAAACTGCTTGATAAGTAGTGCATTTAAATGTTATATGCTGTAGGTTGTTAAAATTTACTTATATATTTTGATTTTAATAATTTTTATTAATAGTTAATTTTTATTAGGTTATAATTTAAGTTAAGTTGAGAACTTTGTGTATTGGTGGGATAACTGGTAACTGGTAATACTGAATTTTTAGCAATATTGTTTATTGCTTATCACTGTTTTATTTAAATTAATTAATCTTTGTTATAAACAATGGTTAATACAAATAAGGTTTCTTACTTACTACTGTAGCAGGTTGAGTTTTATAGTAGATTACTCTGTACTCACCTGTATCTGCCTACTGACACTAAAACAGGTAGGATTTGAATCAGGGCCTAGAGTTTATCTCCAATCCAGGAAAACCAACAGTCAAAGTCCAGGCTTTTACATAGAGAAGTAATAGCTTCAAAGTATTTCATCTTGGGTACTAATCAGCTGAAAAAGGCCTGGGTGGAGATAATGGAACAGAGGGTGAGATGTGCCAGGGTGCCCATTGGCATGGAATCACCATTTGATTCCCCTCCGGAATCAAAACGGTCCATTAATAGATGTGCTGGTCAATTCCAGAGGGAAATCGGGGGAGGGGGCAGGGCTGTGCGGCTCAAAATGCTGCCACACAGCCCCATCCCCCCCATGCTCCCTAGTTCGCCCACCCTCTGGGAGACGGGCAGGTGCGGCGGCCAATGCAGCCTCCATACCGTGCCCGCTCACCCCCCCAGGCCATTGACCACGGCCCGGAATCGGCGGCGGGCACAGCCACTGATTCTGGGCTGTGGTGCAGTAACAGATGTTACGTTACCATGCTCAACCATGGCGAATCCCCTGTGGGTGACTGTGGGGGCATAATGTCTGTTGGGCCAAAAATGAGATTCCTGCTGGTGTTCACTCCCGGTGGAAATCTCTTTGACCATGCTTCCTGAGCTACGGGTGGTTGGAGAGCAGGAAGCATGGTCAAAGGGATTCCTGGCCGTGATTTACGAGGTTGAACATCTGGCAGGAATCTCTTTCCAGCCCAACAGACATTGCACCTCCACGATCACCATGGGGGGATTCCCCGTGGTTGAGTGTGGTAACGTAACATCTGAAAAGACCCAGAGACTCTCCCCCTCCAATCCCAGGGCTTAATTTGTTGGGAGGAGGGGCTGAGCCCAGGAAAATGTTCCCAACAGAATTGTGCACCCAAAATATGACAGACCAGAAAAAGCCTGAAATTGGCTGTTTCAGCATCGAAAACCAGAAAAAAAACCCTGGATGGTTTATTTGTCTTTAATTAATGACTTTCCTGCCTCATATATCACAAATATCTTAATGGGTTACTCTTGATAAATGTCAATGCCATTTTTAATAGTGATCTTGGGGGTCATGGGTAAGCAAGTGCTTCCTGTTTTTTGCTCCTGACACAGGTGTTAAAACATATAAGGCCACTTTCAGACCTGCCCCCCCCTGCATATTTTGGCTGTGGGAAGGAATGCGCATGCCAGGATATGCGTGGGATTTGTCCGGTCTGAAAGTCCCCCATGAAGCTTTGCCGGTGCAAACATGCAGAGATACAGAGCAGGATTGTATCTCTGAATGTGTTTTCCGGCAAAGCTGCACAGGGGGGCTTTCAGACTGGACAAATCCCGTGCATATCGTGGCATGCGCATTCCCTCCTGCAGCCAAAATATGTGCGGGGGAGGGGGGGGGGGAGACAGGTCTGAAAGTGGCCTTAGGCAGTAGAATGTGTGGCTGGATCCTCATTTTATGTAAAACAATATATCTCGCATAAATGTAAAGGGTTTTCACCAGCTGAGAATCTACCCAGATTATTAAAAAGGAACCACTATGCCATCTTATACAAATGTGGTGGAGTGGATATCTGCAAGGAAAAGCAAACCACACAATAAAGGACTGCCCAAGTCTACTTCACATCTGTTCCATTTCCATTTTCCACAGCTCTAAATCAACTGGCTATTGAAACTGCACTGAAAATTAATTTCCAGAAAAGCCTTTTCTGACAGCTGACAGATTGCTGCATGGTTGTGTATATATTGTTTGTGCCCTAATGTGAAATGGAGGTCTTTTAAGAGAAGGGTCTTTTTGTTTGCTTGTTTTTCTATCTTTTATTCGGCTTAGAATTTCACAGTCGAAGGAATCTTAACTCAAGTGTTCTTTGGTTCTATGTCTTAAGTAGGATTGTCAAAGCAATTTTGCCAACAACCACACCCAAAGGGTACCCATAGGCCAAATGCTGCCCAAGGGAACTTACAGTAGAGCCAACATGGTGAGAGTGCAGTCTTGTGTGTGGCACTTTTAGCCAAGAAGCCTGGGTTCCGGTCCTGTCTCTGCCTCCCAGCCACTTAATGTGTCTGTTTTCTTCCTAAACAATTCTAGGCCAAAACTGATGTTTACTCTGTGTTTTATTTATTTAGAGACTACCCCCATCAAGGCCCCAAGCTTGAGGCAGTGCAGAAATAAGTAGAGATTACCCCTACTCCAAACAACTTGTCATGTAAATAGACAAAGAGACAGAGGCTCCATTCACACAAGACGCTAAGTCCATGAAAATCTCTACATCCCTTTTAAAAAAAAATCTTTTGAAAAGGTTAGAATGCAGTAGGTGTAATATGCATCTAATAAAAACAAACAAAAAACCCACACAAGGTTTAAAAAAATGTGGCTTAACATTACTTTTCGTAACATGTGAAGGGTGTAAGGGCGCTTTTATACGATCCCGTTCATAAGCGGGATAGTAAAGTGCCGACATATCCTCCCTGCCTTCTGCTGTACGCCGTGTCTGATGATCAGAAGATTATCAGACACAGCGTTGAGTCTTTGTGCGTATGCGCACCCTTCGCGCATGCGCTCTGGGCCAAAGAACCCGGAAGTGCAGCGTAAAGCCGGCACTTCGGGGATCCGCGTCAGAGGGGGCAGGATCGCCTGCCCAGTCTGACGCGGGGGAAGATTTGAGTTAGACTTTTAAACAAGCGTCAAGAAATGCGGCTGATCAAAGGATTAGCTGTGTTTCTTGTCTCGTTTAAAAGTGCCCTAATTCTGCTGTCAGTCCACCTTAATTGCTGCAGGAGGGGATAATGATGATTTAACTCCTCCCAGGATGAATCTCTCACTGCCTGTCTGGTTGGCTGAATGCAATGTTGAAAGCAAAACAAAAAAACAGAACAAACAAAACAACAACAACAACAACAACAACAAAAATGCTACATAATAGGATACCCAATAGCAGCCATACCAGTACAGGTGGTAACTTTGCAAGCAGGGGAAGGAGGACCATTGGGGCAATTAAAATGTATGATTACAAACTACATCAAGCTGCATCAAATAGAAGCAGACGAGGAGTCTCATGTGAATGCATCTGGAGTGAGACAGGAAGTGACTTATCCAAGAACCTAATACAGGTCAGTGCAGAAAAAGGTCTCCCGACTCCCCAACCAATATCTTATCCCTTAGACCACAAAAGGAACATTTGCAATATCTGCTGTCTATTTAATTCATGCTTCTATATTCGAAACCCCTTCAGTTTAAGAGAGAAGGTTCTTACAAATTCAATCATGCTCCAAAAAGCATGGAAATTGTAAATAAAGGCTACCACCTTAATAGGAGTGGAGTAGGAAATTAAAATGGCCCTGGAAAATATTCTGAAAGTGTCGCATGTTGTGGGTGGACCAAAGGTAGGCAGAGCCAATGGGGGTTTTGACATTGCCATGGAATATGCAGTCAATAAAAAACCTACACTGAATATAGACCTTGCCCTCAAGGCAAGAGTTTATTAAACACCAATAATCCAATCCAGAGCAATAGCATATGCAATCCAAGCAAATCAATTCATTTTGAGAGAAACCCCTCCACACCCCCTCCAATAATCCAAGCCAGGACACCAGCACTGTAACAGAAAATGCAGTCCAAGCAAATCAATTCATTTTTAGACACACACACATGCCTCCAATAATCCAAGCCACTGCCAGAGCAGCAGCAGCAATGCCCGATGGACCCACTCAAAAAACACGCTACCCCTGCAGAGCAGCAAACCCCCCTGCCTGGCCTGAAAACGTGCACACACAAACACACTCTGGCTCTCTCCTCCCCACTGCTTTGGTGGTGGCTCCTATAGTTGCGGGCAGGTGGGTGGCAGCAGCCTGCTGCTCTGAAGCCTCCTCCTCTTCCAGTTCTGCCTGAGGCCTCTCTCCACCAGATGGCTTGGATGCCCTTCACGGGGGCATCACTTCACGTGGGGTGATCGTGGGAACTGCCAACTTGTGCCGGCCAGGTGGCCGCAGATATTTCTTTCACGCATTTTTACCCCTGCCAAAGCATCTCGGGGTGGCTAACAAATACAAAAGATAAAAATACAATATATATTCAGAACACCTAAAAAAAGTAATTAGCAAATTCCCGGTCATTTCTTTTCGACAACCACCCAATCTACGCAGGCTAATGGTCAGAGCCAAACTCAAACCTACTGTTGACAATCCAGGCTCACATCTCTGCTCATCCAGCCGATGCATCACCTGCTCTTATTTAAAGGAAACAACCACCTTCAGAGCACAACCACCAAGAAGACCTATCTCATCAGACAGAATCTCACCTGCAAGACTAGCAATGTTGTTTAAATCATTCAGTGCAAGCACTCAGGTTGCCACATACAATATGTGGGTAAAACTACCAGGGATCTGCGTACCCACTTTAGGAATCACAAATCTCCTATCCTGATCAAAAAAATTCATCAACCTGTTGCAAAACATTTCAATTTAGAAGATCATGAGCTAGCAGATTTGGAAATATTCCCCATTGAACAACTACCAAACCCTGTGATGCTGGATAAAAGAGAAAACTTCTGGATTAACACCTTAAGATTAAACACCTTAACACCTCATGGCCTTAATTTGGAAGACAATAGTTAAAGAAGAGTTTGCCTTCTGCATTTTGCCACTTTTGCAACAGTTACCCAGGCAGCCTTGGAATTTTCAGACCACAGAATTCCTTTAATTTCAGCTGTCTCTGGCAACATTTGAAACCCAGAGTGCTACTGATGAAGGCGTGTGTGTGTGTGTATATATATATATATATATATATATATATAAACAATACAGTCCACAAAGGGAGATGTTAAAGAATAAACAAAAGAAACCTCAACCTCCCACCCTATACATCTCCCTCACATATTAGGTGTTTTCAGGTGGCTTTGGGACGCCCACCCCCAGACTTTCTCCAGAGGTGCACCCTAATGTCTGCCCTCTTGCAGCTCCAACTTATTGACTTACTGACTGAGACAAGAGCAAGTGTTCCCATTCAAAAGGGAAATACCAACCTTTCAGTAGTGCTTGAGACTAACCTTTGATACTTCATCAGTTTACATGATTCCAAGGGGTGAGGTGGTTGGGATGATGGGGTTTCAAGGGATTTTAGTGTATTTTATTTTAACATATCTTTGATTTTTTAATGTGGATGTTGTAAACCACACTGAGTCTTCAGAGAAGGGTGGGGAAAAAGGTAAAAATTTTATATATATATATATATATATATATATATATATATATATATATATATATATCAGATTCTGGGACTTTTTCATCACTTTCTGGGACTTATTTGCCACTTTTCAGGAATTTTACGATAGTTTACAGCTGTTTTACAACAATTTTGGCCATTTCTAGCATTTCCTCGGTGCTGAGATGGCAAATTTTCATCTCCACAGCTGTTGGGGCTGGGGGCGCCCATGGGGCACACACAGGGCTTGGGACCAGCCTGTGGCAACCCCATTCATTGTGCGAAAAATATTGGAAAATGGCAAAAACATCAGGAAAGTCATAAGTTTCCATGTCATGCGACTCTCAGTGCATGCCCTACTTCCAACTGAAGCAACACTCACATACTTAGATTTTTCATTTCAGGTCTACCACTTGGGTGGTCCTGCAGCTGTCCAGAACATGCTCACTATTTCAGGACCATGCTGATGGCCCCAGCTCACCTCCTCTTTTGTGCTGCTCAGTGGGAGCCCTTGGGCTCATTTCTGATCCCACATCTCCTCCACACATTTGCAGATGTCTGGTGAGGTGTTTCTGGCCAAGGGTCGACCAGCCCAGGCTGTTCCCACCCCTTTGCTGCTGCAGTCGCCCATTAACATCAAGATCGCATGCATGGGCAATAGTGCAATTTGCTGCTATGCATTATTACGCACACACAGACTATTGCTACCATCTCTGCTTCTTGGAGGATCTGAACTACATTTCACAGCATCCAGGTACATGACCTTTTGGCCACTCAGGAAATGACTACTTTATATTCCATATTACTGAGGGAAGACACCCAAGATCTTGAAGTTCTTGACCAGCTTTATAATGGAGTGATTTTTGCCCTGGGTCGCCAGGTGCTTTTGCGCTTTAGCAAACCCCGGGATTTGAAGGGTGCTAGTTTGTTTGATTATGAGTGTAGGGTAGTGAAACGGGCTCTGGCATATTCTAAACATGTATAGGTTCCAGACCCATCTGAGAATTCTGTTTCTCAATTGCGGGAGGCTAAGTGCAGATATAAAACACTTTTTGTAGCTTAGAAGCAGGACTATGCTAAAGATACCTGGGCTAGGCTTAAGGCTGCTGACCTGACCAAGAATACCAAGGCCTTTTGGGCCCTGGTCAATAGGAAAATCAGTGCTCCGCTTGGCTTACGCCAAGCACAAATAGACTAGGAGGTGTGGATTACCTTTTTTCAAAAGCTCTTTAGTGTAGGGGTTGAAGAAGCAGGAGCGGATACTTCTGAATTGATTCTCTCCTTGCACTTGCACATAGGGCAGTCTCCTGATTTGAGGATGGATCCATCATAGGTGCTGGCTGTGATCAATACTCTGAAGGTTAATAAAGCCCCAGGCGGAGATTTTATTATCTCGGAGGTACTCCGTTCCTACCCGATTTGGTGGGCTAATTTTTTGGCCAAGTACTTTTCATGTATTAATCAAGCATTACATATGCCTAAGGGATGGGGTGCCTCAGTGATTGTCCCCATCTTTAAGAAAGGGAACCCCTTGGATCCATGTTGTTACTGTCCTATAAGTTTGCTCCCAGTTATTGGGAAATTATATTCTAAAATTCTTCTCAACCATTTAGAAGTCTGGGCCTTGGAGCAGAACTTAATACCCCAAGAACAGGTGGGATTTTAGGAAAAATACATTCATTATGGACAACGTTTTTATATTACGCCATGTCATCACCAAGTACACTATAATTAGATCTGGATCCCTTTTTTTGGCCTTTATCGATTATAGCAAAGCATTTGATTCGATCTCTCGCCCCATGTTATGGAGGAAATTACGGGATTGGGGCTTAAATCAACATCTGCTTACTTTGCTCATTTATGTTCACTCGAATAATACAGCCAGTGTCAGAATGGGGACCCAGGTTAGACTGTCTCGCTCTTTCACTGTGGCAAGGGGAGTTAGGCAAGGCTGTGTCTTGGCTCCCCTGCTCTTTAATCTTTATCTGAGTGATCTCCCCCAATGCCTCTCCTCTGAGCTTGCCCATCCTCCGAGAATACAGGATAGATCGTTGAACATCCTGCTGTATGCTGACGATCTGGTCCTTATGTCTCAAATGAGGAGGGGCCTTTTACATCAGCTGGGGTTGCTTGCGGATTACTACACCTCGAATGAACTAACAGTCAAACCACTCAAATCCCAGGGGATGGCTTTAGGGAAAGTGAAAAAGTCTAGCCGTGCCTGGTATTTGGGGAATGACATATTCAATCAAGTAGATTCGTATGTCTTTCTGGGTATTGTCTTCTCCAAGAATGGTGCATGGAGTAAACATTGGAAATATGTATCCCTTAAAGTCAATGCTGCTGCTAAAGGGATTTTGAGGCTAGCAGTGGGCTCTATTAGAGTTGCTATTTTGTCTATTCTGGAAGTTTATAGGGCCAAAGTTCAGGCTTTGCTAACCTTTGGTGGGGAAGTAATTCCAGATGGGGACACTCGGGTTCTCGAAGTGACCCAGGACAGATTTCTAAGAAACCTGTTAAGGGTCCCGAAGAGTGTTCTCACTGCCATAGTGCATGCTGAGACAGGGATGCTGGGCATTAGTAATAATCTATGTAAGGTCCAGGCTCATAGATTCTGAACCAAATTATTTCACCAGGATGGTAAATCTCTGGCAGCTTTATGTTTGAAGGAAGAATTAGAATATGATGGACAGGGGAATTAACCGGGGCTTTTTTGGATATCCTCATATTTGAAGGATCTGGAGTTTTCATTTCTCTTCTTCCAGGACAAATCTTTCCATCTTCAGAATTTCTGATCCGGAAAAAAGTACTTGACACAGCAAGGCAAGACGATTTAGCTAAGCTTTCTGGTTGGAAGGTTTCACCACACTATCACCATATTAAATCTACACATTATCTGGGTTCCGCCCTGGCTATGGCACCGAGATGGCGTTGGTGGTCTTGGTCGACGATCTCCACCGAGAGATGGATGCAGGACGTTCAACATTTTTTGTCCTGCTAGATCTCTCGGCCGCTTTTGATACCGTGGACCATGGGCTGTTGTTGAGACAGCTGCATGACCTGAGGGGGCTGGATGGGACCGTTCTTGAGTGGTTCCGTTCATTCCTCTTGGGGAGAAGCCAGCGGGTAGTGCTGGGAGCTGAAACATCTTGCCCCCGCACTTTGTCCTGCAGCATTCCACAGGGTTCCATTCTGTCTCCATTATTATTTAATGTTTATATGCAGCCCTTGGGGGAGTTCGTGAGAGGGTTCGGGGTGTGTTGTCACCAATATGCTGATGATAATCAGCTGTACCTCTCTTTTTCAGCTGACCCAGACTCTGCCGTCTCATTACTCTCCCAGTGTTTGGGGGCCATGGCAGAATGGATGTGGCAGAGCAAACTGAAGCTTAACCCCGATAAGATGGAGGTGATAGTGGTGGGGAGAGCGAGGGAGGTGTCGTCCCCCATGATTGGGGGGGTTCACCCTCCTGTAGCTCAACAGGTCCGGAGTCTGGGGGTTGTGCTGCATGCAGATCTCCGCCTGGAGCAGCAGGTAGAGGGGGTGGCAAAGGCTGCCTTCCACCAGCTGTATCTGGTGCGGAGGTTGCGTCCAAACATCTCTGGACCGGACCTGGCCTCCCTCATTCATGCCTTTGTCACCTCGAGGCTGGACTACTGCAACGTGCTCTACGTGGGGCTGCCCTTGTTCCTGGTTGGGAGGCTTCAGCTAGTGCAGAATGCGGCGGCCCGCCTCCTTTGGGGACGGGTCGCTGGGACCACATAACACCTGTGCTCCGGGCTCTGCACTGGCTCCCAATAGCGTGCCGAGCCAGGTTCAAGGTGTTGGTGTTGATGGACGGCTACCAGGTCTCCCAGGTAGATAAATTTAAGTATTTGGGAGTTACTTTTTCTAACTCTCCTGCCTCGCTTGATCATTGGTTTATGGTTAAGAACCGGGCCCTCCAGACAGAGGGTGCCATCCATGGTTTCTATTTTGGTAGGAGGGGCCAGTTGGTACTCCCGGTGCTCCGCCTGTTCCGGGCGAAGGTCGTGGCACAGCTCCTGTATGCTTTTCCGGTTCGGGGCCTGAAATTTTTAGAACATCTGGAAATGAATTCTTGAGGGCAATACTGGGCATTCCGAAGGGAACTCCCCAGATTCTCCTGAGGCTGGAAACTGGATGGTCTCCTATCAGGGTCTTTGCACTGCAGGCCCTAGTGAGATTTTAGTTAAGGGTCGAACTTATTCCGCAGGAGGACAAGTCCTTCCTGGGGAGGGCTAAGGAGGCGGGACTACTTTCCTCTTGGCAGAAACAGCTGGAGATGCTACTGGGGAGACTAGGTTTCTCCCCAGAATACCTGGCCGCCATGGGAATAAAACCGGCTATGTTTATGGTAAAGCAAAGGCTGGCGGATCAGCAATTGCAAATAGATGCTGACATGTTGCAACGCCAGAGGGTTAATTTGGCCTATATTCCACCACCAAGACCCTTATCTGAGTTCAATTACCTGATTACCTGGTCAAATTTTTCAGTAAGATGGGTCTTTATGCGTTTGCTCTGTGGGGTTTTCCCCTCAGCTATTTTAGAGGGCCGATACTTGGGTATTCCATTTCCCGAAAGAAAGTGCTCGTTTTGCACTTTACAGAAACTAGATTCGAACGAGCACATTTTGTTGGTCTGTCCTAGACATTACGGGATTAGAGGTAAGCTTCTCTTGGCCCTTAGGGAATCCCAAGTAAGCCACCCTTTTACTGACAGTCTCAGATTATGTTTGGATGCAAGAGCTTCAAAACTGACTTTAGCAGTGGCGGTTTTCGGTAACTTGGCCACATACGTAAGAAGCTCCAAAGAACTTGGGGAGGATCAGAGAGGGTTTGGAGGGGGGTTCTATTGAAATCTGAAGGGGACTTGGAACAGGCTTGCCTAATGGTACGGGAGAAAATCTAAGGCTAAAGTTGGACTCGTGAATAATGTATTTAAGTGTATTATTTTTGGGAATATCGCTTGTAACTTTAGGCATGTAATGGGAAATGGAGTGAGATGTTTTATGTTTGTTTTGGTATTGTTGCCAATAACTTTTTAGTTATGGCAAAGAAAGTTTATATATTGATATTAAAAAAATATTGGTGGTGATTTATAAGGCCCTTCACGGTCTCGGCCCCTCATACCTCAGGGATCGCCTCACCCTCCGCGCCCCAGAGTGGCTCCTTTGGTCTGCCAGGGGTGCCTTCTTGGAGGTCTCCCGTGTTAAGCGGGGGGCCACAATAGAGAGGGCATTCTCGGTGGCCGGGCCGCGCCTTTGGAATTCCCTCCTGGAGGAAGCTCGCCTGGCCCCGAGCCTTTTAACATTCCAGCGAGTTTGTAAAACCTGGCTGTTCACCCAGGCCTTTGGGGAGGGTGGGAGGGTGGGTTAATGGGTTTTTATCACCCTACCCTTCCTTATTTTTTTTTGTAAATTTCTGTTCTCCCCGTTTTTGTAAGATTTTAATGATTGTTTTAATATTTTTAAAATTGTTTTAATGGAAATTTGTTAGATGCCCCGAGCTGTTTGCAGGAGGGGCGGGATATAAATATATTAAATAAATAAATAAATAAATAAATATAATCTTGAACCCTATTTGGAAATATTATCCGGACCTGCCCTTCGTAGGGCTTTTATTTGTTTGCGCTTCCATCTTCTTCCCTCTGCGGTCATTGAAGGAAGGTATGCGAACACTCCAAGTGAATGTCGAGTCTGTCCCTGTAATGGCTTAGAAATGGAAGACTTGACTCATGTTCTCTTCAGTTTCACCCTGTATGAGAGCATCAGGGCTGTCTGGCTTGAGCCAATTTGGAAGACCCATCTGTATAACTCGGACTCCGCTAGAATTTAACTTTACTCACCTCCCCAGTTGAGGAAACAATATGTGCTGTAGCATTATTTGCCTTGCTTGCTATGAGGGCACGGGCAATCTGGATTGGTTGAGTCCGCTCATGGGGCTGGGAAGTAAGATGCCCCTTTCTTTCGTTAACTTTGTAATAAATGTATTTTTTTTTTTGATGATTGTTAAATATGATGCACATATTCTATTGCTGTGCCTGTGTTTTATGCTTCTTTACTTTTGTGCTGTATCTTTTTTGGTATTACTGTCTGAGCTAGTATTTGCAGTTAATTTTTTTCTTTTTTTAGTGTAAGTCTATGTTGTAATTAATTATTGTCGATATTTTGTTTATTACAGGGCAATTCCTACCTTAATGTTATTTGGGAATTATTTTATGATTATCCGATGGCTATTGTTGGATGCTCTTGATGGTAATTGCGTAACCTAGCGCTGGAACAAGGTTTATCTGTTTGTATGCTTGCAGACTTTGGTTGCTGCAGTGTATAACAGACGTTATAACCTTTTGGATAAGTCAGTTAATTTTAGCTGACAGCATCCAATGGATTGCTGTTTTGGTTGGATGTCAATTTACAACACCCAGATGTTATTCTGTTATGCCTTAGTTAGCTTTACCCAAGGTAACTTGATTTCACGTATACGATGCTGTCACGGCTGGGTCTTGAACCCATGGCCCTTGAGGTGCTGGACAGGCTCTCCAGCACCCTGCGCCACCTGGTGGACTGGTGAGGGTGTTGGGTTTTCCCCCTTCTGTCTCCCTTGTGTGCTTGCTCCCTGTGTGTCATGTCCCCTCCCAGCTGTAGCCAGTTGCCTTAGCCCTGCCTCCCAGCTTCCTGGTTGGCCACAGGAAGTATTTAAGCCTTGGTGTGGCCACAGGAAGCTGGTGGAGCAA
>QEPC01005589.1:1575370-1612326 GCA_003113815.1 Sphenodon punctatus | reverse complement strand
CAAGAGAGCGACTGAGAGGTTTCAGAGGGTCGCCTTGGGGCCACCCTTTCCCCCCGGTGTCCAGGCCTAGATTCCTCCCTCTTTGTTTCCCTCTCCCCAGTTCCGTCCCCTTGAACCTGGTAATTCTGGCCTTCCTTGTCCCTCCTTGGTTTCCCCCACGGCTCCGTACCTCGGAGCCTGACAGATGCAATGTTTTTCTGTTGTTGTTCTATACTTACGTGCCTATTTTTATGTTAATGTTTATGTTTATGCCTATGTTTCTGTTTTTGTTTGTTGGCCTGGGTCCATGGCAAGAGCAAGTGCCGTCAAATAAATTAAATTAATAAACATTTCACAGCATGCTTCAGCAAACAAAAATTGCACCCATAGTGTGTTAGTGCATAATAGCAAACTGCGCTATTGTACATGTGAACAATCTCAACGTGAATGGGAATGGCTATGAAAGAGAACAGTGGAAGCACCATGGAGTTGGTCTGTGAGGGGCTTGGACCCAGGACTTTGGGTGGGGGGAAGCCACCCAGCCACCCCAACTAGAGCTGAAACTGAATTTTGAGTTTTTCTCGGTTATTTTTGAGAATCACAGTTCTCAATTAGTTTTAAGTGAGAAACAATAATTGAGAAAAATGGCAATTCTTGACATTTCTTGTTTGAGAATTTTTCCTCGAAATACCATTTATTGTTTACTGTAATTTACCTTTACTGTTTAATGGAATTTACCATTTACTGTATACCAATTTACCATGTACTGCTTACCATGTAATTCACCTGTGCAAAGTGGCATATTGCATTTTGTGCATGTGCATTACCGGGATGAAGCCAGTACATGTTAAACAGTACATGGTACATTGGTATATGGTAATGGTAAATTGTAGTAAACACTTCCTTTGGCCTTCAAACCTGCTACTGTATCCCCTATCGTTAAGAAGACTACTCTTGACCCCTCTGACCCTCCCAGCTATCGCCCCATTTAGCTCCTACCCGTCACTTCCAACAGAGGTGTGCACCAGGGACCGATGTCATTTTTTGTTTGTGCTTTTAATTTTCATAATTTAAATCTTTCATTTTTGTTTTTGTAAATATCAAAATTTGGTTTTTGTTTTTACAGTCATTTGGAAATCACATTTCCAATGGAAATCACAATGGAAATCACATTTTTGGCTATAACTTTTTCATTTTTCATTATATGTAGATGAACCTTAGGGGGGATTGTACCTACAATGAAAGGAATTACATGAACCAAAATTCAAAAATATTAATTAAAGTAATCCAATTCTATAGGCAGTTGAATTATGGTATCTTGCAAAAATCTGCATATACATTCCTGGATGTAACTTCTTTTACTCTCATATAATGTAGATTAAATTTAAAAGGTTTATACCCCTCCTAAGGGTTACCATCTATGCCAACTGTCAGAAGGATTAGATAAAGGGTCATGGTGTTATACGCAATTAACTTATTAATGTATGCCTACTTTAACATCTTTGTAGTCAAAGGCTGTTTACATGACATTTGGTAGGACTGTATCTCTCACCTTCAGGATAATCTCTGCCAAATATAGGAAAGACGTGATGAAGGGTCCCAATTTTATAAGTCTTCACATCATATGCAGAGAATGAACCTATGTTAGGGATTTTCTTACGTGTCACTGTGGTATAAGATCAGTTTGTGATGCCAATTGGTCAACATAAATGTCAACCAAATATTCTCATTCTGTGCTGTGACTACCCAAAATTATCACCTCCAGTTATTACTAGGAAGTTGGAAGCATCTGTTTAGGAAAGAGCCAATAGAGATTCTTTTATGTCCTGTGTCACATTGTTGCAGAATGTGATTGTGATGATAATTGGCCAGCTTGGATGCATAAACCATGTCTCCTGATTGCTGGGATGCTATCCCCAAAATCCCAGTTATGGACCTTCTATGCCTGCCTCAGGGCCACCCCCTATGCCCACCTCAAAGCCACCACCAAATAGTCAGCCGTATTCCATAAAGCTGGAATTATGCAGTAATTAGCCAGTGAATGTTTCTGTCAGTTTGTTGGGTTTCTCCCCATTTTCTCTCCTACAGCCTCCTTCCCCTTGCCATGCCAGGTGTCTGCCTCTGATTGGCACTGCATGTGCTTCTATTTATCTGAATAATGGTCTTCAAGGGGACAATTTCAATTACTTATAAAATTGGGTCCCTTTATCAAATTTTCATGTAGTTTGACAGATATAACAGGGAAGGTGTGAGATAAATTCCTGCCAAATGTCTTGTAAATAGGATGGAAAATAAAATTTTTACAGCCTGTGAGGGTTCGGGGTTAATGAGGAACAGGAAAGGGGGAAAAGGACACACCAATTGCTCGCACTTAGACTAGACAGCAAGGTCTTGCTGGTAAACAAACCCTCAAGACTTTAGTTGGCTTGTGGGCTTAAAAATCCCCAACCTAGATCATCACAGGGTATTGGAGAGTAGGGATGTGCGAACAGATCATGGTTCGGTTGTTTGGTCATTCAGTCGTTCGATTTGGGAGCCGAGTTTGGGTTCGGTCATTCAGTTCGGTGACGTTCGGTTCGATTCGACCATTTGGAAATTGGTTTCGGTGTCCGTCTAGGTATCGCATGATCCCGTGATCATGTCGGAAACCGGAAATTTGAGTGCGTGCAGAGCTTGTGTGGACAGAGAATGTGTGTGTTGTGGCTTACTGGCTGTTTAGTTTTGTCTGGTGTGTTTTGGCTGTGTTGAACTGTGTTTTGGTTTGATTGTGTTGGTTTGACTGGTTGATAAGTTCGTGGTTGGGTTTGTTTGGCTTTTTGTTTGTGTGTGGGACTAAAAAAAAAAATGAAGAGGGAGAGGGTTGATAGGACCTCCTGGAAGGCCAAGGTGGTGGAGCCACTGGAGGAGGAAAAGTCTGAGGTTGCTGCCGCTAGACCTTCGGTGGTTGGCTTCTCATCAGAGGAGCAAGAGCCAGGCACAGGAGGTGCTGCCAGGTTTGTAAACTTTATTTTTACTTTGAGGACAAGATGAATACTATCCTTTAGAGCGAGCTCACTAGCATGCGGGTGGGTTAGTGGTGGGCAGTCATGCACAAACAGTGGGCATCAGCGGGTGGCAGTGGATGTCTTCCACAGAGAGAGAGGATGTGGGGGGCTTTTCCAGCAGTAAGGCACGAGCTGAAGGAAGCACCCACCCAAAGACGTGCCAGAAGTCATCCCTAGCAAGGGTCTCTCGTTGCCATCCCTAGTGCCCCAAGGAGGGCAGGATTTTCACGTGCCAGCCAGGGTCTCTCCATTGCCATCCCTCCCTAGCAGTACCCTAGGGAGGCCAGGATTTTCACGTGCCAGCCAGGGTCTCTCCATTGCCATCCCTCCCTAGCAGTAGGGCAGGATTTTAACATGCCAGCCAGGATCTTTATAGTTGCCATCCCTAGCACCCAAAGGAGGGCAGGATTTGCGTGTGTCAGCCAGGGTCTCTCCATTGCCATCCCTCCCTAGCACCAAAATAAGGTCAGGATTTGCACATGCCAGCCAGGGTCTTTTGTATTTACATGTGCCAGCCAGGGTCACCATCTCACATTGCCATCCCTAGCACCCCAAGGAGGGAGGACTAGAGGCATCATCATAAATGCATGATATTACTTAGGTGTTGTTTATGTGTTCCTGTTTCAGAGAGGGTGAGGAATCGGATGCTGGCACTGCTACCACGCACAGTGGAGGTTGCCAGTGCCACTGTCAGACAGTGGGCACACAAGGTCCAATGTCTGGCGGTGGTATGAGAAGCATACCGGATTCGCCGTCTGCAAGGTAAGGCACGGGGGCTGGAACAACAGGGAATGGATTGCCCTATGACCTGTTAGGAAGTCCCCTGCAGAGAGAGATTGGCCACCCACCCACTTGTGGAGACAGAATGCAGGCAGGGCTTGACAGACCATTGGTCTTACACAGTATGGCACTTCTTATGTTCCTATCTTTTTATGTTCTATAGTTATGTGGCAAAAGATTTAAAAGGACCAGCCAGGGGACTTAATCGCCCATGTACAGAAAGTCCACGGGAAGACAGTGTGGCGGCAGTACTCTGGCATGGCCGTGGAGCGTCATCGCCAGAAGAAGTGGGGGAAGACACGCCAGAACCGACGTCATCAAAGTCCTTCCCCCTCCTCCAGCTCTCCTGAGGAATCCCCCCAGGAAGAGTCTTCAGCAGCAAGGGCCTTTCAGGACAAAGTGGAGAAGCTGACCCAGGTCTTCATGAATAGCCTATGGCTGCTGCAGCCATTATGGAGAACTGGCTGGTGGAAAAGTTCCAGGAGGTCGAGGTAGAGAAACAGAAGGTGGAGGCATACTCCCAGTATATCTCTGCTGAGATGGCCGACCTGGAACTCTACCTCCAGTTGGTCTCCAGGTGGCAGGCGGCTGTGGCAGGGACTGTGGAATTTGTCATACAACACAGCTACCAAATGCCATAGCATGGGGTGCCCGTCCCTAGGTCCCATGCACCCCTTTTGCCTTTCCCCCAAGTTCTGGGGGACAGGTCCATAGAGTAGACCCCTTCAGTTTCCTTTCTTTTTATATATATATTAATGTTTGTTTTTGGTTTTATAATTTTGTTGTCCTTGTTTAAAAAGTTTTAATAAAAGTTCTATTTGTTGTTATGAGCTTTGTTTGAACTGTCCAATCTTTTTTTCCTCTTTTCTGAAGTTCTGGCAGGTGGCAGAATCTCATACAGCTTATCAATACCTACGGGAAGCACCTGGAACTACATATAGCATAGGTAAGGTATTAACCCAAAGATGTGCCAACAGCAGGGTCTCAACTTGCAGACAATCCCCCAGGAGGGTAAGGGCTTGTGTTTGTGTGGGTGTGCCAGAGAGAAAAAGAGACAGGCTCCTTGGCAGCGGGCAGCAGGCGGCGGGTGCTGGTTGTTAGAGGGGCTTTTTTTTCAGCATCTTCAGCAGGCATCCACGGGTGGGTGCAGAGGAGTAGGCTGGGTGGGGGGGGCAGACTGGTGTGTGGACACCGGGCTTCTGGATGCAGTGGAATGGAATGATAGCCCCCAGTGACTGGAATGATGGTCCCAGAATCTCATTGATGGTTCCTGGGATGGGCGGGCATGACTGCTTCAGGTACAGTGGAATGACAGCCTATGGGACTTGAATGATGTCCCTAGAATTAGTGCATGGTTGGGCACACTTCATTCAATAATGCGATAGGTGGTAGCAGGTACAGGAACACACACAGGCAGGCAGGCACATATAATACGTTGTGTGCTATTATTTCCATCTTATTTTGGTAGCTTTGCTGGTGGATGTGGGCACAGATGAGAGCTCTCACCTGGCAGGTAGCAGGAAGCTTGAGCTGGATACACCTCTCCCCCTCCACCCCAATCTCTCACATTCTAGCATGCCCCTCTCTCTCTCTTTTTCTCTCTCTCTCTCCCTCTCTGGCCATATAGTGCAGGTGACAGCACGGGTGGGATCGTGTCTGTCTCTCCTAGCAGTGGGGAAACTCTCTCTCTCTCTCTCTCTCTCTCTTTTCATAAACAGCAGGTTGCTAACTCATAAAGAAAAGGTGGAATGACAGCACCCTGTGAGCAGAATTACACGGCACAAGAATGCTGAGGGTGGGTCCTGGGGTAGAGTGTCAGCTTCTAGATATTGGAGACAGCCCTCCCTGCCAGTAACGTAGGCCCCAGAACCCTGATGGCGGGTCCTGGGGCTGGAGTGGTTGCTGTTTCTTGATGCCATGAAATGACGGGCCCCAGATTAAAACCCTGGGGGTGGGTCCTGGGGGTAGAGTGGCAGCTTCGGGATATTGGACACAGCCCTCCCTGCTGGTAACATAGGCCACAGAACGATGACAGTGGGTTCTAGGGATGGAGTGTCTACTTCTTGATGCTGTTGAATGATAGCTCTCTTTGAGCGGAATGACATCCCCATAACCCTGACAGTTAGTCCTAGGGCTAAAGTGTCTGCTTCTTGATGCTGTTGAATGACGGCTCTCTTTGAGTGGACTGATGTCCCCATAACTCTGAGGGTGGGCCCTAGGGCTAGAGTGACAGCTTCTTGATGCTGTTGAATGATGGATCTCTTTGAGCAGAATGACATCCCCATAACCCCGAGGGTGGGTCTATGGCTAGAGTGGCAGCTTCTAGATGCTGTTGAATAACGGATTTCTTTGAGTGGAATGATGTCTCCTTAATCCCGAGGGTGGGCCCTCGGGCTAGAGTGGCAGCTTCTAGATGCTGTTGAATGACGGCTCTCTTTGAGCAGAATGACGTCCTCATAACCCCGAGGGTGGGTCCTAGGACTAGAGTGGCAGCTTCTAGATGCTGTTGAATGAAGGCTCTCTTTGAGAGGAATGACGTCCCCATAATCCTGATGGTGGGTTCTAGGGCTAAAGTCGCAGCTTCTAGATATTGGACAGTCCTCCCTGCCAGTAACGTAGGCCCCAGAACCCTGACAGTGGGTCCCAGGGCTGGAGTGGTTGTTTCTTGATGCCATGGAATGACAGCGCCCTGTGAGTGGAACGATGGGCCCAAGAACCCTGAGGGTGGGTCCTGGGGCTAGAGTGGCAGCATCTAGATATTGGACAGCCCTCCCTTGCCAGTAACGTAGGCCCCAGAACCCTGACGGCGGGTCCCGGGGCTGGAGTGGCTGTTTCATGATGTCATGAATTGACAGTGCCCTGTGAGCAGAATGACAGGTTTCAGCTTTGCCCACAGGCTGGGTGGTCTGGTAGCGTGTCATGAGAGGCAGGCAGACTCAGGCAGGCTTTGATCTATGCCACTGGGGTGGGTGGGCAGGCGGCAGCATGGCATGATAGTCAGGCAGACTGAGGCAGAGTTTAAGCTTTGCAACTTGGGTGGGTGGGCAGACAGTGTGGCATGAGAAGAAGGCAGGCATACTGAGGCAGGGTTCAAGCTTTGCAACCTGGGTGGGTGGGCACCATGGCATTAAAGATGGGCAGGTGGGCTGGGGCAGGTTTAGAGCCAGTGGCAACCTGGGCACGCAGACAGGCACCTTGGTATGAGAGGCAGGCAGATGGGCTGAGGCAGGCATTGAGCTTGGCAGCAACCTGGGCGGACAGACAGGCAGTGTGGCATGAAAGGCAGGAAGGCGATCTCAGGAAGGCTTTGAGCTAGGGAACCTGGGAGAGCAGACAGGCAGAATAGCATGAGAGGCAGTAGGGCAGGTAGATTGGGACCTTGGCAGGGCACTCGGATAGGCTGGCGAAGACTGTGCAGCGAGAAAGAGAGCCAGTCAGATAAATGGGCTGAGATCGCCTAGCCAGAGGTCAGCTGGCAGGCTTACAATTTCCCAATGCCACCCTGCGTCATGAGGTCAGTCAGATAAGCCGGCCAAGGCTGTCTAGTATGTGAGAGAGAGAGAGAGAGAGAAAGAGGGCGCCAGGCATTGGGAGGGAGGGACAGCACTTCAGCAGCAGTAGCCCTTGCCCATATTGAGGAGGAGGAGCCCTGTCCCAAGACTGTCACTGGCATGGGATGGCATCTGCCACTGCACCATCAATCCTTGTCCAGGGGCAGCTCAGGGAATCCAAGCAGTGGAAGGTTCACCTTGATGAACAACAACTGCTCCACCAACTTAGACCCCAGTCTCAGGTGGTGCGGGGAGCAAATGTCCCCCTCCATGGAGAACACCCGCTCGCTGGGGACACTGGTTGGTGGGCAGGACATTATACCCTTGGCCACTTTTAACAGGGCCATCCACATGTTGGCCTTGCCAGCCCAGTAAGCCAAGGGATCACTGTTGGGATCAATCCACGGCTCCTCCTCCAGGTAGGTCTCCATGGCTGCTGAGGTGCCGTCGTACTCCCTCTGGTCACTTTGCATGGGCAACACATCCACCACTGCTCTCAGTCACACTGCTTGCCCTATTGTGGAGGCCACCATGCTCCCCAGAGTGGCCTTCACATAGGCCGAGCTGCTTCTTCTGCTGCTGGCAATAGGGGTACTGATGTGGTTGCTGGTACTGCTACTGCTTGGACTGGGGGCAGGGATAGACCCAGCTTGCTGAAAGGGGTGGCTGCTCCGACTCCCACCATCCCCAGGGGCATCCTGCTGCTTAGCCTGCTCTCCCTGCCAGACCCTTTCCACCAGGTCACCTTTCCAGTGGTCATAGAGTGCTGTCTGGCATGCCACACTGCCCTTGACCCTGGGGTCCATCATTGTTGCCAGGACATATTCCTCCCACCACAGGAGCTAGTCAAACTGCGCCCTCAGCCCTGCCTTCAGGTGCCGCACCAGATCAAGCACCTAATCGGCCAGTTTTCTGCCTTGAGGGCCACAATCCTGCCCCCCGAGAATCTCATCCAGCCTCCTGTGGAGACTCTGGACCAGAGGGTCATTTGGCTGAGGGTGGTGGTGGAGCTGATCAGTCTCTGTTATGGCCAGGAATGGTCTGAGTATGAAGACCGAGTGAGCCAAAATCTCCCACTCTGCCCCATCGTATCCTGTAGGTGCCCCTCTGTCTGTCACCAGTTGAACCTGATGCAGAGTAGCTTTTGCTCAAGAAGCTGCTCGAGCATCAGGAAGGTGGAATTCCACTGTGTGGAGACATCCTGGAGCAGCTGGTGCACTGGGGAGCCTTGCTCGGCCTGCTTTGCCCAGAGGAGCTCGCTGCCCTTCACGCTCTGGTTAAAGAACCCCACCAACTTCCTCCTCCACTTGATCAGGGAGCTAAAGGTGCTGCCTGCCCCAATCCCCTTCTCCCTGACAACGTCCCTGACCACCAGGTGAAGGGTGTGCGTGGCGCAAGGGATGCTGGTGAAGCCCCCGTCACAGACTGCCTTCAGTATATTGGCCACATTGTCCATCACCACACACCCCTTAGTGAAGTGCGCTCCTGGTGTGACCCACTCCCTCACCATGGTGGTCCTTGCTGCCTCAAAGTTCCTAGTGGTGTGGGGGTTGTCCATTACTTGTGCCTGAAGCAGGGCCCACCTATGCCCTTCTTCAGGACCCCTCCTGCGACAGCCAAGTGCTGCCTCTGGGTCCTGCTACCAGTGTGCAGTCATTGCCAGGTAAGCATGCTGTGCATTCCTACTGGACCATAGGTCTGTGGTGAAGTGTATGGTCGCACCCCAAGCCCCTGAAAGTTGCTCCCTCACCTGCTCCTTCAAATCCCTGTATAGTTCTGGCACCACATTCTGACTGAGGGTGGAGTGTGACGGCAGCTTAAATTGGGAGGCCAGGAACCCAGTCAGTCACCTGAAGTCCCGGTCCTCTACAGTGGATAAGGGCTGCCCATCCAGTGCAATCATTTATACCAACAGGTGCCTGGCTTTCTCTTGAAAGCGATGCTGCCCTCCAGCTGCCGATGGTCTTGGCATCTGCCCCCATCCCAGCTCCTCCATGGTGGGTTGATTCAGCTGGCGAGGCTCCTGCTGCTGTTCTTCCCCCCTAGTAGCAGGAATACTGCTCCTGCTGCTTGAGGCAGCAGTTGGTGCAGGATGCTTGCCCACTGAAGGAGGCGGGCAACTGGCCGCTGCAGTTGGCAACCCACTGTCATCGACTTCCCCTGCCTTCCTGCTTAGCAGCAGAGCACTGTGGCATGACTTCAGGTGCCTCGCCATGGCAGTTGTGCCAAGGTTGGCGAGCACCTACTCACGCTTCACCAGCTTATTGAACACAGTGCACTGCTGCTCCCAGGAATCATCCGACCGCACCAGCTTGAAATGTGCCCAGACAGAGGATTCTCCCCCCCCCCCTCCTGCCTTCTGGCCCATCCCGGGTGATACACTGCTGCCAGCGCTGCTGGAAGGGGCAGAACTTGGTGGCAATGACACAGCTTTGGGAGGAGGGACAGCCATTGTCTCAGCTCCAGACATGTCCTCTGTGGGACTAGTGTCTGCCTCTGTGTCACTATCCCCAATCACAGTGATTTCCCACGAAGGAGAGTACTGGGACCCTGAGGCTTGACTGCCCACCATGCTGCTGCTGTCACTCTCCCTATGCCCCCTAGAGCTGCTTCTGCTCCTGATGCTGCTCCTCCTCTCCCTCTTGCCATTTCCCGGGGATCGGGCCCTGCCTCCAGCAACAGATGAGACAGCTGCTTCAGGCCTTCCAGTGCTCTGCATGGCACTAGAGCATGCTGGCAGGAGGCACTACTGAACCACCCCCAGAGTAGTGCCACTGCTAGGAGACTCTGAAGCTTGACTGTGAAAATCAGGCCTGTGCAGTTTGGGGCGTGGTGATGGGCTCTGGCTGCTGCTGCTGCATGCTGCCACTCCTCTGCCATGGCCCCTACCACTACCTCTTCCACGTGTCGCATTGCCCGCCTTATGGGCAGCAGACCGACTTCTCCTACTTCCCTTCTCCATTTCTTCAAACTCAAAGAATGCACAGCACAAAAAGATTTTATATATTTTTTAAATTTCTTAATTCAAAATTTTAATCTAATATTTTATCTATCTAACTACACTAAATCTAATTGCTATTAACTATTAAATATTCTAAAACCTATGGAACTAAATGGAATACCCTAATAAATACAAAGGCCTAGTCCTACAAACACACTATAAAACAAACAATCACTACACACTATCTCTATGTATCTCTATAACTAAGCTAACTCCTACAACTATCTATCTATCTATCTATACAATATTACACAGGGATGGGGGGGAAACACAAAGAACACAGGGAGGTGTAGGGTACAAAACTGAAATGAAACATAAATCAATCTAATAATCCTACTCTAAATAAATCCCAAAACAGGGGAAGGGAATCAGGGATGGAATATATACAGGGAGAGGGAAATAATTCAATGGAGGGGGGAGGAAAAACACAGGGAGGGGTAAAAAATAAAAATAGCACCTAAAGTTATCTAATATAATCTAAATAAATGAGAATATGGAGGTAAATGTGTTGGATGGGTGAAATAGGAGGAGGATGGCAATGCATTAGTAAAAGGAAGGAACAAAAACTGCTGGGAGAGGGAGCATTCTGAAAATGCATGCTGTCAGGAACAGTGACTAGTTCAGAAGGTGTTGGAAGGGGAGAGGTCAATGAGTTTTGTTACTTGCTGCGCCCGCCTCACTGCAAGCCTCATTCACTCTGTGCAGCCTAGCCCCCCTGTCCCCCATGTCCAATCGCAGACTGCGAAGCCAGTGGTCTGAGGAGAAAAGGGATGGTGATTAGGCAGGCTGGCTGCTACTCCAAGATTCTCCACCCCTGGTGCCTGGAAGTCTGATCCTCAGCTGACTCCCCCTCCCTGTCACATTTTTGCCTTCCAGCCATGTTTTTGCCGTCCAAACTCGTCCGAACTTGATCTGAACCAACCAAACTGTTTGGTCACTTCAGAGTTCAGTTTCAGTCGTCCGAACGGCCCGAGTCCAGTCCGAACTGTGAACTTCCGAATCGTGTTCGCACATCCCTGTTGGAGAGGAGCGCAATGCCTTCTGGTTGCCCCTACACACACACCAACACAGAGGAAAAGAAGGGGAACAGGAGAGTGAAAAATAGTGAAGGGGAACTGCGGCTGTTAGTCTCCGGGGTCTGGGAATGGGATAGGGAGGGCCCAGG
This sequence comes from Sphenodon punctatus, assembly GCA_003113815.1. NCBI lineage: Eukaryota > Metazoa > Chordata > Lepidosauria > Sphenodontia > Sphenodontidae > Sphenodon > Sphenodon punctatus. The sequence goes on along the minus strand of QEPC01005589.1, from coordinate 1,600,806 downwards.
CATCATGGGGGAAAGGGTTAATAGTCAGGACTCCCACACCTCCCCTGCAAACAATCCACAAGTACTCACCCACACTAAGCATACTTAAGAATCACACCACAGGCAGTTATCTACACACGAACTCTCAGGGTAATCAAACAACAAGAAGGGGGGGCAGTCTCACAGGCACAAGGGCACTGATAACCAGCAAGATTAGGAAAGTAGGGAGCTGCCTTTATCCCCTGCAGCTCGTAGGGAGCGCAAGCGCTGTGTGCGCCGTGGCAGTGAGGCTGGGGGCGTGGTGTCCACCGGCGGTGGCAGCGCATCTGTTGTCATACCCAGGTTCTGATGCGTGGTGTGGTGAGGCTCCTGGGATGACAGGAGCTTCCCCCACCACATCCTGTTGCCATGGAGATGGTGACTGCGGCAGCGCCACAAGCCCGGGAGGTGGCTTAACCGCCACTCACTGGCCCCTGCCACCCGTCGAGATACCCCCCAGATATGCCAAGCCCCCCAACCCCCCCAATATCCCCCTGTACAGGGGTCTGACAGTACCACCCCTCCAATGGAGAGGGAAGACAAGGGGCCATGGTTTCAAAAGAAAAATATGAAAGGACGGGTGGATGGGGTAGTGCTGAGGTAATTGGAAGGTATATGCTACATCTTTGATTTTTCAGGAAATGGGAAATGAACCCATGTATCGATAGTCCAACTTCACAGAAGGTCTAGCAGAAGGATAATGTCATCTATCGATCCAAACCCAGTCCCCAGGCTAGTATTCGGGTGCTTGCTGTCGATGACAGTCTGCATATCTTTTATAATGCTGCTTAGCTTGGGCAAGCATGGTTTTGGTAAGGGCTTGTGCTTTATGGATCTGTGACACCATCACACTGACTGCAGGAACTGAAAGGGGGGCAAGGTCCAGGAGACATTTATGGGGATGATAGCTGTAGGTTACGAAAAATGGGAAAGATTCAATGGAGATGTTTAGCATATTGTTGTATACGAATTCAACAAGAGGTAGTAGTTCATACCAGTTATCTTGTAAGTAGTATGTATAACATTGAAGATATTGTTCCAACGTTTGATTTGTTCTTTCTACTTGTCCGTTGGCCTGGGGATGGTAGGCCGTAGTCAAGTATAGTTTTATTTGCAAACTGGATAAGAGGGCCTTCCAGAGGCAGGAAGTAAATTGTGTGCCTCTATCAGAAACAATTTCTAGAGGTACCCTGTGTAGTTGTAGTTGCTGTAACAATATCTGTGCGGTCTGTGCAGCTGTCCTTGACACTCAACAAAATTAATGAGTTTATAGAAATGGTCCACAATTACTAGAATAATGTTACTTTAGTGGCAGACAGGAAGTTATATGATAAAATCCATCCCTATTCTCTGCCAGGGTCCTTGTAGGAGGGGGGACAAGTGTAACAAACCTTGGAGTATTTGTCACGGAATCTTAGTGCGAGCACAAGTGGTAGGGATGTGCGAACGCGGTTCAGAAGTTCGGAGTTCGGACCGAACTCAGTCTCTTCAGATGACCGAACACGCACACGCACACGCACACGCACACGCACATGCAGACGAACCAACCAAACTTGATTCCGAACTCCGAAACGACCTAACAGTTTGGTCAGTTCAGATTGAGTTTGGATGGTTCGGGCTGGAGAAACGTGACCACTGCCAGTTGGTCAGCACTGCCTGACATAGGCAGGCACAGGGAGAGGGGGTCAGCTGAGGAGCAGACTTCCAGGCACCAGGGGTGGAGATGCTTGGAGTAGCAGCCAGCCTGCCCAATCACCATCCATTTTCTCCTCAGACCGCTGACTTCGCAGTCTCCGATTGGCCATGAGCTAGGTTGCATGGAGCCAATGGGGCTTGCGGTGAGGCGGGTGCAGCAAGTACCAAAACTCATTGCCCTTCCCTGAGCTAGTCACTGTTCCTGACAGCAGGCGTTTCAGAAGGCTCCCTCTCCCAGCAGTTTTCTTCTCCACAATCCATTGAAATCCTCCTCCTATTTCACCCATCCAACTCATCTACCTCCATATTATCATTTATTTAGCTAAGATTAGATAGATTTAGGTGTTATTTTTTGTTTTTACCCCTCCCTGTGTTCCCTGTGTTTAATCTTCATTCCTCCCTCCCCCTCCATTGAATCCTTTCCCTCTCCCTCTTACTCCATCCCTGATTCCCTTCCCCTGTTTTAAGTTTTGGATTTATTTAGAGTAGGATTATTATTAGATTGATTTTCATTTCAGTTTTGTACCCCTCCCTGAGTTCTTTGTGTTTCCCCTGGTGTAATATTGTATAGATAGATACATATTAGATAGATAGTTACTAGATAGTTATACAAAGTAGTTAGCTTAGTTATAGAGATAGATAGACATACAATGTGTTTGTAGGACAAAGCCTTTGTAGTTATTAGAATATTGCATTTAGTTACATAGGTTTTAGAATAGTTAATAGCAGTTAGATTTAGTGTAGAGATAGATATAATATTAGATTTAAAATTTGAGTAAAAAAAATATAAAATCTGTGTGTGTGTTTGAGTTGGAAGACATGGAGAAGGGAAGTAGCAGAGGCTGGTCAGGCAATGGGGCACGTGGGAGAGGTGGTAGAAGTGATGCCCACAGAGCAGCAGCAGGCAGCAACAGCAGCCAGAGCACATCACCACGCCCCGAACTCTGCAGGCCTGCTTTAGGGCAACAGGCTTCAGCGGCTCAGCGTCGCCTCCTGGCAGTGCCCTCCGCTGCCATGAAGGGAACAAGAAGGCCTGCAGTACATGAGACTATGGCTGTCTCTGCTGTGGCTGCAGGAGCAGGTGCTGCTGTTTCTGGTGTTCCTCCAGGGCCACCAATGTCCCCCATTGTCGACGCGATCCCCAGCAGTCCAGAGCAGATGGATCCCACCCCGACTGCTAGAGGCAGGGCCCAATTCCCAGGCAATGGCAGTAAAAAGAGAAGTAGCCGCAGCAGCAGCAGTAGCAGCTATAGAGGGGGGCACAGGGTGTGTGCCAGAAGCATGGCGGGCATGGACAATCTAGTCTTAGGGTCCCAGTACTCCCCTTCATGGGACATTACCGTGATTGCGACAGTGAGTCAGAGGCAGACACTAGAGCCGCAGAGGAGATATCTGGAGCTGAGTCGATGGCTGACCTTGCTCCCAGAGCTGTGTGGCCAGAACCACCAAGTTCTGCCTCACCCAGCAGCACTGGCAGCAGTGTGTCACACGGGGAGGGCCAGAAGGCAGGAGGGGAAAAAGAATCCTCTGTATGGGAACATTTTAAGCTGGTGTGGGCAATTGATCCCAGAAGGGTGCAGTGCACTTTGTACAATAAGCTGGTGAAGCGTGTGAAGGTGCTCGCCAGCCTTGGGACAACTGCCATGGGAGGGGCTGAGGAGCCACAATCCATTTCACCCCAGACCTGTGATCCAGCAGGAATGCCCAGCACGCATACCTGGCAGTAACAGCGCACTGGTTTCAGGACCGGATGAAGCTTTTGGAATATATATATATATATATATACACACTAAATATTAGATAAAAAAATTAAATTAAAAACCCTATATATATATATATATATATATACTAAATATTAGATTAAAAAATTAAATTAAAAACCCCATATATTTATTAAAAAAACAACAACCAAAAAAACCACATAAAACCAAATAAAAAAACAAGAAAACATATAAAAAACAAACAAAAAACCCATATAAAAACATTTCCCAAATGGCCAAACCTGAATGGCTTGATAGTTAATAGCAGTTAGATTTAGTATATATATATATATATATATATATATAAAATCTAACTGCTATTAACTATTCTAAATGCTATGAACTAAATGGATTATCTAATAAGTACACAGGCCTACTCCTACAAACACTAAAACTAAATCACTAACACTATCTCTATCACTAAGCTAACCCCTACAACTGTCTACTATCTATCTATCTATCTGAATGGGATGGGGGGGAAATCACAAAGAACAGAAGGAGGGGTACACAACTGAAATGAAACTTAAATCAATCTAATAATCCTACTCTAAATGAAAAATACATATATATACACACTAAATATTAGATAAAAAAAATAAATTAAAAACCCCATATATATATTAAAAAAACAACATCCAATATAAAACCAAATAAAAAAACAAGAAAACATAAAAACAAACAAAAAACCCATATAAAAACATTTCCCAAATGGCCAAACCCGAATGGCTTGATAGTTAATAGCAGTTAGATTTAGTATATCTCTCTCTCTCTCTGGCCATATAGTGCAGGTGACAGCATAGGTGGGATCGTGTCTGTGTCTCCTTCTAGCAGTGGTAACTCTCTCTCTCTCTCATTTCTCTCTCTTATTTATCTCTCTCTCTCTCTCTCTCTTGGCAGCAACTTTGCCGGGCAGACAGGTGACTTGGCATGAGAGGCAGGAAGGCGGGCTGAGGCAGGCTTTGATCTTGGCAGCAACCTGGGGTACAGAACCCTTGGCACAGACAGCATATAGGCCTGGGGCCATTGGCAGAAGCAGGCAGTGGGTTGCCGGGGTACTGAACCCTTGGCACAGACAGCATATAGCCCTGGTGGCCATTGGCAGTAGCAGACAGTGGGTTGCTGGGCTACAGAACCCATGGCACAGACAGCATATAGGTCTGGGGGCCATTGGCAGCAGCAGACAGTGGGTAGTCAGGGTACAGAACACTTGGCACAGACAGCATATAGCCCTGGGGGTCATTGGCAGCAGCAGACAGTGGGTTCTGGGGTACAGTACCCTTGAGGCAGCATATAGCCCTGGGGGCCATTGGCAGCAGCAGACATTGGTTGCCAGGGCAAGCAGGCAGGTTTAGTGACATGAGCATCAGTAAGACAGACTGAGGCAGGGTTTGAGCTTTGCAACCTGGCCAGGCGAGCAGGAAGGCAGGCAGCATTGAATGAGAGGCAGAAGGGCAGGCGGGCTTGGGCAGGCTTTGTACTAGGCAACCTGGGTGGGCAGACAGGCTTCTTGGTATGGGAGACAGGAAGGCGGACTTAGGCATGCTGAGCTTGGTGGCAAGCTGGGTGGGCAGACAGGGACATTGGCAGCAGGGCACTCAGATAGGCTTAGACTAGCAAAGACTGTGCAGAGCGAGAGAGAGAGAGCCAGTCAGTGTCACATCGGCAGGCTGAGATCGTGTAGCCATAGGCCAGCTGGCAGGCTTACAGATTCCCAATGCCACCCTGTGTCATGAGGTCAGTCAGAAGGCGGCTGAGGCCATCTAGTATGTGTGTGTGTGTGTGTGTGTGAGAGAGAGAGAGAGAGAGGTGGCACCAGGCATTGGGAGTGAGGGACAGCACTTCAGCAGCACAGTGACAGCAGCAGCAGTAGTCCTAGCCCAGATTGAGGAGGAGGAGCCATGTCCCATAACTGCCCCTGGCTTGGGATGATGTGTGCCACTACACCATCAATTCTTGTCCTGGGGCAGTTCAGGGAATCCCAGCAGCAGAAGGTTCACCTTAATGAACAGTAACTGCTCCACCAACTTGTCCCCTAGTCTCAGGCGGTGCGGGGAGCAAATGTCCCCCACCATAGAGAACACCCTCTCGCAGGGGACACTGGTTGGTGGGCAGGACAATATACCCTTGGCCACTTTCAACAGGGCCAGCCACACGTTGGCCTTGCCGGCCCAGTAGGCCAAGGGATCGCTGCTGGGATCAATGCATGGCTCCTCCTCCAGGTAGGTCTCCATGGCTGCTGAGGCACCTTCGTATTCCCTCTCGTAGTTCTGCCCAGAAACCACCTCCACCACTGCCCTCAGCCATGTTGCTTGCCCTATTGTGAATGGCGCCATGCTCCCCAGAGTGGCCTGTACATAGGCTGAGCTGCTTCTGCCGCTGCTGGCAACAGGTGTGCTGCTGCTGCCGGTGCTGCTGCTGCTACCGCTAGGGCTGGGAGGCAGGGATAGACCCACCTGGCTGAGAGGGGTGGCTGCTCCCAATCCCACCATCCCCAGGATTGTCCTGCTGCATAGCCTGCTCTGCCTGCCAGACCCTCTCCACCAGCACATTCTTCCAGAGGGCATAGAGTTCTGTCTGGCATGCCATGCTGCCTTTGACCCTGGGGTTCAGCATTGTTGCCAGGAAATATTGCTCCCACTGCAGGAGTGCATCAAAACGCACCTCCAGCCCTGACTTCAGGTGCCGCACCAGGTCAAGCATCTTATCAACCAGCTTCCTTCCCGCAGGGCCACAATCCCACCCCACGAGAATCTCGTCCAGCCTCCTCTGGGGACTCCGGACCAGAGGAGTTACCTGGCTGAGGGTGGCGGTGGAGCTGCTCACGGACTCTGTCACGGTCAGGAATGGTCTCAGGATGAAGACTGTTTGAGCCAGGAGCTCCCATTCGACCCCATTAAACCCTTCTGGTGCCCCATAGTCCGTCTCCAGCTGAACCTGATGCAAAGTGGTTTTCTGCTCAAGAAGTCGCTTGATCACTGGAAAGTGGTATATATATATATATATATATATATATATATATATAATACTAAATATTAGATAAAAAAATTAAATTAAAAACCCCATATATATATTAAAAAAACAACAACCAAAAAACCATATAAAACCAAATAAAAAAACAAGAAAACATAAAAAACAAACAAAAAACCCATATAAAAACATTTCCCAAATGGCCAAACCCGAATGGCTGAACCGAACGCAGCCGAACCGAATGGCCAAACCCGAACCGCAATCTGTTTGCCCATCCCTACTCTGCACGCACTCAAATTTCCAGTTTCCGGCATGATTACGGGATCTCGCAATACTTTTTTCCAAACGACCGAAGTCGACCGAACTCGACCGAACTGAACGACCAAACCCGAACTCGACAACCAAACCAAACTGAATGACCGAATCGAAAAACCAGAGTTTGGTCAGTTAGCATGGGCTGTGTTAAACTGGAAGCAGGCAGCCTTCTTGTGGCTGCGTCTTTTCCACAATGGACACCTGGGGCTTTTGGCCCTCATTCCTAAGGAGCATTTTGTTTCATCCTGTCTGAAGAACCTGTCATCCCAGTTGGCTGCCTGGGGGCTTCCAGAGGACCATCTCATGTCTCTTCCTCTGACTGCAGCCTGTGGGGTGATTAACTCCAGAATTTCGGATATTGGCGTCCAGGAGGATTGGGCAGTGGTGGGTTCCTCCGCCCCCTTGGCCAACTATAAGTTTGTTATGCCACTTGCCGGAAATAGGGCTGCTTATCTTTATTCCTTCATTTCAATGAGGCAGTTAGGTTTGCTTCTTAGGGCCCGGTTAAATGTGCTCCCTACTCGCCTTTTGGAGGCACGGTATGATGGTACACCTTTGGGCATGAGACTCTGCCCATTTGATTCTCTGGAAGTGGAGACAGTTGCCCATGTTCTGTTTGGGTGCCACCTTTATGATGTTCCCCGTGCCCAAGTGTTAGCAGTCCATCTCGATCTCTTCCCTGGTAGGACTCAGTTTGACCTGTTATGCATTTTTCTCTCTGACTCTGATATGACCTGCCTTAGCACAGTGTCGACTTTCCTTGTGCAGGCTTTTGCTTATAGGGAAGGTTTGTTTAAATTTTCTGTCTCTGTTTTCTGCTGATGGTCCCCTTTCTGAGGATGATGGGGGCTAGGAGCTTGTTTTCCAGTTCTTTTATTTATGCCCTTATAGGGTTGTTTCTGTTTTGGTCTTTGTTTGATTGTATGTTGGTTTGTTTACTTTGTATTTGTTTGCAAGGACCTTAAGGTCACGCAATTAATAAAAAAAATTTTTTTAAAAAAACCCCGAACCTGAACCGCGATCTGTTCTCACAACCCTAACAAGTGGTACATGCTTCTATGTATTTTTTTACATCTGTTTTGATCGTGGGCCACCAAAAATGTCATTGAAGATCCAAAGTTTTTTTTGCCCTGGGTGTTCGGCCAATGGGGCGTTATGATGACCCCAAAGTTACCGCCATCTTACCTTGGTGGGTAGTAATATATTTCCTTGGTGGTAATAGAGACCATGCTGATGTTGATAACAGGCGTTCTGTGATAATGTAGGATCTTTTCTTGAAACTTTTAGCATTTGTGATGAGGAAAGAAGTGTGTCTGCAAAAGTGTATTGTTCTAGTAGCGATAAATGACCTTTTATCACGTGGGTCCCCCATTTCGGTACACCTGGACAATGCACCGGCAAGTATATTTTGTTGACCCGGTCAGTATCGGATGTGAAAATTGAATCTGGCAAAAAACAAGGCCCAACGCCCATGTCTCACATTGGAGATCCAGGATGATTGAAAATAGATAAGATTTCTATGGTCAGTAATTACTGTAACTGGATATTTCACTCCTTCAAGATAATGCCTCCAGGCATCAAAGGATGCCTTAATGGCTAGCAGTTCTCGGTCAAAGATAGTGTAGTTCTTCTCCACACTGGACAGTTGACAGGAGTAGAATGCAAAACGCATTAGTCGATCTCCTTCGGTTCCAGTTTATTTATTTATTTATTTATTATAAACATTTATTAGCCGCCCCTCATGTCCATGGCATCTCAGGGCAGCTTACAACATAAAATACACTAATAAAATCCATTTTAAAAACACAGCCCCATTCACCAAGATTTAAAATATCATAAAAATCTTTAAAATACCCCCCAACTACCACACCCTCCCCTCCTCCCCCTCCAAAGGCCTGGGCGAACAGCCAGGTCTTACAGGCTCGGTGAAATGCCAACAAACCTGGCAGTTTGCAGTAGTACTGCTCCAATGGCGATGCTGGAGGTGTCTTTGGGGGGCTCCGTTAGTCTGGCATAATTCGGAATATATTGACAATAATTCGTGGTGCCTAGAAATCGCTGCAAGGCCTTTAGTGATGGAGAGGGGACCCAGGCTAAAATAGCATCTATTTTTCATTTATCCATTTCCACTCCACGTGGGGAAATGACAAAGCTCATTGTGGTCACATGAAAGTCACACTTTTCCAGTTTACAAAAAGACGGTTTTGCCATAACCTTTGTAAGACGGTTCTAACATGTTGAATATGGTCCGCCTCAGTAGAAGAAAATACCAGGATATCATCTAAGTAGGCAATTACATATACGTCTAGAATATCCCAGAAGATATCGTTAATGAGGTTTTGGTATGTAGCTGGGCATTGGCTAAGCCAAACGGCATCCATACCTGGTGCGGAAGGCTGTTTTCCACTCGTCACCTTGACGTAGTCATAACAAATTCTAAGCTCCTTGAAGATCTAATTTGGTGAAGATCTTGGCTCCCTGGAGTCAATTCAATTATTCCGGAATCAAAAGAAGGGGGTATCTGTTCTTTATGGTGATTGTGTTAAGACCTCAATAATCTATGTGTGGGCGTAAACACCCATCTTTCTTGGGTACAAAAAACAAAGGAGCCTGAGCAAGGGAGGAGGAATGATGGATGAAACATCTTTGGAAATTTTCATCAATGTACTCTTTCTAGGTGCTAAGTTTGGGTCCTGAGAGGGCGTATATATGCCCATAAGGTGGTGCTGTCACAGGAAGCAGGTCTATTGGGCAATTGTATGGCCTATGGGGAGGTAAAACTTCATCCTCCTTCTTATTGAAGACATCTGCATAACCTGTATACAGAGAGGGAATAGCATTAGTCTTGCCTATTCCCATAGTGGTCATTAGTTGTTAAGGTTTCACTAAGTTGTAGTAGGTGGTGCAAAATTCAGAAGGGAATGACACTGTCTTGTTGCTCCAATTTATGGTGGGGTTGTGGCAGTGCAGCTATGGCATCCCCAGTAAATGGAAAACATGGGAGCAGAAACAATATCAAACTGCATCCGCTCAGTATGTTGTCCAATCGTCACCTGTACCCTTTTGGTCTGGAGTGAGATAAGTCCTGAAATCAACAGTGAGTCATCGATGAAATGTACCTGTTCTGGGGGGCGGGGGCGAGTAATGGGGATTGCATACTGTTGGAGACACCCCCTATCCATAAAATTCCTTGAAGCCCCAGAATTGATTAGTGCCCACATTATGTGGCTTCGTGTGGAGCCCACCTCCAACATGATAGGTATTCGCACATGCTGTGCATTCATCAGCATAGTGGATAAGGCCTTATTTTCTACTAGTAGGGGATTCTTATGCCTAACCAGGAACCCCCCTATGTCTCCCAAGGCTTGGATTTTCCCAACTCACGTTTAGTTGATGGTAGTGAAGGGCAACTGCAGGTGAAGTGCAAAGGTTCTCCACAGTAAAAGCACAGACCGGACGCCCAGTGATGTTCTCGCTCTGCAGCTGATAGTGGCCCCTGGGACACTCCTATTTACATTGGTTGCACGTCATCAGCTTTATTAGGCTCTGCTTTACAAGAAAATATTAGTGGTGGCTTCATCAGAGGTAAATGGAAAGCTTCTTGCCGCCGTTCTCTTTTTCATTTGTTTAACCGTTTGTCTATCTGTAAGGCAAAGGTCACAAGCACTCCACAGGTGGCGGGTAACACAGTAAATGAGAGATGATCTTTTAATTAATCATTTAAACCCCACCTAAACATAACCCGCAGAACTTGATCAGGCCAATTTAATTCTACTGCCAGCTGTTGGAATTTGTATAACGTACTCCAACAGGGGGCCTTTTCCTTATTTTAGTCCTACTATGGCATTTTCTGCATCTTTCACCTGATGTGGGTAATCAAAAAGAAACGTAAAATCTTGGATGAAACCTGCATAATCTTGTAAAAGGGGACGTTTACTAGTTATGCAGGGTGTGGCCCAGGATAAGGCTATGCCATCCAACAATCCTATAATAAAGGTCACCTTTAACTCATCTGCAGTATGGGTCTTAGCTTGCACCTTGAAGGTTAACTCACAAAGTGCTAAAAAAAAATTGAAACAGGCATCAATCCCCAGTGAACTTGGTAATTGTGGGACACTTGGGTTCCCAGGGTAAACAGGCTGCTGCTCCTGCAGGAAACACTGGGGGAGGAGAAGTAAGAGGTGGAGGTGGTGAGGGTGTAACCACCCTCCTCAGTGCTCTATTAATCTTTCAGATCTTTAACCTCCATGGCTAACAATTGAACTTCTCTAGCCAAGTGTGAGATGCCTGCCAGCCCCTATGTGGGATCCCGGGCCCAGACATAACAGGGAGCCCACGGACCTGGAAGGCACCCCCTAGCTCGGGAGTCCCCTGCCCAGAGGATAGCTGGGAAGATGGGGAGTGCGGGGAACGCCTGCCCACTGTAGCACTGACACCAGAATCTTCCCGAAGAGAAGAGGCGGAGTCCGCTGGGATGATGTCATCAGGCCGTGGGACACAAGTTTAGGGGACACACCACAACTGGTGCTGTGGCTCAGATTGGGCTAAGAGGAAAAAGGCATTGGGAGTGAGGCCTGGCCGGGCTTGACCAAGGGGAAATGGATACTGAAGCCATGCTGAAATGGCTGATGGAGGTCCATAAAGCCCAGTTAGAAATGCAGCGGGGATATTTACAGTAGTTGACCAGCGACCTGGCGAGCACCTAAGTGCGTAGCCATGCCCAGCTGGCCGAGCAGGTCTCCGCCTTGATGTCCTCAGCTATTTCCGCCTCAACGGCAGCTACCCCATGGCTCGGGGAAGGGAGCGCACCCCAAGTAAGGCTTACAAAGATGTCCCCCACCGATAACCCGGAAGTCTTCTTGAATGTATTTGAACACGTGGCAACCGTGGCAAAATGGCCCGAGGAGCAGTGGGCCTTCTTGTTGGCCCCTTGCCTCTCGGGCCCAGCCCAGGCCATCTATGATAGGTTGGAAGCGGCTGAAGCAGCCAATTTCACTAAAGTCAAAGAAGTTATACTAAGACGATTCGATATTTAAGAGGAGACCTACCGAAGATGGTTCCGGGGGAAAAATATCCCCCCTGGTGCATCCCCTCAGGATGTAGCCCAGCAGCTGAGGACTCATGGTCTGCGGTGGCTTAAACCCCAGAAGAAATCCGCCCAAGAGATAATCGAGCTCCTCCGCACTGAACAGTTCATCCAGATCCTACCCCCTGGGGGATGGGCCTGGGTTGCTAGGCACTGGCCCTCCACTTTGGGGGAGGCCATATGGTTGCTGGAGGATTATGAGGCCTTTGAAGGGCCAGTGGGATACGGGGGTAGGGGAATTGGAAAGAGACCCCCTCAGAAGAGAAGAAGCCCGGATCCAAGTGACCGTACCGAGAGGGGCGGTTGGAAAGAGGGGGTCGGCTCAGACCCCAGGAAGGGACCCCGTGGGGTGGGGCTGGAGGTGATTATGAGTTGGAGGGACCTAAATCGGCCTGGGGAAGTCCTAGAGAGTCTGGTTTGGCCTTAGGACCTTCCCTCCCAGGGGCCGTAGCAACCCGAGATGGACGAGTGAGCCCCAGAATGCGAGTGTGCTTCCAGTGTGGCAATCCGGGTCACCTGAAGCAGGATTGCCCCATCATGGACTGTACTTATGCCGATGGGTGGCTGGGGGACCCCCTGGGGGCAGGGGATCAGGAAAAAAACAACCTGGTTCCGGTGTGGATAGGAGGCCAAGAATATAGAGCCCTCATAGACACCAGCTGTGGGAGGACCTTGGTGCGAGCAGGGCTCCAAGGGATACCCTAGGCCAGCAACCCACACATGGGCATCTGCTGTGTGCATGGGGAGGTGTGGCTCTACCCCACTTGTATGGTGACCTTGGTTGTGGCCGACCGGGTGAGGTGACATGTGGTGGGGGTCGTGCCCGGGTTGGCCCACCCCGTCATCTTGGGATGTGATTGGGGCACCTTGGGCACACTGCTCCCCCAGTGCGACATGCTCCTGGGAGACTGGAAGCCCAGCGGGGATGCCAGACCCAACCTGAAGGGGGAGCCCATCGATCGAGCTCCTCCAGGGGAAGCTCCCTGGAATGTAAGCTCTTTCAATTTTGTTCAGGCCCAAAAGAATGACCCCCAGTTGCACCATGCTTATGAGCAGATCGCCATGGTGAACGGACAGTCATGGGACCCAGAGCGGCCCCTGCCCAACCCCTATTTCGAATTAATACAAGATCGGCTATACAGGGTGAATAGGGACCCTGCCCGGGGAGAGGAGGTATGTCAGTTAGTGGTTCCTACAGGGGTGCAGCAAGACCTGATGAGATTAGCCCATGAGATACCCTGCGCAGGGCATCTCAGGGTGGGAAAAGTTGACGACTCGGTTTTACTGGCTGGGCATCCGGGAGGATGTGAGACGGTACTGTGCCTCGTGCCCCGAGTGCCAGCTAACAATGAAACATAGGGTGGCCCCAGCCCCATTAGTTCCCCTCCCTCTGGTAGGGGTCCCCTTTGAGCGGGAGGGTATGGACATTGTAGGACCCCTGGAGAAGTCATCAGGGGGGCACAAATATATGTTAGTGCTGGTAGATTACGCTACCCGATACCCTGAGGCTGTGACCCTGAGATTCATCAAAGGCCCCACGGTGGCCCAGGAGTTAATCCAAATATTCACCCGAACGGGATTTCCACAGACCATCCTTACGGACGAGGGTACCAATTTTATGGGGAAGTTGATGTGGCAGTTATGCTGCCTGATGAAGGTCCACCAACTTTGAACTTCCATCTACCACCTCTAGATGGATGGGTTGGTAGAGTGATTTAATCAGACCCTAAAGGCAATGTTGCACAGGTTCATCCGTGACAAACCCCGGTCCTGGCCCTCCCTCCCCCCAGCCCTGATGTTTGCCTATTGGGAGGTCCCCCAGGCCTCCCTGTGGTTTCCCCCCTTTGAACTCCTCAATGGCCAAAGACCCCGGGGTTTACTTGACCTAGTGTGGGAAGGGTGGGAAGAGAACCCGACCCCACCCTCCAATGTGGTTCTTTATGTTACCAGGTTGCGGGATAAGTTACAAAGGGTATGGGACTGGGTCACCAAGAATGGGATGGAGGCGCAGGAACGGCAAAAGGCCTGGTTTGAGCAACGGGCCCAAGCACGACGCCTGTTCCCTGTGCAACGGGTCTTGGTGCTGTTACCCACCACAGAGTCAAAACTGTTAGTCAACTGGCAGGGGCCGTACGAGATAGTGCGGCAAGTGGGGGATGTGGATTACGTGGTACAGCAGCCCAGGAAACAACTGGAGCTCCAAACGTACCACATTAATCTCCTAAAATAATGGAGGGACCAAGAGCTAGGGCCCCAGGAGGCATTCGCCAGGGAACCGTCGAGGGAACCGACACAGGAAAACCGGGGGGGGGGGAGCATCCAGATGGGGGATGAATTAGATCCTGGGCAACAGGCCCAGTTACGAGCTATCAAATCAAATAGTTTATTGTTTAGCCGAGGCCATAACAACAGTAACAATGATAAAAACAAGGAAACGCAGGGACAAATTCATACACTTCAAGTTGTAATGACATAACAAGGATATTCCAAAAATCAGAAACATCAGCTTATAGTCAGTAGCCAACTGATACCCCCATATATAGCCCTCACCTAGTACAGCTCAGCATATGAGCTTTCAGGTTTACCTAAAGCGCAGGAGGGACTGTCGAATTGTGACAGCTGCCCAACAGAAACTTGTCAGCGCTCTAGATTGCTCAGAATCCCTAGGGCAGAGGAGTATTTGAGCGTCCCCGCCAAATCTCCCCTTCATAGACCCTTCACACCTAAGGAACCCTCCCAAGTACTTGAACCTAGGGCCCATATAGCGGGGGCAGCGGAAAAGGATATGATCAAGCAAATCAATATCCTCCAAGGATCACAAGGGACACATCCACTACTCCCACGGAGTGCCTATATAGCGGCCCTCCAAGACCACTGATGGAAAAACGTTCGCCCTCATCTTAAAAAACGCAATACGCTTACTGGCATCCAACCATTCAAATAGATAGTAAGGGATCTCGCACAAGGGATTATATAGGATATATTCCGGTGCTACCTTTTGAGAAGTCATCAGGGCCCTCTCTGATTGCAGAGTCTGATCCCCGAGCCGTCTTTTGATTAGCTTTTTAGCGGCCACCCATCCCAGGGCTTTCAAGCTATCAAAAGAGAATCCCAAATTGTGTATTTCTTGCTCTCCCCGCTTTAACAAGCTGTCCCCGAGACCAACAGTCACCACCTGCACCACTAGCAATCCATTGGAAGGGGGGAATAAGGCCTTCCTGATCCAGTAATTGAGAAATGCCTGAAGTGCATATACTTTCAAAGGGATACAAAGGGCTTCTGCTCTTAAAATCACCTGTGGAGTTCCTCTCAGAGCTCCTTACGAGCTATAGTGGACTCCACCCGAAATGTGTTCACAGCTACACGTGTACACACGACCTTGATCCAACATGAGATTGTGACGGGACCCAGAAAAGTGGTTCGGGAGTCGCCCCGTCGAACCCCCGACATCTGTGGGGGATCCTGGAGAAAGAGGTGCGGAATATGCTCGAAATGGGAGTGATCACCGAATCCAACAGCCGCTGGCGGAGTCAACCAGTTCTAGTCAGCAAGCCGGATGGCTCTGCACATTTCTGTGTCGACTTTCAGAAAGTCAATGCTGTGTCTCGCTTTGGCGCGTACCCCATGCCCTGCATAGACACCTTACTAGAGTGCTTAAGTGTTAGAGACGGGGGAACTACAAGGTGATGTCCCACAGACCCAGCTATCCACACACTCCCACACACGCCCTTCGTTTGCACGGGGCTTCACAATGAAGGAGAAACTTCCCCTCAGGATATAAGGTGGCCGAAAAGTCCCTAGCGGGATACGGGCCTTTTCATCATCGGGGTTCCGAAACCAACAGGCCCTGTGTGAAGCCCCTTCACCCACACCCACACACACCCAACACACCCCGCACCCACCACCCCTACGTACACACTGTATGGGGAAGGGGGAGTGCATGTTTGGTGTAGGTTCAAGGTATAAGGACCCCGGGGACAGGGGGAAGGAATGGAAAGGGCCCTGGGGGAAGTTTAGGGAATCCAGGAAGGTCTCAGGAAGATCAGGGATGTGCAACACTCTATACCACGCAATACCACTCACTCACTCTTTCACCCACTCTCTCACTCTGATTCACTCTCTATACTACACTCAAGCCTTTACAATAGCAATCCAAACAATGTACTTAGCTCCAATTTCTCCACCACATCGCTCGGGGCCAGTCTCACAACACTGCTGATCACCAGCAGTGTGTGAGACTCTGAGCTATCTTTAAGTAGGGGAGGCCCCGCCCCCACGCGCCTGCAGCCATGCCAAGCGGCATCTCGTTTCCAGCTGCCCTACCCCTACCTCCACCTGTGCCGTTTGCTGTGGCTCTGCCTGAGTGTTTTCCAATGCGCGGGGGCGCCTGCTTGCATCCCCGTGCTGCTCTATGACTCCCGGAAGCGTGCCTCCAGAGGGCCGCCCCCCAGAGCGTGAGGCTGCATCTGGTCACAGTCCTGCGCCCACAGGGGGCATGGCCTCCGCCCACCGCCTTCTCTTCCCCAGCTGCCTGCCGCCACGGTACCTGAGCCACCCGCGGCGGTGGTGACTCCTGACATTAAGGGAAGCTCACTACCTCTCAACCTTGGATCGGTCCCAGGAGAGCTTGGCCCCAGTGGCAGAAGCTGCAGGGAGGATAGCCACCTACACCTGTGTGTTTCCCTGTCTCCTCCCCCAGGTAAGCTGCTTATAGCAGAGGGCTGCACTGAGGGCGGCGCCCTCAGGGTGGTGGCTGAAAGGCGCCGCCAAAGGGTGAAGCAGCCGTTGGCAGAGCCGTTAGCAGAGCCAAGGAGGCAGAGGCGGCCCGCTCTGCATGAGAGTTGGGGGTGACTGATGTGAAGCCCGAGGAGGGAAGCCTGAGTCTCGCTGACTGAGGGACCCCCATACCCCGCCTGAAGGTTCCCCGCTCCTGAGTCATCGGGATCAGCTGGGCGCTGGGCGGAGCCACGCTGCCGGGACTTTCAAAATCTCCATATGGCCTTAGGCGTGGGGCTGAGTGGGGTTGTCTGTGTTTTTGTTCTTTGTGGATTTGGGTGCTTAGTGGAGCTTAGTCTCCAGGATCACTCAGATGATTTTGTTATGCCAAAGAAGGGGAAAACCAAGAGGAAATCGGGAGTACTTACAAGGGCTCGTGCTGGACAAATGCAATAAGAAGATTGCTTCCAGAGGAGGTATTCCCCCCCAGCCTCCACTAAATTGTGCACCCAGGGCAGAGCAGGATCTATTGTCTAGCCCCTCCCCTCTCCTGAGTCTCTTGCTCTATCTCATGTTGCCCTGATTGTGGGGTTGAATCAACAGCTATAGTTGAGGGGACCTTTAATTGTCCTCTGCAGATCCCACCAAATTCTCTACTAGCTAGCGCTGAGGCTTTTAGGGAATTGGGGGAAAGGTGGAGGGCATTGGGTGCCAAGGCCCACAATTTGCCCCGGCCCCCTTTAAGCCCGCATTTTCTTGCTAAGGATGGAAACTCTAATCCATCACAAACTGGCACGGAGCAATTTGATTCCCAATTTTTACCTCAACCGGACCTGGGAGGGGGGCTTATAACATATAACCCCATAAGTTTTGGTCAGAGGGAAACGGCGTTTAGTCCAGGGCTCCAGTCCCCCCTTTGTCAAGAGCAGGATGGTGGGGTTCAGGGGGTAATGGGGGGGGCTACCTAATAATTATGTTAAGGGATGTTCTCTCATAGAGTTTCCAAGTTCTCTGGCTCCACTGACCACTCCTTCCCCTAAGCATCAGGAGACCCATGCTCTTCATCAGTTCCAGCGGGTGGAAGAATTACTCCTCGAGCTTATACCTCAAATAAAGGGACTGGATGGTAAACTTCAGAAAATCCAGCAGCAAATAGCGGGTTCACAGGAGAGGTTTGGTGCCCCAGATGGGGGTGGGGTAGGGTTGGACCCATAAACTACCGACCAGGCTACTCAAACTACTTTTTCACATGGTCCGGGCCATTCGTACCCTGCAGAGCCAATGGCTGCAAATGATCAGAAGCTCAATGTCATTCCAGAGGCATTGGTTTTCACAGTTTACCCCATACATTTTGGTTTGCCTCCCCCTTGGAACTCTAAACAGCGGATAGCCCACCATATTGCTGACATCATGGGTTGGGACTTTTTGCCTCATATTTTATGTTTTTTTCATCTTCCAGTAAAGGGCAATATAAGAAGGCTAGTAATTTATTTTCGAACTTCTGTTTTAGTTGAAAGGCTTTTGTCTTACACTCGGGTTTTCTCTTCATGGGGGGTATTCATGGTGCTCTTTACACCAAAGTTTTTTTTTTCCATTGCTCCAACAATCCCACCCGGATACCCAGCCTTCCCCTGGTGGAAATTTTGGCCTGATTCAGGAATTGGGGCAGAGGAAGACCAATTTAGTAAACACAGTGGACGGTCAGAGTCTTAAGGAAGTAGTCAGTGCTGAATTTTCTGATGTTGAGGTTGTCTATGTTTCTCCAAACCCGACTTTGTCTGGTGGGCTGCTTCCAATCTCCCCCCACATCTTCCAATCTAAATCAAAGTTATTTTCTCCCCCTCCTAGGATTCCTCCAGGGGCTAATATAGGTTTGCCCCTGGTAGAGATGGGTGCTGGTGAATCTGTAGAGTTGCAGCCTCCTAGCCCTATGGGAGGATCGGAAATGGAGGATTGTCCGGTGGGTTCTGGGCTTATATCCACATTTTACTCCCGTTGTTCCATCGTCCCAAGTCCACAACTAGCCTCCCAAGCAGCCCTTACTATATGGGATTTTCCCCCTAGAGGGGCATCCATCCTAGAAGAATTAATGGCTGTGGATTTAACTTGTAGGATTGCTTTGTTAGGCCCTGTGGGTTAACAGAGAGGGTTTTAGGGTTTTGCATGACTAATCCTTTATATTTTATGATTTTAGCCAACTGCTAACTAAGGAGTTAGTGTATGACGATTTTAGGTTGTGTATTTGTAAGTTGGGATAGACCATGACGAGGTGTCATATTTCTAGGGTTACTTGGTGTAGATACCATGGGGATGTGTGTAAAGATCTAGGTCATGCTATCCTTCCTCTTAATAATGATATTGGGCCACTCCTTTGTGGCAGTTGTATGTTTTGGTTTTATGTTTGTTTGTTTGTTTGTACCAAGCAATGACCGCTGGTCACGCTTTAATAATAATTATCAACCTTGGATCTTACTAAGGGATATTGGCAAATCCCTCTGACCCCAACCGCCTGTGAGAAGACGGTGTTCGCCACCCCGTTGGGACTGTTCCAGCTTGTACGGATGCCCTTTGGCCTCCACGGGGCCGTGGCAAAGTTTTAGAGATTGATGGACAAGGTCCTGGTGGGACATGAAGCCTATGCGGCTGCCTACATTGACAACATCATCATCTTCAGCCTCACCTGGGAGGACCATGTAACTCACCTCCAGAAGATAATCCCTGCCCTAGGTAGGGCAGGCTTAATGGCTAACCCCAAGAAATGTCAATTAGGGTTACGAGAGGCGGTGTATTTGGGATACCAGATGGGCAAGGGGCAAATTTGACCCCTATGGGATAAGGTCCAAGCCATCAAGGGCTGGCCTCGCCAGTTACTACCGACAAAATGTTCCACATTTCACAACCATAACCGTCCCTTTAACAGATCTAACAACCAAGAGATGGCCTGCCGCTGTTCAATGGACACCAGTCGAAGAGCGTTCCTTCGATACTCTGAAGGACCGACTGTGCAAGGTCTCGGTTCTCTATACCCCTGACTTCAAGCGACCATTTCTTCTACAAACAGATGCCTCCAACGTAGGGCTGGGGGCAGTGCTGTCTCAAATAGTGGATGGGGCGGAGCACCCCATAGTGTATATTAGCCACAAGTTAACGAGCCTATGCCACCATAGAGAAAGAGGCATTAGAAGCCCGCTGGGCTATTGTCTCCCTTTGATATTATTTGACAGGTACTTTCTTCACCCTGGTCACCGACCATGCCCCCCTCCAGTGGCTTATGTCCATGAAAGACTCGAATGCCCACCTGCTGCACTGGTATCTAGCACTACAACCCTAAAGATTCGAGATCTGTCATCACACAGGTCGTCTTCATTGTAATGCTGACTTTTTGTCTCCATGGGGTGAGACGGCCCCGAGGGGCATCCCCCCCAGTGACCTCTTGATGGGTATGTGTGTGACATGCCCACCAGCCCCCCATGCAGGATCCTGGGCCCAGACACGGCAGGGAGCCCATGAACCCGGAAGCCACCCCCTAGTTTGGGAGTCCACTGCCCAGAGGATACCTGGGAAGATGGGGAGTGTGGGGAATGCCCGCCCACCATAGCACTGACACCAGGATTTTCCCAAAGAGAAGAGGCAGAGTCCCCTGGAATGACATCATCAGGCAGTGCCTGCTACCTGCCAGGGCACGCGCTCAGCCAGAAACCACGGGAGCCCAGGCTAGAAAAGGAAGACGCAGCAGCATGGGAGGGAACAGGACTGGAGACAGTGGGAATGGACTCAGGGAAGTACCCGCTATCTCCTAATGGGGGGAGGGAGTGGTGGAGTTTCCTGTAGTGTGACACAAACCTGGATTAGGGGCACCGGTGAAGCTGGAGAAGGGTAGGTGGATGAGGGAGGGTAGGTTCAGGTTTCGACCTGCAGAGGCTCTCCTGTCTGGAGGGCCAGGTGACATGCCGGCCCCTCTTAAGGAAGCTCCGGAGAAAAAGGGGGCTTCCCTAGACCGCCGGCCTCGAATCTGGAAGCTGGTGGGACACAAGTTTAGGTGACGCGCCACACCAAGTCTTTGACTTCAGCCATCATTTACTCCATAGGGATGGTCAAGTGCAACAAACAAGGAACAACAAATAATAGTAAGAAAAAGGTTTTGTTTGAGCTGGTGGTACTGTGAGGGGTTGGCGTTAATGAGGAAGAGGAAATAGGGAAAGGGACACACCAATTGCTCACACTTACACTAGACAACAAGGCCTTGCTGGTAAACAAACCCTTAGGATAGTAGTTGGCTTCTGGGGTTAAAACCCCTCAGACTATATCAATGCAGGGTATTTTAGAGGAGCTCAAAGCCTTCTGGTTGCCCCTACACACACCCCAACACAGAGGTAAGGAAGGGAAACAGGGGTGTGCAAAATAGTGAAGGGGAACCGGGGGTGTTAGTCTCCGGGGTGTGGGAATAGGATAGGGAAGGCCCAGGCAACATGGGGAAAAGGGTTAATGGTCAGAACTCCCACACTTACACTACAAACAATCCACAAGTACTCACCCAAACCAAGCTTACTTCATAATCACACCACAGGCAGTTATCTACATATGAACTCTCAGGGTAGTCAAGCAAAAAGAAGGGGGGGGCAGTCTCACAGGCACAAGGGCACTGATCACCAGCAAGGTTAGGAAGGCAGGGAGCTGCCTTTATCCCCTGCAGATCGTAGGGAGCGCAAGAGTTCTGAGCGCCATGGCAGTGAGGCTGGGGGCATGAGTTCCACTGGCAGCAGCAGCACATCTGTTGCCACGCCCCAGGTTCTGATGCATGATGTGGTGGGACTCATAGGTTGACAGGAGTTTCCCCCACCACATCCTGTTGCCGTGGAGACGGTGACTGCGGCAGCACCGCAGGCCCGGGAGGCAGCTTAACCACCACTCACTGCCCCCCCCCACCCTCCGAGATACCTCCCCAGGTACGTCGAGCCCCCTTACTTCCCTTTATCCCCTGTCCTGTACCTCAGACCCCTGTACAGGGGTTTGACACAGCCGGAAATGCATTTTCAAGTTAATAGCTTATAACATCAGGACCCTTTATCCAAATTTTCTGAAATTTGTCAAGATTGGTAATCTTGGGGGTTGACATAACAGTCCTTGGTTTCATGAAAATTGGATGGAATATAAAGAACCTGTAGCCAGGAATGTGTATGGAGCTTTTCTTAAAATTATAACATTCAATTGCTTATAAAATCGGTTCCCTTTATCCAATCCTTTCAAAATCCTTTCAAAATTAGTGCCCTCCATTAGGGGTACAATCTCCCCAAGTTTCATCAGAAGCATAAGAAACAAAAAAGGTTATAGTCAGAAATATTTTTTCTATTTCTTTCCATTATTTCAAAAAGAAAAATTACTTTTTGTTTTTGTTTTCATTATTATTATTTGTCATTTTCATTATTACAGTAACAAAAAAGAAAATTAAAATCTTCATTTTGTTATCATAATAATGAAAACGAATTTCACACCCTAACTTTCAGGCTTCTGGAATGAGCTCTCTACACACGCTGCCTGGAATTCCTCTCTTCAAATTCCTTCCTTAATCACCTCCAATCAGGCTTCCACCTACACTTGCCAAAATAACTGATGACCTTCTCTTAGCTAAATCTAAGGGCCTCTACTCTGTTCTAGTCCTCCTCAATCTTTCTGTCACCTTTAACACCATCGAACATAGCCTCCTCCTGGATTCTCTATGATGGTTTCCAGGACACTGTTCTCGATTGGTTCTCTTCATATCTCTTGAACTGCCCCTTCAATGTTTGTCTTGTTGGTATATCCTCTGTTAGGGATGTGCGAACGCGGTTTGGATGTTCGGAGTTCAGTCCAAACTCGGTCTGTTCGGACGACCTAACCAAACGTCCGAACCTAACCCGAACAAACCGAACCCAAACTCGATCCAAACTCTGAACCGACCGAACTGTTTGGTTGGTTCTGATCAAGTTCGGATGAGTTAGGGTGGGAGAAACATGACGACTGCCAGACCCAGGAAGGCATGGGGGGGGCAGTGAGGAGCAGACTTCCAGGCACCAGGGGTGGAGAGGCTTGGAGTAGCAGCCAGCCTGTCCAATCAACAACCCTCTTCTCATCAGAACACTGACTTTGCAGTCTGCGATTGGTCATGGGGGGGTGAGGGGGCTAGCCTGCAATGGGGATTGAGGTGAGGCAGGTGCAGCAAGTAACAAAACCCATTGCCCTCCCCCCCTTCCAACACCTTCTGAGCTAGTCACTGTTCCTGATAGCAGGTGTTTTCAGAAGGCTCCCTCTCCCAGAAGTTTGTGTTCTCCTCAATCCATTGCCATCCTCCTCTTATCTCACCCATCCCAGACATTTCCCTCCATATTCTTTGCCTACCATCGTGGGGTTGTTTTCCATCCTCCGGTAGAAAAAAAACATGAAAAAATATGGTAATTCGTGGCTCTACAAGTTTGAGAATTTAGGACATTGTCACCAGCATCTCTGGGCGTAACATACTGGGACTGGAAAAGGTTTTGGAGTCTGGCCCGCAACATTGGAGTAGGGGACAATGGGTGGAATGCAGTATCGGTAAGGGTCGAGGACTGGGAATCGTATTTTACATCAGTTTTCCAGAATACAGCAGCTATTCATGATCTGGACATGCATGCAATCAATCTTCTTCTGGCGTGGCCCCCAGTATCCCCAGAGTCTGTGAAAGACCTGATTCTGTCAAGAAAATCAGGAAAGTCTCCGGGCGTGGATTTTGTCCCGGTAGAACTACTGAAGGCCCAGATAGATTGGTGGGCCGAGACACTGGCAGGAGTTTTTACCATCATAAATAACACAGGGAGTATACCTAATAATTGGTTGGCAAGCATCGTAATTCCAATCTACAAGAAAGGGGACCCTAAGGTGCCGGGGAACTACAGACCAATTAATTTACTGTCGGTAAATGGGAAAGTGTACGCCAGGTATCTCTTGGGTTTGCTACAGTATTGGATGGGTCAAATTTCCTACCTGGAACCTGAACAGGCGGGTTTAAGGAGGAACAAATCAACCATGTCCCAGATTCAAGTTTTGATGGCTATAATAATGAAATACACGGGTAGGAAGTGTCCAGGACAGAGTACAACGTCAAAGTTATACCTATGTTTTATTGACCTGCGGGCCGCGTTTGATTCCATAAACAGGGAAAGGCTGTGGCAAAAGTTAAGGGTAACGTCGATCGATGCGTGCCTTTTATACTTGATGATTAAACTGCATACGAATAATTCGCTGCAGGTCAGAGTGTCTACATCACTACCACTGTCATCAGAAATCCCAGTTGGGAAAGGGGTTAGGCAGGGGTGTATATTGTCCCCCTTCCTATTTAACATCTTTGTCAACAACATAGTGGACTTTATGAGGTACGATTAATTTCACCCCCCAAGATTGGGGCCTAGACACATTCATAATCTGTTATATGTGGACGACGCGGTTCTTATCTTGCAGACAAGGATAGGTATGAGTAGAGCTCTTCAAAGGTTTGAGACATACTGCAGGCAACAGGACTTGAATGTAAACTATGATAAAACCAAAGTACTAGTCACTGGAAGGACGAGCCACAAAACTAGGTATACCTGGAGGATGGGGAAAGTACACATTGAACAGGTAAACCAGTTCAAATACTTAGGGATTTTTCTGGAATCAAATGACTCATGGTCCCGTCACCTGAAATACATAGAAAGCCTGGCAAATAGATCTACTGCAGCCATCGTTTTTTTCTTTTATAGGCAAGGGGGGCAGTTGGTGCCCCCTGCATTGAGATTGTTTAAGGCCAAAACTCTCTCCCAACTCTTATATGCCATTCCAACATGGGGGCTAGGTAATCTGAATAGTTTGGGAAAATATCAGAACAAGTTCCTTAGGACCATCTTGGGGCTTCCAGGGGACACCCCGGCTGCTCTATTATGGGCTGAGGCCAATACGCCCTCAGTAAAAGCAAGCGCCTTAATATTGATGTAAACTTTTTGGTATTTTGGGGGTACCAGAAATGGGTCTACTAAGATTGGCTCAGGATGAAAATCATATATGGCAAGTAGGGCTAGAGAAGGAAGTCCATAAGCTAGGCTTTTCTAGAGACTTCTTTCTTTTATATGATTTTTCAAAGGCTCGGATCATGTTAAAGAAATGCATACTTGACCAAGACTCCAAAAGCCTGCAAGCAGACTAAAGACTGCAAAGGGTAGCCCCGGACTACCATCTTGTTCAGATGGTGGAAGGGAGGGACAGCTATCTGCATGAATGGAGCGATCCCCTCTTAAGATGCGCGTATACACTTTATCGGCTGAATTTATTTCCCTCAGCTTGGACTGAGGGGCGGTACAGAGGTATCGGCAAAGAATTAAGGCTTTGTACCCTTTGTGATCAAAGGGTGGTGGAAAATTTATCTCATGTATTGTTTAGCTGTTCAGCTTACATACACTTGCGAAACATATTTTTAAAACCTTTGTTTACGCTGATAAAGGTGTTTTTGTGGCCTGAATTATTAATTAAATGGTTGGGTCCCCGAAACTCACTAGCTGCTATGCAAGTGGCAAAATTTTGTAGGGGAGCCCTGGTACTTCATAACAAGCAGCTTGAAGAGATGTGCGGAGGTCAAATGTAGACTTCCTGGATGCTGTTGTACAGGATGTGGTTACAGAGGTTCAAGACATTTTGTCTTGACTTGTTTATTTATTTATTTATATTTATTTTATAGATTTTTTATACCGCCCCATCCTGCAATGCAGCTCGGGGCGGTTAACAACAATAAAAACAGTTTTAAAACATTTAAAATACAAATATAAAAATATCAAAAACAGGGCAGTGTATAATCATAAATAAATATATAGGTGGGGGATTAAAAATCACCCCCCCCC
>QEPC01005589.1:1544807-1572131 GCA_003113815.1 Sphenodon punctatus | reverse complement strand
CTAATAGAAAAAAGTAGCCATGAAAGATTTTTCATTTGCTCACTCCATCTGCAAAGCTTCCTTTCTCACCCAGCCTCCTAGGTTTCAGTCTCTTAGTCTGTTAGATAGATTTTATCTCCCTTCCCATAGGCTCAATTTCTCCAGCAAGCCAGAAGTGTCCTCATTGTCCTCACAAACTGACCATAGAAATGGAACAAAGAAAAGCTTATGGGCCATTAGCAGGTGATTAGCAGGTAATAGCCACATCCTCAAGTCCAGGGGCAGATTGGCCATTCTTCCTCCCTGGAAGATTTTGTGTGGTGTGGTCACTGGCTGGGGGCTTGCAGGAGGGGAATGAAGGATGGCAGGGCACAGGGGATGGCAGGCATGCAGGGATGGCAGGCATGCAGGGGTGCAGGGATGGCAGGCATGCAGGGGTGAAGAGATGTAGGGGATGGCAGGGGTTCAGGGGATGGCAAGCATGCAGGGATGCAGGCATGCAGAGAATGGCAGGCACAGGGGTGAATGGAGGCACTGAGGGGCTGGCTGGCTGGAAGAGGTTGCATGGGGGGATAGAACTGAGACAGGGGAGCTGGCTTTTTGGGGGCACTACTTTAACTTATATAGATAGTTAAAATTCATAAAACCCATTTTCTACAGTTTGAATAAAAAATAATGTTTTTGCAAAGAAAAACGAGTAGTGTTGGTTGTTATTTATTCATGTGTGGAGCCGGTTTTCCTCATAAAACAGACTCTGTAATGTCTCTGTGTGTGTGCTGGGCATAGATTGTGTGGCTACTGTAAAAAAAAGTTATTTTATTGGACACTTTCAATTCCCAGGCCAAAATCAGCTTGGGGATGAAATCTACCCCATGATAACTCGGGTGTAATTTTTTTCACTGTAAAAGGCAGAGTTATTATCATTTATTTAGATAACATAGCTTTAGGCGTTATTTTTATTTTTTACCCTGCCCTGTGTTCTTGCTCCACCCTGCATTGAATCCTTTCCCTCTCCCTCTATATATTCCATCCCTGATTCCCTTCCCCTGTTTTTTTAGATTTATTTAGAGTAGAATAATTAGATTGATTTAGGTTACATTTCAGTTTTGTACCCCTCCCTGTGTTCTTTTTGCCCCCCCCTGTAATTTTGTATAGATAGATAGATATTAGATATAGTTACTATAGATAAATACATAGTTGTAGGAATTAGCTTAGTTATAGAGATAGATAGAGATAGTGTGTAGTGATTGTTTTATAGTGTGTTTGTAGGATTAGGCCTTTGTAGTTATTAGGATATTCCATTTAGTTCCATAGGTTTTAGAATACTTAATAGTTAAAAGCAGTTAGATTTAGTGTAGATATATATATATATATATATAAATATCTGTGTGTGTGTTTGAGTTGGAAGACATGGAGAAGGGAAGTAGGAGAGGCCGGTCTTCAGACCAAAAGACAGGCAGGCAATGGGGCACGTGGGAGAGATGGTAGGGGCAGTGCCAGCACAGTGAGAGCATGCAGCAGCAGCCAGAGCCCATCACCACACCCCAAACTCCGCCACCTTCATCCAGGTGACCCCTCTGGTCCAGAGTCTCCACAGGAGGTTGGACGAGATTTGGGAGGGGGGGGATTGTGGCCCTGAGGGCAGGAAGTTGGCTGATGAGGCACTTGACCTGGCGTGGCAGCTGAAGGCAGGGCTGAGGGCGCTGTATGACAAGCTCCTGTGCTGGGAGGAATATGTCCTGGCAACTAGGCTGGACCCCAGGGTCAAGGACAACGTGGCATGCCAGACACAGATCTACGGTCACTGGAAGGGTGAGCTGGTGGAGAGGGTCCTGCAGGCAGAGCAGGCTCCGGAGAGTGCACGGCAGCAGAAGCACAATGCCCCTGGGGATGGGGGGAGTGGGAGAAGCTTGGCCTATGTGCAGGCCACTCTGGGGAGCATGGCACCGTGCACAATAGATCCAGCCATCTGGGTCTATTCCTGTCCCCAGCCCTAGTGTTAGCAGCACAAGCAGCAGCAGCACCCCTATTGGCAGCAGCAGCAGCAGAAGCAGCTCAACCTATTTGCAGGCAACTCTGGGGAGCATGGCACCATGCACAATAGGGCAAGCAGCATGGCTGAGGACAGTGGTGGGGGTGGTGCCCATGCAAAGCTACCAGAGGGAGTATGATGGCACCTCAGAAGCTGTGGAGACCTACCTGAAGGAGGAGCCATGCATTGATCTGAGCAGTGATTCCTTGGCCTACTGGGCCAGCAAGGCCAACATTTTTCCGGCCCTGTCGAAAGTGGCCAGGGGTCTACTGTCCTGCCCACCAACCAGTGTTCCAATGAGCTGGTGTTCTCCATGACGGGGGACATTTGCTCCCCGTACCGCCTGAGACTGGGGGCCAATTTGGTGGAGCAGTTGCTCTTCCTGAAGGTCAACCTTCTACTGCTGGAACTCCCCAAGCTTCCCCTTGTGTACAAGGATTGATGGTGCAGTGGCACACATCATCCCATGCCAGAGGCAGTCTTGGGACAGGGCTCCTCCTCCTCAATCTGGGCTACTTCTGCTGTGCTGCTGAGGTGCTGTCCCTCCCTCCCAATGCCTGGCGCCCACCCTGCCTCCCTGACTCCCCATCCACCCCCTCTCTCTCATACTATACAGTCTTGGCCGCCTTATCTGACTGACCACATGACACAGGGTGGCATTGGGAAAATGTAATCCCACCAGCCAGCCTCTAACTAGTCGATCTCAGCCTGCCTATCTGACTGGCTCTCTATCTCACACACACACTGCACAGCCTTTGCCAGCCTATCTGAGTGCCCTGCCAAAGTCCCAGCCTGCCTTCCCTACTGCCTCTCATGCCATGCTGCCTGTCTTCCCACCTGCCCAGGTTGCCTAGCTCAAAGCCTGCCTCAGCCCACCTTCCTGCCTCTCATGCCAAGCTGCCTTTCTGCCCACCCAGGTTTCTGCCAAGATCAAAGCCTGCCCAAGTCCTCCAGTCTGCCTCTCATGCCACGCTGATTGTCTGCCCGCCCAGGTTGCCAAGCTCAAAGTCTGCCTCAGCCTGCCAGCCTCCCTCTCATGCCACGCTGCCTGTCTGCCTGCCCTGGCAAACCTGGGTGATGTGCCTGACTGCCACTGTCCATGGGTGCTGGCAGGGAGGGCTGTCCAATATCTAGAAGCTGTCACTATACCCCCAGAACCCATCCTCAGGGTTCATGGACCTGTCATTCCACTCACAGGATGCTGTCATTCTACCATCTAAAGAAGCAGTAACTCCAGCCCCGGGACGTGCCGTCAGGGTTCTGGGGCCTATGTTACTGGCAGGGAGGGCTGTCCAATATCTAGAAGCTGCCACTCTATCCCTGGGACCCACCCTCAAGGTTCTTGGGCCTGTCATTCTGCTCACAGAGAGCCTTTTCCAACTGCATCAAGAAGCAGCTAGCCACTCCAGCCCCGGGACTCACCTGACCGAACTTCAGCACAGAGGGATTAAAGATTGGATAGTTAAAACAAAGCTCATAACAACAAATAGAGCTTTTATTAAAACTTTTTAAACAACAACACACAACTTTATAAAACCAAATTCAAACTTTAAAAAGAAAGGAAATGTATTGGTCTGTGGGCCTGTCCCCCAGAACATGGGGGAAAGACAAAAGGGGTTCATGGACCTGGGACAGCCAAGGGCATCACATCCTCCACCACCTCATACCCATGTTGAGTGGGAAAGTCCAGGGCCCCTGCCAAGGACACCTTCCACTTGACAATCGACTGGCGATGGGATTCCAATTCCTGCCTCTCTTTGCGGAGGTATGCCATGTATGCATCTGCCTTCTGCTCCTTAACTTGGAGCTCCTGGAACCATTCAACAAGTTGGTCCTCCATTGTGAGGGCTTGGAGCCTTAGCCTGTCTAGGTATTTTTTGGAGGCCTCCAGATATTTTTGTGTGGGACTCTCCAGTTGGGCCCTAAAAGCCCTTTCCTCTTCTGTCTCCTCATCCTCACGGATGGCTGGAGACTTTTTCACAGAGCTATAGGGGGAAGGGCTGCTGTGGCAGCCCTTCTTCTGTGCCTTCCCCCCTTCTTCTGCTGATACACCTCCACACCAGAGTCCCGCCGTGCCACCTTCTCTCGGTGGACATTCTCCACGTGGGCGATTAGCCCCAATACGTTCCCCTGTGACCCATGCTTGATTCTTTTGCCGCAGGTCTAAAGAACATAAAAGGATAGGAACATAAGAAGTGCCATGCTGTGTCAGACCAATGGTCTATCAAGCCCTCCTGCATTCTGTCTCCACAAGTGGGTGGGTTGTTAGCAGGAGACCCCCTTCCATGCGTGACTATTGTGGCGTCAGTACCCCAATATGCGCTTGATTCTTAAATTTAGGGGAAGAATTAGCTGAATTAGTTGAACTAGGGGTCTCC
Source organism: Sphenodon punctatus (assembly GCA_003113815.1). NCBI lineage: Eukaryota > Metazoa > Chordata > Lepidosauria > Sphenodontia > Sphenodontidae > Sphenodon > Sphenodon punctatus. Next base: position 1,567,742 of record QEPC01005589.1, on the reverse strand, counting down.
ACATGCCACAAGGAACAGTCTGAGGTTCGATACGAGCTACAGTCTGGTTTACGTACCCTCCTCAAGAGTAGAGAAAGAGTGGGAAACCAACGTTTAATAAAAAGGGAATGTTTATTTCAAAGGTACATCCAGCGAAGTTCGGGGATGAAGGGAAGGGGCAGAACAAAGTCTGGGAGACCGCTTAAGACACAGACACACACGGAGGGACCCACACGGGTTTGAATCCAAAGCTTTCTCAATTTCAGAGGGGGAGCGAGGAACAGTTAGGGCTTAGGATAATGGATTTGGAATAGGCTCGGGGTGCCACAATAGGCTCATAGGGAGGACAAAAGGTATTCCAGGTGTGGGTCCAGACATAACAAAAGGGAAGATGCATTACGGGGTCTGAGGAGACAAAGAACACAGTTGGGCATGAAAGGAAAGAGGCCCGGGTGTGTGTCCAGGTACAAGAAAAGGAGGGTGCATAAGGTAAACCGACTGGGGCTGAGGAGACAATGGAAAGTACATCTGGGCATGAAAGGAGATAGGTTTTCAGGTGATTTGGGAATGGAAGGGAATCCTGAGGGGAGCCCTAGGCTGAAGGGCGATACCAAGGTGCATTTACACCGATCAGGCATGGGGGCGTTGGCTTGTGTGAGGGAAACATAGGGTGCTCTAATTTTCCATGTCTTTGAAGCTGTTGCTAGTCCAAGTTCTAGTCACCAGTGCTTTCTTAAAACAGGGAGGAGGACCTTTCCTAATTGCGCCGTACTTCAGGACTTCCTTTCCAAGGGCAGACTGGTTTTTGCATGAAGTAGCCTTTCCCCCCTAGGGTCCTTTGCGGCTTGGCCCTGACCCCACTCAGGCTCCCCAATGCCCACCATCCCATGCCCCAGGTGGCCTTGCCAAACATGGAGTGGGGGCTGTCCTTTTTGCAGAGAATGCTTCGTATCTGGCAAAAAGGTGGCCATGGCCAATCTCTCTCTGCAGGAGACTTCCTTCCAAACAGGTCATAGGGCAATCCATTCCCTTTTGTTCCAGCCCCCATGCCTTACCTTGCATGCAGTGTATCCGCCTTTCGGCTTGTCATACCACTGCCAGACATCGGATTTCATCCTCCTGTTTTCTGACAGTAGCGACCTTGGTCTGGATGGTGTCCTGTGCCTGGCACCAGCGGTGCCATCATCACCCTCTCTGAAACAGGAGCACAAACAACACATAAATAATATCATGCATTTATGATGATGCCTCTAGTCCTCCCTCCTTGGGGTGCTAGGGATGGCAACTAGAAAGACCCTTGCTGGCACATGCAAATCCTTCCCTTCTTGTGGTGCTAGGGATGACAACTAGAGACCCTTGCTGGCACGTGCAAATTTTCCCCTTCTTTGGGTGCTAGGGATGGTAACTGGAGACCCTTGCTGGAACGTGAAAATACTGCCCTTCTTTGGGTGCTAGGGATGGGAACTAGAGACCCTAGCTGGCACATGCAAATCCTGCCTTCCTGGGGGTGGTAGGGATGGCAATGGCGAGAGCCTTGCTGGCACATGCAAATTCTGCCCTTCTTGGGGTGCTAGGGATGACAACTAGAGACCCTTGCTGGAATGTGCAAATCTTGCCCTTCTTTGGGTGCTAGGGATGGCAGCTGGAGACCCTTGCTGGCACGTACAAATCCTGCCCTTCTTTGGGTGTTAGGGATGGCAGCTGGAGACCCTTGCTGGCATGTGAAAATCCTGCCTTTCTTTGGGTGCTAGGGATGGCAACTGGAGACCGTAGCTGGCATATGCAAATCCTGCCCTCCTGCGGGTGCTAGAGATGGCAACTAGAAAGACCCTGCTGGCACGTGCAAATCCTGCCCTCCTTGGGGTGCTACGGATGACAACTGGGGACCCTAGCTGGCACGTGAAAATCCTGCCCTCCTTGGGGTGCTAGACAAACAAAATAAAGTTTACAAATAAGAATAAAGTTTACAAACCTTGAAGTGGAACCTACTGTGCCCTCTTGCTCCTCTGATGAGAGTCGACCTCCACCACCCGAGAAGGTCCAACGGCAGCCTTTCCTCCTCCAACCTGACCTTCCTAACCCTCTTCATTTTTTTTCTCTTTTCCACCACACAGCAACAAACAAGCAGCCAAACAAAACACACCCACCAACTCACCAACCAGCCAAAACAACACAGCCAAACTAACACACAGTCCAACACAGCCAAAACACATCAGACAAAACCAAACAGCGAGCCAGACACACCACACATGCTCTCTCTTCACACAAGCTCTGCACGCACTCAAATTTCTGGTTTCCTGTTTCCGATGCAATCACGGGATCCCGTGATACCTAGACCAATACCAATACCAAATTCTGAACATTCGGCCGAACCAAACTCCCACTGAACCGAATGACCGAATCCGAATTCAGTTCCTGGACCAAACGACTGAACCCGAACTCGGTTCCCGAACCGAACGACCAAACAACCGAACCGCATTGTGTTCGTGCATCCCTATCCTCTGCATCACTTCCCCTCCCTGTGGGAGTTCCCCAAGGCTTTGTCTTGGGCCCCCTTTTCTTCTCCCTTTAGACACTTTCTCCGAGTAAACTCATTGAAACCCATTGCTTCCAGTATCATCTGTATTCTGATTACATGTAACTCTCTCTCTCCACTCCCACGCTCTCCTCCTCAATCCAGACTCATATTGCTGACTATGTTATTGACATCTCCACCTGGACGTTTTGTCACCAACTCAAACTTAACATGGCCAAGACCAAACTCCTCATCTTCCCCACAAAATGTTCCCCTCCTACTTCCCTCTCAGTTTCCATTGAGGGAGTCACCATCCAGCTGGTCTCTCAGGCTGATTCGTATTCAACTCCTCCCTCTCCTTTAAGCCTCAGATCCAGGCTGTTTCTTAATCCTGTCACTTTGCTCTGTACAATATTGCTAAAATCTGGCCTTGCCTTAATGTTGCTGCTGCAAAAACCCTAGTCCATGCTCTAATAATCTCTCACCTTCACTACTGCAGCTTCCTCCTTACTGACCTCCCTTGCTCTGATCGGACCCCCCTCATCTTAATTCAACACTCCACAGTCAAAATCATCCACATTGCCTGTTGCTTTGTACAACCCCTCCTCTCTGCCCTGCACTGGCTCCCTCTATGGGAATGTATTCAGCACAAGCTCCTGGTCTTCACCTTCAAGGCTCTTCATGGCCTTGCTCACCAATATCTCTCCGCTCTTGTATCCCTCCATGCACCTGCCCGGGAGTTTCGCTCCTCCTCTACCTCCACCCTTGTCTGCTTGCGAACCCCTTGCTCTTCTAAACATCTCCGTCCCTTCTCCCTTGCTGCCCCTCATGCCTGGGACTCCCTCCCTGGATACATTCACTCCACTCCCTCCCTCCCAACTTCCAATTCCACCCTGAAAACCCACCTCTTCTGTCAGGCCTTCCCTAGCTTGTCACGAGTAGTACTGCATCCTTTCCCCCTCACTCAGAACTTAATTCCCTGTAACTAAGTGAAGCACATGAGCCTGCAGCTTCTCAACTTCATGAATATACTCTGGTCTTTCCTGATGTTTACCTCTCCTCGTCTCCCCCTCCCTTGTCTCTCAGATTGTAAGTCTCTTTGGGGTAGGAACCTGTCTCTGACTGTGGATTGTACAGTCCCAGGTACATTGATTGTGCTATAACAACAATAACAACAACAACAATTATAATTATAATAATAATAATAAAAACAGTAAATGGTAATGGTATATGATAAACGGTATTTCAAGAAAAATATCTCAACTGAGATCTTGATCTGTTATGGAGATTGTACTGAAATCTTGGTGACAATTCTTGATTCTCATAATATTTTCATGAGAAAGAAAATTGTTCTTATTTCAGTCCAAACCCCAAGGTACCAGCCACCCCTCGTTCCTTTTGTCACAGCCCCATTTCTTTCTGGGTCATAGCTTTCACAAAGATGACAACCCTCTTTGCAGTTATTTCAGTCTCCCTTTCCATCAACCCAGGCCATGCAGTCTCCTTATTTTCCCAGTGCCTGTCAGCTGTAGGGGCTTGAATGAGGTCGAGCCATCTGCAATTGAATCCTGACAAGATGGAGGTGATGTTGGTGGGTGAGAACTTGGGGGACCTGGGGGTGATTGAATCTCCTCTTGCTGGGGGGTTTCACCCTCCCATGGTCTCTTAAGTGCAGAATCTGGGTGTGCACCCCAATTCGCAGCTCAGCCTGGAATCTCAGGTTGTGGCTGTGGCAGGGAGTGCATTTTGGCAGTTACATCTTGTCCGGCGGCTTTGACCATATTATTATTATTATTATTATTATTATTATAAACATTTATATAGTGCCAGTAGTGTGACCTGGTGCTGTACAGAACATAGAAATAGATGCGGCCCCTGCCTGTGGCTTACAATCTAAAAGACAAGGAGGGGGAGACAGGGAGAGGTGACAGTGGGAGAGACAGGGGAGAAGACCAACAAACATTCAAGCAGATGCAAAGTCTCAGGTGCCTGTGCTTGGCTTGGTTATAATCAGGTTGGTTGTAGCAGTCTGCAGAGGAGGGCAGACAGTAGGCATATGGGAACGACTAGCAGGCATTGGGAAAGGTGGCAAGGAAAAAGTGGGTCTTGAGGAGGGATTTGAAGGAGTGGAGGGAGGGGGCAAGGTGGATGTGGGTAGGGAGGGAGTTCTAGGCATGGGGGCAGCAAGGGAGAAAGGTCAAAGGTGGTTAGGTGAGCAGGAGAAATGAGGGAGAGTGAGGGAGGGGACAGAGGAAGAGCGGATAGCACGTGCAGGAGTGCGTAGGGAAATTAGGTCCGAGAGGAAAGGGGGAGCTTGGTCATGGAGTATTTTGAACGTGAATACCAGGAGTTTAAACAGGATACGTTCAGGAAGGGGGACCCAGTGAAGAGAGAAGAGGAGAAGCTGCACATGGTCGAAGCGACGGGCAGAGTGAATGACCTTGGCAGCAGAGTTTTGTATTCCGATAAGGTGGGACAGATGAGAGCGAGGGAGGCCAGCAAGGAGGAGGTTGAAGTAATCGAGGCGAGAGATAACCATGGCATGAACAAGGGTTTTGGCTGAGGAGGTAGAGAGAAACGGGCGGATCCGAGCAATGTTATGGAGGGTGAATCACCAGGATTTGGCAACAGAGTCAATGGGTATTTTCAGATGTTATGAAACCACGCTCAACCACAGTCAATTCCCTGTGGTGAGGAATGGTCCCGTAACATCTGTTGGGGAACCGGAAGTTTCCCCCCAGACGTTACCCACGCTCAAGCCCTTCCGGGAATCTAATTCACCATGCGATTGGCTGAACCCACGGGGCTGGCACTGATTGCATGGTGAATTAGATTCCCGGCGGGGATGAAGGGGCCCGTCATGTCTGGAGGGTGACCACGGCCTGGAATCCCTGCTGGAATTCTGGGCCGTGGTAATTTTGGGTGGGCACTGCGGCCACATTGGCCACGGTGCCCGCCCGTCTGCCCGAGAAGCTGGTCCGGAAGCTGCAGCTGGTGCAGAATGCCACGGACCATCTCCTTACAGGGGTGGGTCGCAGGGAGCACATGACACCAGTGCTTGGTGCTCTGCACTGGCTACCTATAAAGCACCGGACCAGTTTCAAGGTGCTGGTTTTAAACTTTAAAGCCATTCATGGCCTGGTCCCTGCTTTTATGTGGGACCACTTCACTCTCCATGTGCCCATGCGACCCTTGAGATCATCCGTGGGAGCCTTTTTGGAGGTTCCCCAGGCGAGGTGGGTTGCCACCGATGTTAGATCTTTCTTGGTGGCCGCCCCTGTGCTCCCAGAGCAGGCTCAGTTGGCTCCCACTCTCCTGCTATTTCGTCATGTATGTAAGACCTGGATGTTCCATCAGGCTTTTGGTGAGGGATAGGGGTGGAGGTGGGGGGTTTCCCTGCATATTGTACTTTGAAATTGCTTTAAAAACTTTTTTAGTGTTTTATTGATTGTTGTTCGCCGCCCCGGGCTGCCCTATGGGCAGGAGGGGTGGGATATACATTTTAAATAAATAAAAAATAATAAATAAATAAATTAATTAATAAATCTGGAATAATTCTGCTGATTTCAATCATGTTAACTGAAACAGATAAGCTGACTGAATACCTGCATCCTGTAGTTCATTATTAGGGCTCCTAGTTTTCCTTAATAAAAAAATATGGAAATTCTCTGATAAAAAAAACATAAATTCTCTCATTAAAAACCCCAAAATTGCTGATTTTTCTGTGATTAAATGTAAATGCTAGTTGACTTTCTTTACCATAATATAGATAGGTATGAGTTTTAACACCACATTTTATTGTAATATTTTTGTTTTTATGCAATTTTGCAGCTACGTGTCCCACCAACAGTCCCAAAAATTTTTAGAACTTGGGCACCCCTCCAAATGCAGAGCCCCCTCCCCCCCAAAGAACATGCTTTTATTTTGATTCCCCTCCACTTCCCTGTGATCACTGCCTCCTCCTCCTAGCCTGGTTCCACATCATGCTGTCAACCAGAAAAGGGAGGAGGGACATACAGAGGCTGGCACTTGGGGAAGCTGCTATGGTCCCAATTAGGCCCACCTCCTGCCCCCTCTTCCCAAGGTCCAGGAGACCTGACCACCCTAATTCAAAGTTCCCCTACCTGACCCCAACCACAGGAGGTCTGTGGCACCCCTCCAAATGAAGAGCCCCTGCTCTTCACAGCGCATGCAAAATCTCTGTTTCCCCCCCCTGGTTTTCCATTGCAAAGATAAAACTAGGAACCCTGTTCATTATTCATAGGAAGACTCTTATTTTTAGTTGTCTGCATCTTTGTGTCTTGATAAAACTGTAAGTTCCATGGAACAGGGATTGCCTTTACATTGTGTGTATTTGTACAGTGCTGTGTATGACTAATAATGCTAAAGAAATGATAAGCATCAGCAGTATTAGTAGTAGTAGTAGGAAGGGGGTGAAATAACAAAAATGAAAAAGAATCTGAATAAAAATGAATTTTTCCATTTTAAAAAATGAAATGTTTGGGACATAATTTTCAGGCTGTAACATCTTTGATTTTCATCCAATTTGCTTGAAATCTGGCAAGATTGTACCCCTCACTGAAGGGATCACCTTTTCCAAAGATCAGAAAGATTGGATAAAGTGTCCCAATTTTATAAGCAATTGGTCGTTTGTGATTATAACAGAAGTCATGCAAATACTAGTTCTGAAATTTGTGGGACAAAAACAAAAGTTCCAGGACATAACCAGGACTTCTGGAAGAAAAGCAGAAGGGAGGGGGAAGCAGTCTAGCAATCAAGAGAAATGACTAGCATATCTAAGAGGGCTATTTGGCATTCCAAGAAAATCCTGAAGCACTGTGATAGAGGACAAAAGTGTATTTCTTATTGGCTCTTTCATAAGCAGATGCTTCCAACTTCCCAGCAACAAGCATGTGTGTTGGTGATGTCACAGCACAGATTAATGATATATGATAGACATTTCTGCTGGCCAATTGGCATGACAAACCCATCTTGTACTACTGTGACAAATATAAGAGGTTCCCTGGTGTAGGCTCCTTCTCTGGAGATGCTGCCCAGGCTTCCAACTTGCCAGTACCCAATCACTGCAATCAGGGTGGCTTGGGGGTGGGCATAGGTAAGCAAATATAAACTTCTGCCAAGCTGCATCGCCTCCCACCATGGCTAGATCTTGTGTCACTTGTAGACTGTCTCAGTGCTTTGTGTATATGACTGTGTGTCCAGAAGTATTCAATGTCACTGCAAGTGCTCATAAAACCAGAACTATGCACCTACTCTCCCCCATGTATACCCCCAAAGTCTTTGGGTTTCCAATGACTGAAGCCAGCATCAGTCTCTCTGGTACCTGATCCTCCTCTGCTCTGGTCACTAGGGCTGTAGCGGAATATCGCAGCGGTAGCTATTTCCAGCGGAAACAGTGTTTCCCCAATTAGTGGAACGGCATGGCAGAGGCTTTCATTCCGCGGTTTCATTCCGCGGTTCCGCGGTTCCGCTTATTTAATTCTGCAACTTAGTGGAATCGTGGAAACATGACATTTTTGCTATTTCCGCAATTCCGTCAGCGCCAAAAAATAGCGGAATAGCGGTTTTCCGCAATTTCCGCAATTTTTTCACGATTTTTCCGCAATTCCGCGATTTGCAGAATTCCGGCAGAATTAGCGGAATATCCGCAGAAAAGTCGCAGTGTGGCACGGGCAGTTCCGAAATGGCGGAACGGAATCGCGGCGCGGTAAAAGCTGCTGCTGCATCAGCCCTACTGGTCACCTCGTATCTTCTTCATCCTCTTTTCAAGTGTTCCAAAAAATAGATGTCTGAATCTAGTAAAACATCTATCATTTAAAAAGAGACAACACCTCCAAGTGAGTTAAGGAAATTTGGAAACTTCTATTAAAATCCAAAATCTATACTGTTCATAAAATTAGGACCCTTTATTTAATCATTCTGAAATGTGTCAAGACTGATTTCCTTGGTGAGGGGAACAGCCTGCCCAAATATCATCCAAATTTGATGTAAAAAAGTTGTTACAGCTGGAAATGTGTGTGCAAACCATAAGATGTACAAATTGCATATAAAATCAGGACCCTTTATCCAATATTTCTGAAATTTGGCATGGATGATACCTTCCAGGGGGGATAGAATAATTCTAAATTTCATCCAAAGTGGTTGGAAAACAAAGTTGATAAAGCTTGAAATATGCATGGAAACCACAAAAATATAATTACCATTAAAATCAGGAAAGTTTAGCCAACATTTATGAAATTTGGCAGGGATGATCCATTTAGTGAGGGTTATATCATTACCAAATATCATGTACGTATGATTAAAAATGAAGATGTTACAGCCAGAAATCTATTTCACATTAAAACCAATAAAAAATAAAAATGAAACTAAAAACAAAAATGAAAATTAATAACAAAATTGACAACAAAAATTAAAATTTTAATAACAAACTACATGGGGCACTTGTGCACACCCGTAATAGTAGTAGTAGTGGTGGTGGTGGTGGTGGTGGCGGTGGTGTGTGAGGGAGGGAGGGATGGAGGGAAGGGAGGCAATGGCTGTCATGTTCATTCCAAATGTTAAAACTTGATACAATGTAGATCAGATGACCTCTTTGATTTGACCAACTTTGATCTTAGTCCAACTGGAACTTTGGGCTGAGAAAAACCCTGTGTGGCTCCAAAGCTTGCATACTCACCAATAAAAATTGATTCCAGTAGAATTACTATGGAGTCACAGTTGTTGAGAAGTTGGGGCCCAATACTCCTCTCACTTCCACTAGTGTTAGTCAGTGTACTGGTTTTTCAAAGAACAATTAAGTGGGAGTAGACCAAGGCCTATTCTGAGAGTCTGGTCAGTAAGAAGTCTGCTGCAAGCATTTCTTCTTCTGTGAAGCCAAGATCCATATATCTATTAGAACGAATTCCATCTAAACATCCCCATATGAAGTCTAGGGACTGTATCTTCAACTATTGTATTTTCCCCATATTGATCAATATGCAGACCAGCATTCTCTGTTCCCGTAGAAGCCAGCAAGGATAGGGTTAACATAACCCACAAGCAAAAACAAAGAAGACTTTCCCATTTCATTCTCTGGTGTGCCTGTTACTTGCTTCTACAAGTATTTGCATGGTCATAAATTCTGAGCTCTGGAGGATTGTTCCAGCCAAAGACTACATGTGCAAGATACCATAATGTAAACTGCATATGTTGTAAAAAGTTGTTAAAAAGAACCAATGGATGATAATATGCCCAGCATTGCTGTTAACATCATTCAATTTCCTCCCATCACCTGTTAAAAAAGACCTCCTCCCAATCAATTAAGACTTTTTGACAGGTCTGTAAATAAAAAAAAAGGTTACCAGATCCCCACAAGAGACCCAGGAACTGGCCTGGGTTTCAGTGCTAGGCTCAGGTTTAAAGTGTTCTTGAGAACACAAATAGCTGCATTTGTAAGGGGGTGCATGCCATTTTTGTTATTGCAATAATGATAATAAAAATTCTTTTTCCATTATTGTTATTGCAATAACAAAAAACAAAAATAATAATAATGAAAATAGAAATGAAAATGACCTTTTGTTTTTGAAATAAAGGGAAAAGATTGAAAAATATATTTCAAGCTATATCTTTTTTGCTTTTTATTAAATTCTGATGAAACTTGGTGAGCTTGTATGTGCAATGGAGGGAGTTATGTGTAGCAATTTTCAAAATAATTAGATAAAGGGAACTGATTTTAAAAGCAATTGAATGTTGTGATTTTAAGGTTAGCTCCATACACATTCATGGCTACAACGTCTTTATCTTCCATCCAATTTGCATGAAACCTGTAAATATTAATGTTACTCCACAAGCTTAACACTTCTGACAATTTTCAGAAAGATTGGATAAAGGGTCCTGATGGTATGACATTCATTTTAAAATACATTTCCAGCTGTAACATTTTTATATTACATCCTGTTTACAGTACATTTGGCAGGAATGTATCACATACCTTCCCTGTCATCTCTGCCAAACTACAGGACAATTGGATAAAGATACCCAATTTTATAAGCAATTAAATTTGTCCCCTTGAAGACCATTATTCAGATAAATAGCAGCACATGCAGTGCCAGTTAGAGGCAGACATCTGGCATGGCAGAGCGAGGGAGACTGTAGGAGGGAGGATGTAGAGCAACCCAAAAGACTGACAGATACGTTCACTGGCCAATTACTGAATGCTTCCATCCTTACAGGACCAATTGGTAGTGGCTTTGAGGCGGGCATAGGGGACAGCCCTCAGGCAAGCATAGAAGGGATATACCAGTGACTTTGGGGAGAGCATCCCAGCAATCAGGAGACATGTTTACACATCCAGGCCAGCAAGTTATCATCACAATTACATCCTACAGAACTGTGACAGAGGACATAAGAGAAACTCTATTGTCTCTTTCCTAAACAGATGCTTCTGACTTCCCAGTAACACATGGAGGAGAGAAGTTGGGATGGTCACAGCACAGAATGAGGATACTTGGTTGACATTTCTGCTGGCCAATTGGCATCACAAACTGATCTTATACCACAATGACACGTAAGAAAATCCCTGGCATAGGCTCCTTCTCTGCATACGCTGTGCAGGCATATAAAATTGGGACCCTTTATCACATATTTATCATATTTGGCAGAGATGATCATGAAAGTGTGGTATACAGACCTGCAAAACTTCATTTACACTGTTTGGACTAGAAAGATGTTACAGTCAGATATACATTTATACGTTAATTGCTTATACCACCAGGACCCTTTATCTAGTCCTTCTGAAAATTGTCAAGGATAGTAAATATTGGAAGGGGTATAAACTTGCCAAGTTTCATCTACTTTAAATCTGAGGAAAAAAAGTTACAGCTAAGAATCTATATGAAGAGTTTTGCAAAATAACATAATTAGACATCTTATTAAATTGGATTCCTTTATCCAATCCTTTTGGAATTTGTTGCACTTAATGACTTCTGATAGAGGTGAAAGTCCTCTAAAATTCAGCCTAATATAATGAAAAAGAAAAGTGGTACAGCTGAAAATGGGTATTGCATTGAAACCAATGGAAAACAAAAGCAAAACCAAAAATGACAATTTGATATTTATGAAAATGAAAATGACAGATTTAAATAACGAAAACTAAAAATGAAAATGAAAATGACATGGGTCCCTGATGTACACCAGGAGCCCATATCATTTTAATTTTAATTTTTAATTTTCCCATTTTTGCTTATTATTTATCAGACTGTCTGGTCCCCCGTAGGGATGACAGGCAGATGAGGCATCCTCCCTGGCAGGGGCCGCTCGGGATTCATGCGCCGGTGTCAGGGGCAGCCTGACGGCTGGGATGGGAGGACAGGATTGCCACGAGCTTGCTCGGCACCGGGGGGCCTGCCCCGGTGCAGCACATGATTGGCAGAGCATCGGGAGTCACTCGGGGCAGGGTCCCGCCCCACATAGATGTAGGTCAGCTGAGGGGGCTATAAAGAGTGCCGGTGAGGCCTAAAGAAGCTGCAGGTAATCGCTTGTGAGAGTCTGGCCCCTTGATTGTCTCTGATTCTTGTTGTCTATCTGGTTTGCTAGTGAGAGTGCGAGAGAGTGATCCTGATCCCTTATCCTCGGAGTGTGAGTATTGAGTGGGTGAACTTTGAATGGTATTGTCCCTGTTACTCCCCCCCCTTCTTCTCCCCAGTGTGAGTGCGAGTGCGTGACCAGTGATAATCCTATCCACCTTGCCTAGTGTCCTATTGTCGTTCCCCTTCCTAGTGGTTCTCACTCCCCCTCGAGAGTGTGCCCCATCCCTCATTCAATTCCTGGGTCCCCCACCTTCTCCCTTCCCCCCCCTCACCTCGGACCCCTTTCCCCCCTCTGACTTCCCCCACACCTTCTCACATGGTGCCTTGGGCCCCTTGGACTTGGCTGAGTGAAGGGGAGCTGGGTTGTGTGACCTACCTTCCCTGCCCCCTACTTCCTAGGGGCTATCGTCGCCCTCTCCTTCCCTGTGATGAGTCCGGTTGCATCCTGGATTGGAGGGAAAACCCACCCAAGACCCTGAGGGATTGTTTTTCTCAGACTGAGAGTTTTCATGGAGAGGGGACTCGCCTCTCCCCTTCCTATACACCCTTTTCAGTATCCCTTCCCCCCTCCCTATTCTGACACAGACAAGGACATAAACTGGGAAAGTCTGACTCAATCTCATGCTGTTACCTTTCCTAACCACTTTTGTCCAAACCACTCAGAAGTAAAAAAACTGTTCTGTTTTAATGTGAGCTTAAGAGAACAGGAACACCTTATTTCCTTCTTGCTGTAGAATGTGCTAAGTTATAAGTGCCAATTACAGAACTACTGCTAGTGATTCATTCATTTCCCTAGAAATCTCAGGGCTGCATCCTATAAGCTCATGTAAAAGTTCTGTGTATAGGGCCCTCAATCTCCACTACCTTTTGTGTAGACAGTTCCCATCATGAAAATGGAGAATAAAGTGAGTATCCAACACCACCAAATCAGGATCCTCCTGTCAGGGGTATGTCCAAAGTTAGAGTCCACACCATACCTCTTTGATTAACATTTATAGTGAACTGGGTATCATCCATATCCAGATATATACACAAACAGTTCCTCATCAATTGTCCACATCACAGTCTCCTGCCCAGAGTCCATCTTCTATCTGGGAAGTTCTATCTATTTAACCTGCCCTGAAACCAGAGCCCACAAAGCTGGGCAGCTTTGTGGGCTCTGCAGAGATCCTAAAAGAGCAGACCTAAGCCCCTGCCCTGAGTCAGGCTTCAATGGGAAATCTCTCCTCTCAGCAGATCTCTTCCCTGGGTTTCTGCTAGTTGTATTGAGAAGCTACCAAGCACCTGAAGAAGCATGCCCCTGATTCTGGGAACCTGGTTTGGCTTACTCCCCAGCCAGCCAGACTTAGTCAGACGTGGTGCCCACTGGCACAGCAGAATCCCTCAGCAAGCTAGTCGAGTTGGTCTTCAAGGTGGTATTGTCTTGGGTGATTTAGATATGTATGCCAGTCTTTCAGGGTCAGAGCAGAACATCATGACCTTTTTGACAACCATAGGTCTTTCCCAAATGACGATTGCCGTAATACATGAGGCTGACATACGTTGGACTTAATGTTTTCCACCAGCCTGCAAACAGGGGTTCTGATTATTGTTATTAATTATTATTATTATTATTAGCTTTTATATAGTGTCAGCGATGTACCTGGTGGTTTACAGAGAATAATATAGACATGGTTCCTGCCTGAGAGATAACAATCTAAAGACAGAGGGAGGGGAGACAGGGAAGGGGGAACAGAGGGAGTGACAAGGCATGCAACATTCATGAGAATGCGAGAACTCAGGCACATGTTCTTGTCTTGGTTACAGTACTTTGGGAGTTTGCAGATAACAGGTGGGGGATAATCCTGGGTGGGGATGATCAGCAGGAGTTAGGAAGGGTGGAGCAGAAAAGGTGGGTTTTGAAGAGGGACTTGAAGGTACAAAGGGTGGGGACAAGGTGGATGTGGGCAGGGAGGGAGTTACAGGCATGAGGGGCAGTGAGGGAAAAGGGATGAAGGTGGTTGGGGGAGCAGGAGAGGCATGGGAGGGTGAGGGAGGGGATGGAAGAGGAGCGCACAACCAGGGGTTCGGAGACACCATCAATGGCAATTGACAGGGAAGGAGGAGAGGAAGGATTGGGAGGGAAGATAAGGAGTTCAGTTTTCACCATGTTCAGTTTGAATTGGCATTGACACATACAGGCGGAGATATCAGAGAGACAGTTGGTGAGAAGAGCTTGAGCAGAGGGGGAGAGGGAAGGAGTGGATAGTGTTGAGTGTCATCAACGTATAGGTGTTTTGGAAACCATGGGAGGCAATGAGTTTGCCTATGGATTGGATGTAGATAGAGAAGAAGAGAGAGCCAAGGACAGAGCCTTGGGGAACCCCGACCGAGAGGGGTAGGGAGGAGGAGGGGGAGTAGTTATGAAGAGATACATTGAAGGAGTGGTCAGAAAGGTAGGACGAGAACCAGTCAAGGACAGAGTCCCAGAATCCCAGTGAGTGAAGCGATTCAAGCAGGAACGAGTGGTCAACAGTGTTGAAGACAGCAGAGAGATCAACTTGGACAAGAATAGAGTAAAGGCAGTTGGATTTAGCCACAAGAAGATCATTGGTGATCTTAGCAAGAGCACTTTCAGTGGAGTGAAGGAGGGTGGAAACCAGATTGGAGGGGGTCAAGGGAGGAATTGACGGAGAGGAGGTTGAGGCAACAGGAGTAGACAACGTGTTCCAGGAGTTTGGAAGCAAAAGGGAGGAGAGAAATAGGACAGTAATTGGAGGGTTCAGAGTGATCCAGACGGCTGTGCAGAGGGGGTTCTGTGTTTGCTGGAGCTAGAGGATGTAAGGGTAGGAGGGGGGAGAGGGCCCATAGGGGCCGGGGAAAGGGAAAGGGGACAAGAGGGGGAGGCAATCTCTCTCCCTGAGGTACGATAGGCTCCCGGTAGTCCCCTCAGGCTATAAGGTGGGCTTTCCTCGAATTCTACGAGGCAACCCGTGTCATCATAGGGGGGGAGAAAGGTATTGCCAACCAGAGTAGGGAGAGGGAGAGTCAGCCTTGCATACAGAAACGTCGAACCAGTCAGGGCGTCCCCAACCCAGGTGCAGGTCTTGTGGAGGGTAGAGTGCTCCAGGTGTAAGGAAGGCAGGGCCAGGGGAGGGGTGCCACAGGGGACAAGAGGAGGAGGGGAACCGGGGGGTGGTGTAGACGCGGGGTTTTCGGGGAAGGGAAAGGAGCGGACCAGGTAGGGAATGCACGTGGAGGTAGGTCTATTGTTACTGGTAGGGGGGGGAAGGGCAGCAGGGAGTGAGAGGCACACTTGACACACACAATAGCACGGAAGCAAAGGGGGGGAAACAGAAGGACAGCAAGGGAACTCGCACACCCACAAACACAGACTCAATAGAAACAGGTACACTTAGCTTCAAGGTAGGAGCTTCAAAGGAGTAGCCAAAAATCAGGGGCCAGCTTCTCTCGCGATTACCGGCGGGGAATGGCTACCCCGCCGGCATTTTTATAGCTCCCATCTAGTCCCTGCTTGAAAGCCCCGCCCCTGGCTCCGCCCCTCGCGCCGCTATGCGTGCGCTGCATCGGGGGGGCGGGGCTATCACCCGACGCTGTCTCTTGCTGTGGCGGGGAAGCTTCTTCCGGCCGCATGGAGGGGGACAAGGGCGGGGCCACGCTTCCTAACGGGGGCTCTGGTTGACGCGGCGGGGCTTGTGCTCGCTGCCGCTTTGCTAGTTGCGGGGATTGCCCCGCTGCTCCAGGTGGGGGTCCCTGGGGAATCCCCTTCTTGCCTCTCCCTACCCCTCGTTGCTGGGGGTGGGGCTTGACAGAGGAGGGGAGAGCCCCCAGTGGAGGATTGCCCTGCCACTCAAGCCTGCATCCCTCTCTCCCACAGGTACTTTAAGGCAAGGCAGGGCCCGGAGGGCTGGCTGTGCAGAGGGGGTGCTGTGTTTGCTGGAGCTAGAGGAGGGGAGAGCGCCCAGTGGAGGGTTGCCCTGCTACTCAAGCCTGCATCCCTCCCTCCCACAGGTACTTTAAGGCAAGGCGGGGCCCGGAGGGCTGGCTGTGTAGAGGGGGTGCTGTGTTTTCTGGAGCTAGAGGAGGGGAGAGCCCCCAGTGGAGGATTGCCCTGCCACTCAAGCCTGCATCGCTCCCTCCCACAGGTACTTTAAGGCAAGGTGGGGCCTGGAGGGTGCCAGCCCAAAGGGCGACACCCAAAGGATGTCAGCCGTTGGTTGGGTCATTGTGGCTGTGGCCAGGAACTCTGCCGGAGATGAAGCAGGACCTGGAGGAGCAATCTCCCAAGGACAGCACGGAGGAGCAGTGGACCAGAAAGGGGGAGAGTGCAGCCGAATTCAGTAGGAGGGAAGGAGTAATTGCCCCCTGAACAGAACCCAGTGACATCACCTGGACCAGGGCCGCTTGACCATTTTGAGGTGAACGTCGGGAGACTGTGTTTTTGGCCCCGCCCCTGCGCAGCACTGAAAGAGGCCTTAGGCACCTGTCAGGCGCACGTGCCCTCCCCCGCTAACCTTTACTTATATCTCCCTGCAATGGTGGGGAAGGGACCCCCCAAGAAGCCTAAAGGGTCATCGGAAACCTCTGGCTCTGTGACCTCCCAGCTGGATCAACGTCACCTGGATGCCTACCCTTTTCTTCAATCGCATCGGCGATCTGAGGTAACGGGTGATGGGGCTTTGGCCCCTTGTTCTGCCACCTCTGGGGGCCCTAACACCTTGCCTGGCCCAGAGGATTTGGTTCGGGACTCGGACCTCCCCAGTTCTGAGCCAGCTTGCTCGGCCTCTCCTTTGAGGTTCAATTTAGCTATGGTTACCCTGGCCACTGAGGGCATGCAGGATTCACCTGATCTGACTTTCTCTGAAATTTCTGGTAAACAGCTCTCCCTCTTAGAAACTGTGACTGGCACTATTCTTGATAAACTTGGGGATATTTGTACCCTTCTCCAGGGTCACCAAAATTACTTACGGAGTATCTCCTCTTCCTTGGCAGATCCCTGTTTAAAGAACTTGGTGGTTGCTCCCATAGAGAATCCATGCTTGCCCCCTAATCATTCTCGGGAAGCACCTTTGAGCCATGGTCCCGGTTGTGAAGTGGAAAATACCCTTACAGGGTCCTTGCCTCCATCTCTACGACAGGGTGGTGGTTCCTTTACTAGATTGGTCCCAGTGGTGGGAGCTGTGGCCTTTAGGGTTCAGCCCTTTCCCAATGGGACTTTCCCTCTCTGGAATTCCAGGCCTGCTATTTACCAGCATTTGGGATTTATCAAGGGTGGGATCCCGTTGGATGCCATCGTATCATATCAACCTTTGCCCTCATATGGCCAATTACAGAGGCTTGTGGTTTATTTTCATATGCCATATATTGCCTCTAGAATATTGGACCAGGCTTTTTTATTCTCCATGTGGGGCATCCACATTGGGGAAGTTTTAAAAGATCTATCAATCCACCCATTGGCCCCCCCTTTGTCTCATAGTAAATTGGGACAAGTGGCGTCCCCAATAGAACCTCAGGGGGATCCAGTTGGCCTGAAGGGGTGCCTGGTGGATCCAGTCCCCATTCAAACTCCCATCCAGGCCAGGTTGCAGAGTCTGGCAGAGGGACTAGAGAGAGGTAGGGGTGCTTTGGCCCACTTTTTTGCCAAAGGATCAGTGGAGGCTTGCAGCTCCTGTCTTGGGACTGGTATTGCGACCCCGGATACCCTGCAAACTGGGGTTGACAGGTCCCAGTCTCACTCCCAGTCTAATGAGTTGCATTATACCCAGGCTATCTCTAGTTCCTGCCATTTGCTGCCGGCCTCCGCTATGCCCCCCACTCTTACAGCCTCTGCTGTCCCAGATATCACTGACCTGAAAAGGATGAGGCATTTGGGTTTGGCCTTGAGGGGAGTTCAGATTTCCTTATCCATGGAGAAGCAGGCACCAGCCTACCCTGGCACATTTGACCCTGAGTATCAGGAAGCACTGTCCACTCTGATCACTTCTGGCCCTCAGTCTTTAGTTGATATGCTCCCTGATGAGAAACCTTTGCAAGCAACCTGACAAGTCTTTTGCCATGTTCCATCATCTCTAGTCATATGTTCATGGAATGTGGCGGGGTGGGCACACCTTTTGAGTTGCCCATGTGCCGGTGAATTCCTTAAGCAATTCCATATAATTCTTCTGCAGGAAACGTGGGCTGTAGATCAGGTAAATCTCCCGGAGTATTTAACTCTTTCTGTTCCAGCTGTCTCCCCTGTTGCTAGGGGAAGGTCCATTGGGGGCTTGGCGTGCCTTATTAAAACAACCACGGGGATCACTGTTCAATCTGTGATATGTAAATCCCCCTGCTTGTTGGCCATTTCTTTCATTTATGGAGGAACATCTTTTATTTTAGCTACAGTATATGTCCCTCCTGCAAATGCCAAGTCTTATAAACCTAAGTTCTGGCACATGATTGATGAGGCTTTGGAGGAGATGGTTGGCTTAATGGCTTATACCCTAAAGCATTGATTATCCTAGCCGGGGACTTCAATGCTCGGATTGGCCACGATGACAACTGTCTCCTCCCTTAGTGTGAGATAACTGAAGGATTGAATCCTTTGGGCCCTAGAATCTCTAAAGACAGGGTCATTAAAAATTCTGGATTGCAGTTTATTAAACTAGGAGTAGATCACTCTTTAGTTATCATAAATGTGTCAGGCTTTGGGGATCAGAAGGGGGAATTTATGTATGTGGGTCATGCCAGTGCTAGTGTTGGAGATTATTTTGCTGTCTCTACAGAGGTTGTTCCCTCGATTAAAGATTTTATGGTGGGGCATGCTCAGGATAGTGACCATCTTCCCCTGATTCTCACCCTCAGGGTGGGAAAGTCTGTCCCGGTGCTTTCCCCCCAAGAGGGGCAGTTCCCCTCTTTCGGGGAACAACATGTATCCTTGAGGTCTGCTACCCTGCCCCTTGCATTGACTAGTATGTCTACTGAAGATCAGCAGTTAAATTATATGAGGGAGGCTATTATTGGTGGGGAAATGGGGGATATTGTGGATCTTTTCCCCTCACTAATTGACAAACTTCGGGGGTTGATACTTCAGTCGGTGGGTCATCGTCAATTTAACGCTAAGGAACATTCAAATAAATGGTTCGACCAAGACTGTAAGGCTGCGTGGAGAAGGGTAATTTCCCTCTACCAGGAGTATAGGGGGAATGAGGCTGCCTATATTTCTCCTCTGTATTTTCAGGTAAAGGTGTACAAGGCTCTGATTAAGCAGAAAAAGCAGGAATATTGGGAGAATTATTGGGACAGTTTAATTGTGGCAGCAGCCTCAAGGGAAAGTAGAGTTTTCTGCTCACTTCTGAATGGCTTGGGTAGAGGGGGACAGGGGAGTGTTCCCATAACCATCTCTGCCTCCACTCGGTCTGCGCACTTTAGGCTTTTGTATGTGCCCAACCCAGCCGTCCTTGACTATCAGTTGACCTTTGAGGACTTCAGCTCCTTGCCGAGTTGGCCCCCAGTTCAGAAGGTGGAAGTTATTGAGGTAATCAACTTCTTTAAAAATGGCAAGGCCCCAGGGGTAGATCTAATCCCTATTGAAGTGATCAAGCAAGCTTTAGATTGGTGGGTACCCTTGCTGACACTGCTTTTTACCTCCATAAATAATACGGGCAAGATTCCTGCCCAGTGGGGAGGGGCATTAATTTTCCCAGTCTGTAAGAAGGGAGATCGTGCTGTCCCCGGAAACTACAGACCCATAAGTTTTCTTTGTGTCTGTAGTAAGATATATGGTAAATGGCTTCTGGGGAGGCTAAATGATTGGATTACTCAAAGTCAAGTTTTACATCCAGAACAGGCAGGTTTTCAGACTGGGCGCTCCACCACAGAACATTCCTTCATGTTGTATCATCTTGTGGAGAAATATGTCGAGAAGAACAGCAGGTTTTTTGTAGCTTTTTTAGATTTAAAATCGGCCTTTGATTTGGTGGATGGGGCTAGCCTGTGGAAGAAACTTGCCAATATGGGCATTGATAAATGCCTCCTCTATTTACTTCGGCAGCTTCATGTAAATTCTACTCTGGCAGTCAAAATGAATCCGCAGGGCCATCTGAAGGATTCTATCCATGTTCTGTCCGGGGTAAGGCAGGGATGTGTCCTTGCCCAGGTGCTGTTTAATCTTTATATAAACGGGGTTATTCCTTTGCTGGCCCAGTCTGCTTTTTCCCCTCCAATCTGGCTGACCTAAGTGTCGGCAGTCTTTTGTATGCGGATTATATTGCTATTATGTCCCAGACCAGGGTGGGACTAAATAGACAGCTATCTTGCTTTCTAGATTCCTGCAAGCAAAATCATATGCAAATTAATTATGGAAAATCAAAAATCCTTGTTTTTTCCCAGTCCCATAAACTTTATCCCTGGGTTCTGGAAGGGTGCCAAATATCGCAGGAGAGGGCCTTTAAGTACTTGGGTCTGCACTTCCAGGCCTCAGGAGGTTGGAAAATGCAGTATGAGAGAGCACTCACCACTGCCAGAAGCACCTCTTTCGCTATCTGGAGGTGCTTTGAGAGCACTGGGAAATCCACGCTGATTCCAGCGGCCAGGGTGTCAAATGCCAAGGCATGTGCCCAGTTACTCTACAGGGAAGAGCTATGGCTCCCTCTTGTGGGGGAAAACCTAGGGAAAATTGACAGCATTCAGGCGGCCTTTTTCCAGAAGCTGCTTAGAGTGCCCAAGGGCACCCCGTATGATGCTATCAGAGGTGAGGTGGGGCAATGCAGATGGTCCAGTATAGCTTGGTGTCGTGTGATCAAGTTCTGGAGTAAACTTAACCAGTGTAAGGGGGGGATGACTCAGTATTGGAGTAAGGATGCCTTTAAGAGTGACTGAATAGGGGCCATTGAGCAGTATTTGTGTAAATTGGGCTTTGGAAGGGGCTATTGGGAGGGGAAGGATCTCTCTTCCTTTGCCAAGGAAGTGGTATGCAGGATTATGGATGTGACAATGCAAGAGGAGGTGGCAAAGATTAGGGCATCGCCACATATGTCAGGTTATCTGCCCCTCATTCTGCCAGTTTTTCGTATGGCGTCTTTTTTGATATCATGCATATCACCCAGGAGTAAGTATCTTTTTATGTCTGCCAGTTTTAACGCCTTGTTCACTATGGTGTTGGAGGGTCGTTTTTCCTCTCTGAGCTTCGTGGATCGATTATGTCCCTTCGACCGTCAGCATATAGAGACAGTTGAACATGTCCTTTTTAGGTGTCGGATGTATGATGGGCATCGCCAGGAATATTTATCCCTTTTTTGGGGATGGCATCCTGGTAGAACCGACCAAAATGTATCACTTTTGGCTCTGGCAGATATTGATCCACAGATTACAGAAGCTGTGTCTCGGTTTTTGATAGCCGCTTTCAATGCTCATAGTTGGTTTTTGCCATTTAAGGGTATTTCAGAATCTTAGGATGAGACAGTGACTCAATTGGTTTTGAGGTCATTTTTACTTCATTTTATCCTGATATGATAAATATGCTCTCCGTGATGTAGGTATATTTCTTTGTTTTATTTCGCTTATTTTCTTTGTATTGTCTGTCTTGTTATTATTGACCTTTGGCCACAAATAAACTTAAACTAAAAGAGTGATCCAGACTGGACTTTTTGAGGATGGTGGAGACAGTGGTGCGTTTAAAGGCAGAGGGGAAGGAGCCGATAGAGATGAAGAAGTTGATGATGTGCAGGAGCGGAGGGGTGACGGTGGAAGCAATGGAGTTCAGGAGGCAGGAAGGAAGGGTCCAGGTGGCAAGTGAAGGGGTTGGAGGAGGAGAGCAGGGAGGAGATTTCCTCAAGGGAGACGGGAGGGAAGGAGGACAGGAGAGAGGTGGGGGAGGAGGGAGAGTGGGAGGAGCTGTAGGTGGAGAGGATTTGGAAGCGATTTCTAGGCGGATCTTATTAATTTTAGAGGTGAAAATGAGAGCAAGATCCTGAGTGGAGAGAGAAGAGGGAGGAGGAGGATGCCCTCCCAACTCCACCCATCTCCATGCATGAAGCATCTGCCATTGGTGCCTGTTGCTCTGTGCGTCAGTGGTGGGTGGAGCGCGGGAGCGCGCATGCACCCCCACCCACCTGCTGTGGCGGTCACACGGATGCGCCCCCTACCTGCATACGTGGGCAGGGGGGGGCATCCATGCAAAAAGGGCCTGTATCTCCTTTGTCCTTCCATCTCCTTATATTTATTACCCCTCCTTTTTCTGCCTAATGATACATCTTGGTTCAACTCTTACTCTGTCCTTTTCTGCTTTCGCCTCAAGCATATCAGCCAATAATGGATAAATGATTTTCCTAAAGTCTCATCCATCTCATTGTATCATATTTTGTATTGTATTTCTTAGCCTCTCTTTTTATTTTTCTCCTTCAATATCTTTCCTTCACTTCTTCTCCACGAAGTCCGTCCTCAATTTTCAGAACATACATTGAAAGTTCTTTTGGGGTTGGCTGCAATGTAAGCCCTTTGTCTCTCAATTTCTATGGTGTATAAGAAAGGGCAACACAAATGAACCCCCTCTGCCTTAGTGTCACAGATACATCAGTCATAAAGGGGAAGGATGTACAGAGAACAGGTTTACAACTATTCTCCTGAGTAATGCCAGAACCAATAATGCTTACCTGTCATCCAGGGAGCCTGCCTGCAGGGTTCACTTTCACCTGGACTCACCTGTGCGCTGCCGGTGCAGGAGGGGGGGGGCGCTTTCCTCCACGCCGCCGCCGCCGCCGCTGCCATCACCATTCGCCTGCTGCTCGCCGCTGGGGCCGTCGCCGCCGCTGCTTCGTCCCCGCGGGGTTACCTGCGGGGACAAGAAGAAAAGAACCTGTGAGTTGGGGGCAGGGGGGG
>QEPC01005589.1:1515237-1526274 GCA_003113815.1 Sphenodon punctatus | reverse complement strand
TATATATATATATATATATATATACACACACACACACACACACACACTAAATCTAACCAGTATTCACTATTCTAAATGCTAGGAACTAAATGGATTAATAAGTACAGAGGACTACTCCTACAAACACTAAAACCAAATCACTAAACTCTATTTCTATCACTAAGCTAACTCCTACAAATGTAGGAGTTAGCTATCTCTAACTACTATCTCTAACCTAGTATCTCTAACCTACTATCTCTAACCTACAATCTATTGATATATATATATTTGGGATGGGGAATCACAAACAACACAATGAGGGGTACAAAACTGAAATGAAACCTAAATCAATCTAATAATAATAATCCTACTCTAAATGAATAAAAAAACAGGGGAAGGGAATGAAACCAGGGATGGAATATATGGGAGAGGGAAGGATTCAATGGAGGGGGGAGGGAGGAAGAAAGATTGAACACAGGGAACACAGGGAGGGAAAAAAAAAAAACCAATAACAACTAAATCTATCTAAGCTAAGCTAAATAAATGAGAATATGGAGGTAGATGTGTAGTATGGGTGAAATAGGAGGAGGATGGCAATGGATTAGGAATAGGAAGGATCAAAAACTGCTGGGAGAGAGGGAGCCTTCTGAAACACCTGCTGTTCAGGAACAGTGACTAACTAAGAAGGTATTGGGAAGGGGGGAAGCAGACAGTTTTGTTTCTTGCTGCGCCCGCCTCACCACAAGTCCCATTGGTTCTGTGCAGCCTAGCCTGTGGCCAATCACAGGTTGCCAAGCCAGTGGTCTGAGGCGAAAAGGGATGGTGATTGGGCAGGCTGGCTGCTACTACAAGCCTCTCCACCCCTTGTGCCATGAAGTCTGCTCCTCAGCTGAGTCAGCTGACTCCCCCTCCCTGCCACATTTGGCCTTCCAGTGACCTGACACTACACCACGTTTTAGCCACCCAAACTCACCTGACCGCAATCCAAACTGAACGAACTGTTCGGTCATTTCGACGTTCGGACTTGAATTTGGTTCTGTCAGTTCATGTTCAGATTCGTGTTCGGTTTCGTGTTCAGTCATCCGAACAGGCCGAGTTCAGGCTGAACTCCAAACTTCCGAAACGCGTTCGCCCATCCCTAGTAGAGCAGGCCATCACAAGTGACAGTCTGCTCTACCCCAGTCTGGAGATGGCTTTCCCAGACCATGGAAGGGCTTAGCCTGTGCTGTGACTTGGCAGAGTGTCCAAGTCACAGCACAGGCTAAATCCTGCCACAGTTTGGGGAGCGCCTTGATCCTGCCTGTGGTAACATCTGGCGGGTGGGATCAAATGTAATGGCCATGTAAACGTAAAGCGTGGCCACCCGTGGTGGCACCATGTTTAAAAACACCCAATGATACTGTATATTTCAGAAAGGAAAAAAAAAGCAGATACCTGCCTATCCAACATGCAGCAGCATGATTTATTTTTACAGGTAAATAACTATGAATTCATTACTTTCTTCTACCTGTCAATCTGGATGCTCTGTGTCTTCCAAAAGAATCTAGAGCATTGCAAGGACCTAAAGCAGAGCAGAAGATGCAAGGAATGGCCAAGCCAAAGATGTCCAGGGTGTGTGTGTTATTGATTGTTTCTGAGGAAATGGAAAACCCTGAAATCAAGTCTTGACAGGTAAATAAAACAGAGCCCCCCCCCAACCCTCTAATTTCCTGAGTAGAGGTGAAATGGCTAATTAATTCAATAATTGTGGTTAATAATCAAAATTATGGTTAGCTAATTGATTAGCCAATTAGTAAATGTATACCATAGCTGTTAACTGATTAACTGAAATACCAATTAACCCTGCTTTACCATTACCAATTTGCCACGTACTGATTTACTATTTTCCCTGTGTTCCCACATTTCTGATTTACATCCAGATCAACAGGAAAGGTACATCCAGCAGATTTGAACTGGTATCCAGTGGGGAACTGAATGACACTTTAAAAGAGGGGTCATACAGGGAAGGAGTTATGGGCAAATTGAACTAGCTGGTAACCAAAGAGTGGATGGGGGAAAGGAATGTGGCAAAATAGTAAATTTATTTATTTATTTATTTATTTATTACCCCGCCCATCCTGCCACAGGCAGCTTTGGGTGGCTTGCAATTCAACAATAAAAAAACTTTAAAACACTCAAAACCAAGGAGGAATTAAAATATCCCTAACCACCCACTGCCCTAACCCATTCCCCCCACCCTACCCATCCTCCCCATCAAACACCAGGCAGAACAGCCACATCTTACAACAGCATCAAAAAGAGGGAAGATCTGGTGCCAAACGGGTCTTCACTGGCAGGGAGTTCCACAGTTGTGGAGCAGCCACCGAGAAGGCCTTCCCCATCATGGCCTCCCAGCAGACTCGGGTGACATCAAGGAGAACACCCCCTGATGATTGCAGGGGCCGATCCAGGACTTGGGTGTGTGTGTGAGGGAATCCTGTTAGGCCAAGGCCATTTAGGGCTTTATAGGCAAGCACCAACACCTTGAATTGGGCCCAGAAGACTATAGGCAGCCAGTGCAGAGACAGAAGAACCAGTGTGATATGTTCCCAGTGGCCCAGTTCCACCAGGAGATGTGCTGCCGTGCAGCTGCAGTCTCTGAACTGTCACCATGGGTAGCCCTACATAGAGGACGTTACAGTAGATGAGTCTAGAGGTGATGAAAGCACGGATGACAGTGGCCATGTCAGAGAAGGCACTCCTTATCACAGACTCCACCTGAGCATCCAAGCAGAGCTGTGAGTCAAGGAGCACCCCCAGACTCTGTACCTGGGGAATCAGCGAAGGGCAGACCCCATCAATGATGGGAGCCATCACCCCTGCTGCCTTACCCACCAGCATCACCTCCATTTTATTGGGATTAAGCTTTAAATTATTTTTCCTCATCCAATCCCCCACAGCTGCCAGACACCTGGTAGGCACCGAGACTGCCTGGCCTGGGTCTGATGAAAAAGAGAGGTAAAGCTGGGTGTCATCAGCATATTGATGACACCGTACGCCAGACCTCCTGATCACCTCGCCAAGCAGCTGCATATACACATTGAACAGGAGAGGGGAGAAAACNATTTTTCCTCATCCAATCCCCCACAGCTGCCAGAGAGGTAAAGCTGGGTGTCATCAGCATATTGATGACACCGTACGCCAGACCTCCTGATCACCTCGCCAAGCAGCTGCATATACACATTGAACAGGAGAGGGGAGAAAACAGAACCCCAAAAGCACAGAGAGTGCTTTTAGATGGACTGCTACTCTGGTGCTGGCTGAGCCAGCCTGTTTCAACCCTGGGTTGACTGATCCATTTAAAAGCACCCCACCAGATGTGGAAACACAGCAGGCACAGGACAGCCCTTTTTGCAGTGCTTTGGAACATCTAGGAGCAGATGTCCAGTCAAACCTGGGGCACTGTCCCAAGGCAGAGCTACTGTCCATCTGTTTGGTGGACCCACAGTGCAGCTCTACTTTCGGATGGCTGTTTCCCCAGACAACACCATAGAGTTACAGGCGCCAGCCTAGAACGTTGGTCAATCTGCCCACAACTCTGGGTGGAGATGGGTGTTGGCCGGTGGGTGGGGAGCATTTTCCTGGGTGGAGATGGGTGGGGGCATCTGCGTCTGTGTAAAAGCCACTCCACTACCAGTTGCTCCATGGGTGGGTGTGGGTGGAGATGGGTGTTGACCGGGAGCAAACACTCACCAATACCCACCAAAAGTGGCGTTTACACAGACGCCTCCCCCCCATCTCCAGCCGGGAAATTCTCCCCACTCACTGGGAGGGTGGGCCGCTGGGGGAGCGTGGGGGGCGGGGCTGTGTGGCGCGTGTTGCGCCATGCGCCCCCCCCAGATTCCCCACCGGGATCGGGCAGCATGTCTGTTTTTGGTGCCGCTTTGATTCCGGTGGGGAATACCCAGGGTATTTCCCTGACGGGGAGAACTGGGCCCCGTCACGTCTGAAAATACCCATGATTTCCATATTTTTTGGCTGTCTGACTAAATTTTGATTTAATTATAATGCCACAGCCCTGGAGAGCAGCAAAGCCATGCAGTATCTATCAAAAACCAATCAGGATCACACCACCATCTGCAGATGGCATGACCCCACTTGGGTTCTGGACCCACAGACTGGGAGTCTCAGGGTTTTGCCACCAGCAGGACGGTTAGGCACATAGTATTTCTAGCTCTAAACCAACAGAAGTCCCTACATTAATAAAGCTTTCAAGAGCAGGCCCTTGGAAGCAATGGAGCATTATTTAGATCCCTTTCTTTTTCTCAATAGAAATCAATGTCTCTCATTCTCTCTCCCCCTGAGACTGTGAACAATGGCTCAGTCTTAGGGTGAGGAATCCTCTTGCTCCTGCCTTCTTTCTGAAGTGGGTTCTTCTTATTCCACACTGCCAGTTCTCTATGATTGAAATTTGAAAGCATGTAGCTGTTAATCTGGGAGTGATTAAAGAGCCTCATTTCTTGGAAGAGTCAGTACTCATCATCTGCTATGATGAATGAGCTTCTAACATCCCCTGATCCCATTATATTGTGATTAATTGTGCCAGTTTAAGTCAATAATTCATTTGTTAAAAATAGGTCTGTGAAGTATAATTTGTCTCAGGGGAGATATCAGAATAAAAAAAAAATCATTTGATACTTCTCATTAAATTAGTGTTGGGAGTTCTATTGAAGGGTTCTGTTCATCAAACATTTATTGCAGGCTTATTTGATAAGAAGTTGTATTTGTCTAAAATTATGTCTGCTAACAGACGGAACGGCCTGCATTTTCCCAGAGTTAATGAAAGAATAAAGAGTCTAAATAGGTGCGTGACTAGGGGGGAAAGGCTGGGGCGGCAATAAGAATGATTTCTGAATGCCTCTTTTAGGAAACAGGCAGAAATAATGTTCTAATCTTTCAATACAAACCAGGGCCTTCTTCCCTCCCCTCAGTATGACAACGTGTTAATGGGAGGTTATGCGACTGCACTGAAAGATGTATGTGCCCCAAAGTCTCATATGTATAAATGGTTATAAATGTTGCATTCATATTCATTGAGCAATTAAAAAATGTTTCAGCTGTAAACGGTTCTAAAAGGAATATATAGGGAACAGTAGCTAGCCTGCTAATGATAATGGCCATAACTGACAAAGACACACTCTTAATATCTCCATCTCTCTAGATGCTGTTACTGTAATACTTCTGGAAATGTGTGGATGTATGCATAGATAATATGATCCCAGCGAGTGTGCGTAAAATATACCCTTATGAAGGAGGAACTGGCAAGAAAGCAATAGAGATATGGAGCTTTTGAATTCTAGATCACTGGTTCAAACACAGCCCACAGAACTAATAACCAAAAACCATCATCATTTAATGGTTGCTCAGTGGTTTCTGTCAATCAGCTCAAAGTTAACCATGGTCTGTTCCAACTACTACACCCTCGTCTCATTTATTTAGATTGCAAGTTTTCTGGGGCAGGGACTTACTGTATGTGTCCATAAGGAAGAGGCATTTGGGGAAAGGAGTTTGCACTTCCTGAGAATTGAGACATTTTGAAATGAATTGGAACTGATTGCTAAATTATTCAGAATATTTCACAGTATAAAAAAATCTGAAAAAAAAATAATCACAAGTGTAGAAATGGAAAAAAAAATTACAATTAATTTGTAAAGTGCCAGGTACATTGCTAGCGCTATATAAATGCTTGCTAATAATAATAATAAGGCCTCTCTCCTAATGATTAGGGTAAGAGACGCAACTCTGATTCTATTCCGAGGTCTACCACAGACTTGCAATCTGAATCGTTAAAACCAAAACCATTAACCACATTGTCCCTCAACAATGTCCACCTCAGATTGCTAAATATCCCTTTTTAAGAACACTTCTCATATCAGAATGTCACAACTTTGTACAGTCCCCATAGAATGAAACGTACATAGCTGCATTTACAGAACTCTGTCAGTCAGATATACCACAACCCACAAGAGCCCCAGAGATCAGATACCCCCACAGTCTCGTAGAATCCCACAGAAAAGATGCCTGATCTAAAACAAAACAGAACAGACACTAAGCCCCTAAAGCAGACACCACATGGCTCTATATAACTCCCTCAAACAGACAGTCTCACACCACCATATAGCCCCATATACAGACCCCTCACCACTCTATAGAACTCCAAGAACATATGACTGTCCTAGAACTCCACTAAAAAGTAGCCCCTGTAGCTCCATCAAGTCTTCTAGGACAGACACCTGTGCAGCTTCAAAGCACTCCATAGGACAGATGTTGTACAATTCTGTAAAACCCATTGAATTGGTGTTCACAGCACTCTATTGAACTGTTAAAAAGAATTCTCCACAACTCCCTGTAGTCCCATAAAACCAATGTCCAACAAGTCAATTGAGTCCCTCATGTTTATAGACAGAAGTTTGTTTAGTCATTGTTGGAAAAGCACTTTGAGGTACTAGATGGCATCATTTTAGTGACTAGCAAAACGTCATAGTTGGGGGTATTTTACCTTAAAACGAGTCCGACTGAAATCAGTGGGAGGTTTGCTCCAGAACTTGGCCTGTAATTTGTCTCTGAGCAAATTAAGCAAGGATGGAGAGCATGTAGAAGGGAAGGAGGCATTTGGGGAGAACAAGGAAACTTTGCACTATGTATGGAAATCTACACATTAAGAACTAGAAACCCAATCTATTCCCTGGACCAGGGTCAGTTCCAAAACACAGACTTAAAAAATATCTGCAAACCACAAGGTTCTTTACAAAATTAGTCTCAGTGCCTTTTGCTTGTGTATCCAAGATACTTTATAGCTTCTGCATCAGGTTACCTCGTGATCTGCCCATAAGCTGAGATAAGCTCTGCACAATCCTTTCATTGTTTGCAGGGGCTAGTGTTTGACAGCAGGCTCTATTAATGTGACATGCTTGGCCAAAAATGTGTCACTGCTGCAGTAGGGCTCAGGCAGAAACGCCTTAGATGTTTGAGTGGAAAGTTTCATATGTCTGTGTTGGAGCTTGAGCAACAGTCAAAATGGGAGGGGAATGAGAAGCCATCAATAATCTCTTGATTACAGACACAGGCTCTGATAATGGTGTTTTGTCTCTTTCCCTGTTCCTGCTGTTCATTTGCCTTTGGGAGGGAAATTAATATATTGTCCTACTCCTAAGGTAACCTGAGTGTACCTCTTTTGGAGGCTGATGCATTCATACAAATTTACTTGGTGTCTACAGAGAAACAAAGTTCATTCTTGGTGAAACTTGAATTAACACCATGAAATTGCAGAGGCCACTCAAGGAACTCACTATAACACTTAATTAAAGGGTGTGAGTGATGACAAGACTCCACACATCAAGCCAATGGACCCTTCTTTTGTTATGATAAGAATATAGGGCCAAGTGAGCCACAGTTGGATGCTGGGAGTTTTGGACAAGGAAGCACCCTGGGCATGCTGGGAGTTTGAACAAGACAGCATCTTAATGCAAGTATGCAGAGAGCATGCGAACTCAAGGAAGGGTCAGCTGCAGGGCATGTCTGTAGTGGGCCCCATGGATGTACAACACCCTCTTGTATTTCAAAGAAGGGAATCTCCGAAACAGGACAGTAAGTTCTGACTGAAATGCGATTCAAAGACTATCAAGGCATCAGGCACCCTGACGTAAAGCAGGAACCAAATGGTCTAAAAGATGATAAGGCAAGTGGAGCTGATCTCTTATCCCTAGCATGAGGAGGATGATATGACCACAGGCACCATAAACAACTTGCCTAAATTGAAGGGGTGTACTAAAATACAACGTGCATCAGCCCACTGATTGAATGGGTCCTAAAACATATAAAAGAGGCCCTCCTCCAACAAAACTTTGACACAAGGCTTGGTATCACTATCTAGTGAATATCCGTGGCTTGTGCCCCCTCCTGAACTTACACACACGAACACACTTCCTAGCTCTCTAGCAGCTCCTCAGGGCCACCTCCACCTCTCTGGGCCCCCTCCTCCATCTTCTTCAGAACCAGCCCTCGTATCCGACTATGGTCACCAGACATGTAAGAACAACATAGATTAGTACACTGGAGTTCTTAACTGGTAATATTGCCAAGTCCAACTATTAAGTTGTAACCAATAAAATAGAGTTGTACCTATACAATTGATGTGGTTCTTGGATGATCAGCAATCCAAATAAAATCTAACATTTTCTCAGGGCATAAGCCAGCTGACAGAGTCAGATCCAAACAAGCCAGACTGTGTGATCACACAGGGCCCACATGTTGGGGGTCCTCCAGGGCCCCATAAAACCTGAGGTCAATGAATAAACATGAAATAAGTGTGAGATGTTCTTTATCAGGAAAATTCTCCCTGATTAGTGCCTCTATTATTTAATTTACATTTTCACCCCCCTCAGCTTCTTTTACACCATGTAAAAGTGTTCACCCTTCTGGAGCGATTCTCTAGCTCCTCACATTTTTGCATTAAGAAGTCTGTTTCTTTTTTAAGTTTGTTAATAACTCCATCAGTCTCCAGGGCCTGATCCGCCAAAAAGGAAATTCTGCCATCTGCTACCTCTGTTCTCCTTGTCAGTACCTCCAGTTTTTTATTTCCTTCATCTATTGCCCCTTTAATTCTTCTCATTTCTCCAAGGATTTCTTTTCTCATTTGGAGAATTAGTTTCTTCACTGGGGTCCCGTTTGTTTCTGCCTCTGACTCTGAGCCCTCTGTGTATTCTTCTCTCACAGGGGTTTTTGGCACAGTTTTTCCCCCAGCCGTTATTGTTCCCTGCTCCCCAGGCCTCTGGGGATTGCTTCTGCCTCCATTAGCCCCCTTAAACCCTCCAGGACCTTCACCTTCTCTCCGCCTGTCAGCACTTCCTATGGGTTCAGCTAGAAGCGCTTCCTCCATCTCCGACCCTCTTTCCCCTGCTTGTTCACCAAAATCCAAAGCTGCTGAGTCTTCCCCGGGCTCGGGGCAGTTTGGCGCCCTGCTGAATCCCCTAGCCACTTCCTCCTGCTCCTCAGGTCCCGGAGTCTCTTTCCGCTGGCAGAATCTCTCTAAGGCATTTGCCTGCGAGATTTTCTGCTTGCTCTTCTGTTTGCCCGGCATACCTCTTCTTTCCAAAAAATTTGTTTCCACATTTTGAATTTCGGCTTGTTTTCTAACTGGGGGTTACGGAGCTCGGGTTTCTCCTTCCTAGCAAGCCCAACGCATGTGCATTCTCTGGATCAAGGTTTTATAAAAGAATGAATGATGCAAAGAAGGAATTATATTCTGTTTATTTATTGTACGTGGCCCCAGCTGCCATTGGGAAGGATATAAGTTGTGAAAATAAATAAATAAATTAAATAAATTACTCCTGCCTTTCTCATAACCCAAAAGTGAGGTGGCACCCCAATGAAATTAACGGGTAGCAGGGTTAAAAAAAAAAAAGAGACCACTTTTTAATTTAATGCATAACTAACCTATGGAACTCCTTGCCATGAGGCACTGTGGATGGCAGTAATATTTCTGGACTTTAAAAAAGAAAAATTGGAAACATTCATGGAGGATCTAGGCCTGCCAATGGCTATTATCAAAGTTGGTTGGACACACACCAAAACAATTGCTGGAAGTGCTGTGTGGAAGGGATATGCTCAAGAGAATAGAGAAGTGGACGGGGCTGAGGGAAGTGGGCACGACCGAGGGGGGGGGGGCACATTTTGTCTTCGCCCTAGACCCCACAATTTATAAGGCTGGCCCTGCCAGCTCATCCTTATCCATATGCTTATTTACACTCTCAAAAAATTCCAATTAATTAGTGAGGCACGACCTCCCTTTGTTAAATCCAATATTCCCAGTAATTCTGTTTTTCACAAAAATTTCCACCAGTTTGTGGAAACTGCGTCTGACATCAGACCCACTGGTCTGTAGTTTCCATCATCGCTTCTAAAACCATTTTTAAATATTGGCATTACATTCGCTACCATTCTATTCTCGGGCAGATTTAAGCAATATGATACAAATTAACAATAGTAGGTCTGCAATTTCATACTTGAGTTCCTTTAGAACTCTGGGATGAATGCGATCTGGTACTGGTGATTTGTCACTATTTAGCTTGTTAATTCACTCTAGAACCTCCTCCACAGTCATGTTGATTGGTGACAGTTCTTTTGATTAATCACCCACAAAAATAGTTGTAACGTGGGTGTCTCGCCAACATCCTCTACAGCTAAAACCAAAGCAAATAATGCATTAAGCTCCTCAGCACTGTCTTTTATCCTGTCTGAGTGCCCCTTTCACCTCTTGGTCATCTAATGGACCAGCTGACTCTTTAGTGGGCTTCTTGTAATTGAAAATGTTTTGATTATATATATATATATATTTATCTTTGGCAAGTCACACTTCAAATTCACTCTTGGCCAGCCTTATTAACATTTTACATCTATTTTGGGAACGCTTATGCTCGTTCCTATTTTCTGCATTAGGACTAGCTTTCCATTTTTAAAGGACACCTTTTTGGCTCTAATAGCCTTATTTACCTCACTTAGCCATGAAGGCAGACATTTGGTCCTTTTGCTACTTTTTTTAGTTGTGGAATACATTTAATCTGGGCTTCCAAGATGGTGTTTTTAAATAGACTACATGCTTCTTGCAGATGTTTAATCCTCCCAAATGCTTCTTTTAGTTTCCCTCCAACTAGTTTTCTCATTTTGCACAGTTCCTGTTTTAAATATTAAAATGTTATTGAAGGTAGTTTTATTTGTCATTCTCCCTCCTATAAGTGTTAAATTTGATTATATTATTAACACTATTGCCAAACCGCTGAACCAACATTACCCCTTGCACCAAGTTCTGTGCTTCACTTATGACTTAGGAGCTCATACCACCTACCTGCCTGCCTTGCTGCTGCTGCGTGGGGGCTCTGGAGGCTCCTCCTGCTTCACCACCGCCGCCGCCGCTGCCGCTGCCGAGTCCCGCTGCTGGGGCCGCCGCCGCCGCTCCTCATCCCCGCCGGACACCTGCGGGGAGAAAAACATCAACTGTGAGGTTGGGGGTTAGGGGGGGAA
>QEPC01005589.1:1467028-1510812 GCA_003113815.1 Sphenodon punctatus | reverse complement strand
GCCCCAAGCCTTTTAACATTTCGGCGGAACTGTAAGACCTGGCTGTTTGCCCAGGCCTTTGGGAGGGAGGGTGGGGAGGGATGATTTTAGTCCCCCACCCATTTATTTATTTATTTATTTATTATTTTTCTAGCCCTGTTTTATATGGTATATTTTATTTTTTATATTTATATTTTAAAATGAATTTTAATGTTTTATTACTGACTGTTGTGAGCCGCCCCGAGCTGCGTTGCAGGAGGGTGCGGGATATAAATTTGGAAAAATAATAAATAAATAAATAAATAAATGACTAAACCAAAGTAGCTCCTTTTCTTGTTGGTTCCATGACCAGCTGCTCCAAGAAGCAGTCATTTATGAAATAGAGAAATTTTACTTCCCAAATTCGTATCATGCCTCAATGAGACATTTATTCTGTCAACCATCCCTTTTTAGGGAAGGTTATTGAACGGGTGGTGGTCCGGCAGTTGCAGGAGCATCTGGATCGTGTTGGTTCTCTTGATCCCTCACAGTCAGGATTTCGCCCGGTTTATAGCACCGAAATTGCACTTGTGGCATTGGTTGACGACATACGCTGGGAATTAGATTGGCGTTGCTCAGCTCTGCTGATTCTATTAGATATATTGGATGTTTTTGATACCTTGACCATGAGATGTTGGTGACATGCCTGTGGGACCGAGTGGGGGTGGGGGGCATTGTTCTTTACTGGTTCTGGTCCTTCGTGACTGGAAGAACTCAGTGAGTGGTGCTTGGGAATTATTTTTCATCATACCGAGACCACTCGTGTGGAGTCCCACAGAGTTCTGTTTTGCCCCCTCTCCTGTTCCACGTAGGGGTGTACATAACATTTTTGTTTTACAAAAACAATAACAAAAATTGCCATTTTCATTATCATTATTGCAATAACGAAAAAGACAAATAATAATAATGAAAATAGAAATGAAAATGACATTTTATTTTTCAAATAAAGGGAAAAAATGAAAAAAGTATTTCTGGCTATAACATTTAAGTTTCTTATTCAATTCTGATGAAGCTTGTGTAGATTGTACGCCCACTGTAGGGCACTATGTGTACCAATTTTCAAAATGGTTAGATCGCAACATAAGAACAGTTTAAAGGCCTATGCTGTGGTGGTACAGGCAGCAAAGAAACAGTTCTTTGCTGCCCTCATTCCATCTGCAAAGTCATGTCCAGTGGAGCGTTTCCAGGTGGTGAAAGGCTTAGTCAGTCTTGCCTGACTCCACCTGGACCTGGAGCAATCCAATGACCACTGTGACACATTTATTGAGTACTTTGTAGATAAGATCGCGCACATCTGCCACGATTTTGGTACCACAGTTATTGCAGAGGATCATCTTGGGACTATGGATGCCCCGTCCTGTCCTGTTTCGTGAGATCGGTTTCAGATGGTGTCGCCTGCTGATGTGGAGTCCTTGTTGTTATCTGTTTATGCCACCACTTGTGAACAAGATCCTTGCCCGTCCTGGCTGGTGAAAGTCAGCCAGGAGAAAGTTACGGCCATTGCTGGCTGGGGTGGTTAGTGCCTTCCTTCTGGGAGGGCATGGTGCCTTGCTGCCTGAAAGACGCTGTGGTTAGGCCCCTCCTCAAGAAATCATCTCTTGATGCTCCTGCCAGTTATCGGCCGGTCTCTAACCTTCCCATTTTAGGGAAGGTTATTGAGCGGGCTGTGGCACAGCAGCTCCAGGAACATCTGGACTGCACTGGTTTCCTTGACCCCTTTCAGTCTGGTTTTCATCCTGGGTATGGTACAGAGACTGCATTGGTGGCCTTGGTTGATGATCTCCATTTGGCTTTGGACCAGGGTCGTCAGACCTTACTGGTCCTGCTAGACCTTTCGGCTGCATTCAAGACAGTCAATCATGAGATGTTGGTGACTCACCTGCAGGACCATGCCGGCATTGGTGGGATGGTCTTGGACTGGTTTCGTTCATTCCTGGCTGGGAAAACTCACCGGGTGGTATTGGGGGAGTGTACATATTCCCCCTGGGACCTCACGTGTGGAGTCCTGCAGGGTGCAATTCTGTACCCCCTCTTGTTTAACATCTATATGCAGCCATTTGGGGAGATCATGAGAGAGTTTCAGGGCATGCAGTGTCATCAGTATGCTGATGACACTCAGCTCTACCTCTCTTTTTCCATTTAACCATCAAGTCTCCTTATTTTCCCAGTGCCTGTCAGCTGCGGGGGCTTGGATGAGGTTGAGCCATCTGCAGCTGAATCCTGACAAGACAGAGGTGATGTTGGTGGGTGAGGGCTTGGGGGGCCTGGGAGTGGTTGAATCTCCTCTTGTTGGGAGGGTTTGCCATCTCATGGCCTCTCAGGTGAGGAGTCTGGGTGTGCTCCTCGATTCACGGATCAGCCTGGAATCTCAGGTTGTGGCAGTTGTGGGGAGTGCATTTCGGCAGTTACATATTGTCCAGCGGCTTCGGCCGTATCTCTCAGACTCTGACCTCACCATCATCATCCATGCCTTCATCATCTCGAGGCTGGATTACTGCAACATGCTCTACATGGGGCTGCCCGAGAAGTTGGTCCGGAGGCTGTAGCTGGTGCAGAATTCCACGGCCCATCTCCTTATGGGGCGGGCCACAGGGAGCACATGACACCTGTGCTCCGGGCTCTGCACTGGCTGCCTATAAAGCACCGGGCTAAGTTCAAGGTGCTGTTTTTGACATTTAAAGCCTGTCACAGCATGGGCCATGCTTATCTGTGGGATTGCCTCACTCCCCATGTGCCCGTGCGACCGCTGAGATCATCCATGGGAGCCTTTTTGGAGGTTTCCTGGATGAGATGGGTGACCACCGATGTTAGATCTTTTTCAGTGGCTGCCCTTGTGCTGTGGAACTCGCTCCTGGAGGAGGCTTGGTTGGCCCCCACTGCCCTGTCATTTTGACATTTGCATAAGACCTGGCTGTTCCGCCAAGCTTTTGGTGAGGGGGACGAAAGGGTGGGTGGGTTGAGTGGGTTGTTTTTCTCCCTGAATATGGGATTTTTAACTTTTAAATTGTTTTTATTGGTTTATTTTTTTTAATTTGTTGTTCACCACCCAAAGCTGCCATGTGGGCAGGAGGGGCAGGATAAAAATATTTTATAAAATAAAATTAAATTAAATAAATAAAGTAAAGGGAACAGATTTTAGAAGCAATTGAACATTGTAATTTTAAGAAAATCTCCATACACACTCATGACTACAAATTCTTTATTTTTCCTTCATTTGCATGAAACCTGAGACAGTTATCTCCCCCCAGAAGCCTAATACTCCTGCCAATTTTCAAAAAAACTGGATAAAGGGTCCTGATGGTATAAGACATTACCTTGAACATACAATTCCAGCTGCAGGATTTGTATATTCCATCCTGTTTACAAGATATTTGGCAGGGATATATCACATACCTTCCCTGTCATCTCTGCCAAACTACAGGACAATTATATAAATGGACCCAGTTTTATAAGCAATTGATATTGTCCCTGTGAAGACTCATTATTCAGATAAATACAGCACATTCAGTGCCAGTCAGAGGCAGGCACCTGGCATGGCAGGGGGACAGAGACTGTAGGAGGGAGGATGTGGAGCAACCTGAAAGACTGACAGACACATTCACTGTCCAATTACTGCGTGCTTCTAGCTTTACAGGACTAATTGGTAGTGACTTCAAGGCAGGCATAGGGGGCAGCCCTGAGGCGGGCATAGAAGGGACATAACTGGAACTTCGGGGATAGCATCCCAGAAATCAGGAGACATAGTTTACACATCCAGGATGGCCAGCTATCATTACAATAACATCCTATAGCACTGTGACAGAGGACATATGAGAATCTCTAGTGCCTCTTTCCTAAACAAATGCTTCTGACTTCCCAGTAACAAGTGGGGGAGAGATGTTGGGATGGTCACAGCACAGAATGAGGATATTTGTTTGACCTTTCTGATCACCAATTGGCATCACAAACCAATCTTATACCACAGTGACACGTAAGAGAATCCCAGGCATAGGTTCCTTCTCTGCATATGCTGTGCAGGCATATAAAATTGGAACCCTTTATCACATATTCCTGATATCTGGCAGAGATGATAACGACAGTGATATATACAGCCCTGCCAAATTTCATGTGCACCAGTTGGACTTCCAAGTTGTTAGTATCAGACATACATTTATATTGTAATTGCTTATACCACCAGGACCCTTTATCCAATCCTTCTGAAAGTTGGCAGCGATATTATATATGGGAAGGAGTATACACTTGCCATTTTTCATCTACATTAATTATGAGGCAAAGTCATTACAGCTAATAAAGTATATGAAGATATTTGCAAAATAAAATAATTCAACTGCTTCTAAAATAGGATGCCTTTATTCAATCTTTTTGTAAGTTGGTACACTTAATGTCTTCCATTGGAGGTATATACACTCCAGGTTACAGCCAAATATAGTGAAAAACAAAAATGTTACAACTTTAAAAGTGTTTTCTATTGAAACCAATGGAAAACAAAAGCAAAAACCAAAAACATCAATTTGATATTTATGAAAATGAAATAAATAATGAATAATGAAAATGAAAAAACATGACATGGGCCCCTGTGCACACCTCTAGTTCAATGTGTACATGCAGCTGCTTGGCGAGATGGTCAGCAAGTTTGGCGTGTGGTGTCATCAATATGCTGATGACATTCAGCTTACCTCTCCTTTTCATCAGACATAGGTCTGGCAGTCTCGGTGCTTACCAGGTGTCTGGCAGCTGTGAGGGATTGGATGAGGGAAAATTGACTGAAGCTGAATCCNGGGGGCTTGGATGAGGTTGAGCCATCTGCAGCTGAATCCTGACAAGACAGAGGTGATGTTGGTGGGTGAGGGCTTGGGGGGCCTGGGAGTGGTTGAATCTCCTCTTGTTGGGAGGGTTTGCCATCTCATGGCCTCTCAGGTGAGGAGTCTGGGTGTGCTCCTCGATTCACGGATCAGCCTGGAATCTCAGGTTGTGGCAGTTGTGGGGAGTGCATTTCGGCAGTTACATATTGTCCAGCGGCTTCGGCCGTATCTCTCAGACTCTGACCTCACCATCATCATCCATGCCTTCATCATCTCGAGGCTGGATTACTGCAACATGCTCTACATGGGGCTGCCCGAGAAGTTGGTCCGGAGGCTGTAGCTGGTGCAGAATTCCACGGCCCATCTCCTTATGGGGCGGGCCACAGGGAGCACATGACACCTGTGCTCCGGGCTCTGCACTGGCTGCCTATAAAGCACCGGGCTAAGTTCAAGGTGCTGTTTTTGACATTTAAAGCCTGTCACAGCATGGGCCATGCTTATCTGTGGGATTGCCTCACTCCCCATGTGCCCGTGCGACCGCTGAGATCATCCATGGGAGCCTTTTTGGAGGTTTCCTGGATGAGATGGGTGACCACCGATGTTAGATCTTTTTCAGTGGCTGCCCTTGTGCTGTGGAACTCGCTCCTGGAGGAGGCTTGGTTGGCCCCCACTGCCCTGTCATTTTGACATTTGCATAAGACCTGGCTGTTCCGCCAAGCTTTTGGTGAGGGGGACGAAAGGGTGGGTGGGTTGAGTGGGTTGTTTTTCTCCCTGAATATGGGATTTTTAACTTTTAAATTGTTTTTATTGGTTTATTTTTTTTAATTTGTTGTTCACCACCCAAAGCTGCCATGTGGGCAGGAGGGGCAGGATAAAAATATTTTATAAAATAAAATTAAATTAAATAAATAAAGTAAAGGGAACAGATTTTAGAAGCAATTGAACATTGTAATTTTAAGAAAATCTCCATACACACTCATGACTACAAATTCTTTATTTTTCCTTCATTTGCATGAAACCTGAGACAGTTATCTCCCCCCAGAAGCCTAATACTCCTGCCAATTTTCAAAAAAACTGGATAAAGGGTCCTGATGGTATAAGACATTACCTTGAACATACAATTCCAGCTGCAGGATTTGTATATTCCATCCTGTTTACAAGATATTTGGCAGGGATATATCACATACCTTCCCTGTCATCTCTGCCAAACTACAGGACAATTATATAAATGGACCCAGTTTTATAAGCAATTGATATTGTCCCTGTGAAGACTCATTATTCAGATAAATACAGCACATTCAGTGCCAGTCAGAGGCAGGCACCTGGCATGGCAGGGGGACAGAGACTGTAGGAGGGAGGATGTGGAGCAACCTGAAAGACTGACAGACACATTCACTGTCCAATTACTGCGTGCTTCTAGCTTTACAGGACTAATTGGTAGTGACTTCAAGGCAGGCATAGGGGGCAGCCCTGAGGCGGGCATAGAAGGGACATAACTGGAACTTCGGGGATAGCATCCCAGAAATCAGGAGACATAGTTTACACATCCAGGATGGCCAGCTATCATTACAATAACATCCTATAGCACTGTGACAGAGGACATATGAGAATCTCTAGTGCCTCTTTCCTAAACAAATGCTTCTGACTTCCCAGTAACAAGTGGGGGAGAGATGTTGGGATGGTCACAGCACAGAATGAGGATATTTGTTTGACCTTTCTGATCACCAATTGGCATCACAAACCAATCTTATACCACAGTGACACGTAAGAGAATCCCAGGCATAGGTTCCTTCTCTGCATATGCTGTGCAGGCATATAAAATTGGAACCCTTTATCACATATTCCTGATATCTGGCAGAGATGATAACGACAGTGATATATACAGCCCTGCCAAATTTCATGTGCACCAGTTGGACTTCCAAGTTGTTAGTATCAGACATACATTTATATTGTAATTGCTTATACCACCAGGACCCTTTATCCAATCCTTCTGAAAGTTGGCAGCGATATTATATATGGGAAGGAGTATACACTTGCCATTTTTCATCTACATTAATTATGAGGCAAAGTCATTACAGCTAATAAAGTATATGAAGATATTTGCAAAATAAAATAATTCAACTGCTTCTAAAATAGGATGCCTTTATTCAATCTTTTTGTAAGTTGGTACACTTAATGTCTTCCATTGGAGGTATATACACTCCAGGTTACAGCCAAATATAGTGAAAAACAAAAATGTTACAACTTTAAAAGTGTTTTCTATTGAAACCAATGGAAAACAAAAGCAAAAACCAAAAACATCAATTTGATATTTATGAAAATGAAATAAATAATGAATAATGAAAATGAAAAAACATGACATGGGCCCCTGTGCACACCTCTAGTTCAATGTGTACATGCAGCTGCTTGGCGAGATGGTCAGCAAGTTTGGCGTGTGGTGTCATCAATATGCTGATGACATTCAGCTTACCTCTCCTTTTCATCAGACATAGGTCTGGCAGTCTCGGTGCTTACCAGGTGTCTGGCAGCTGTGAGGGATTGGATGAGGGAAAATTGACTGAAGCTGAATCCCGACAAGACGGAGGTGATGCTGGTGGGTAAGGCGGTGGGGGTGATGGCACCCATCATTGATGGGGTCTGTTCTCTGCTGGTTTCCCAGGTACAGAGTCTGGGGATGCTCCTTGATTTGCAGCTCCTCTTGGATGCTCAGGTGGAGTCTGTGGCAAGGAGTGCCTTTCATCAATTACATCTGGAATGCCAGCTTCGGCTGTATGTTTTGGACTTTGACCTAGCAACTGTCATCCATGCTTCCATCACCTCTAGGCTAGACTACTGCAATGCGCTCTACATGGGGCTACCCATGGTGATGGTTGAGAGACTTCAGCTGATGCAGAATGCATCAGCCCATCACCTAGTGGGATTGGGCCACTGGGAACATATTACACCAGTTCTTCGGTCGCTGCACTGGATGCCTACAGTCTTCTGGGCCTGATTCAAGATGTTGATGCTTGCCTATAAAGCCCTAAATGGCCTTGGCCCGTCCTACCTGTGGGACTGCCTCACCCCTCGAGTCCTGGATCGACCCCTGTGGTCATCGGGGGGTGCTCTCCTCAAGGTCCCCTGAGTTTTTCAGGCGGCCACAATGGGTAGGGCTTTCTCAGTGGCTGCTCCATGGCTGTGGAACTCCCTGCCGTTAAAGGCCCATTTGGCCCCAGATCTCCTCTCTTTTCAACACAGTTGTAAAACATGACTGTTCTGCCTGGCCTTTGGTGGGGAGGATGGGTGGGGTGGGGAGTGGGTTAGGGTGATGGGTGGTGAGGGGTATCTTAATTCTCCTTATTATGAGAGGTTTTAGCTTTATTGTTGTTTTTATTTTTGTTTTATAATTGTATGCCACCCAGAGCTGCCTTTGGCAGGATTGGGGGGGGGGGAGAGGGGGTAATTTTTCAAAATAAATAAATACATATTAAAGTAATTGAATTCACCTATTATTAATAGCCTGTCTAATCTCTTTTAGCATTT
Source organism: Sphenodon punctatus (assembly GCA_003113815.1). Taxonomy (NCBI): domain Eukaryota; kingdom Metazoa; phylum Chordata; class Lepidosauria; order Sphenodontia; family Sphenodontidae; genus Sphenodon; species Sphenodon punctatus. The sequence continues at coordinate 1,502,470 of QEPC01005589.1, read as the reverse complement.
CACAATCAATCACACTGTCCTGATTAGTGGGTCGATATTGTATAGTCCCATGGTTATAAACTCCCCTGTTTCACATGGAATTTCTATACATAGAGATTCCAGAGTGCAGTTCAATGTTCAGTTTGTCAATGTCCTTCCTTTAAAATTTTAATCCTACTTGACTCAATGCTGTCTTAAACGTACAGTGCCACCATATTTTTTACCCTGGTATTAGTGTGTACCATTCATTATCAAGATAATTTAGTAAAATTATATCTTTTATTGGACCAACTCCAGATGGTGGAGGTATTCAAGCTCCACAAATTGGAGTTAGTCCAATAAAAGATATCATTGTTCTACTTTGTCTCTGTTGCGTACATCAGAAGCAAGAGGCCTGCTGAAGTGTCGGTTGGGCCATTAGATGACCAGGGAGTGAAAGGGGCGCTCAGGGAGGAAGAGGACATTGCAGAGAAGCTGAAAGAATTCTTTGCTTCAGTCTTCACTGCTGAGAATGTTGGGATATCCACACCGGACGGAGTCTTAGAATGATAGAATCCTAGAAACCTAGAATCTTACAGTTAGAAGGTACAACAGAGGTCATCTAGTCCAACTGCTTTCTCAATGTAGGAAATCCACAGATACAGCACGTCTGACAGATGGCCGTCCATATCTGTTTGAAAATCTCCATTGAAGGAGAGGCCACCACTGTCCTAGGCAGCCTGTTCCACTGTCAAACATCTCTTACCATGAGGAAGTTCTTCCTAATGTTTAGATGAAATATGCTTCCTTGTAATTTGAGCCCATTGGTTCTAGTTTTGGACACAGGAGTAACAGAGAACAAGTCTTCTTAATCTTCTATGTGACAGCTCTTCAGATATTTGAAGATTATTATTATTATTATTATTATTATTATTATTATAATAAACATTTATATAGCACCAGTCATGTACTTGGTGCCATACAGAACATAGATATGGACGCAGTCCCTGCCTGTGGCTTACAATCTAAAAGACAAGGAGGGGAGACAGGGAGAGGGGACAGTGGCAGAGACAGGGGTGAAGACAAACAAAATTCAAACGGATGCGAAGTCTCAGGTGCATGTGCTTGGCTTGGTTACAATCAGGTTGGTTGCAGCAGTCTGCAGAGGAGGCTATCATGTCTACCCTTAGTCCACTCTTCTCCAGTCTAAACATACTAACCTCTTTCAATGTCTCCTGGCGCATATCTGCCCCCAGGGGGAGGGGGTGTAGAACCGATTACCACATGGCTGTATGGAATACCTTGCTGCTGAAGACCATCGACCAGATGGCTCCGAGGCGTCTGCTCCCTCTATGATGGCTCCTCAGGCCTCTGTGGTTTATGGAGGGCCTGATCTTGCTGAAGTGGGAGGGGAGGCAGTTGTGGCAATGATGGCATGAGAATCTCCTGCTATTATTTCATTATGTTTCTCTTTTCTCTTTTTTTAAAAAAAGACAATGTTTTCAGAGTTAGTTTCTATGCTGTTAGATACTGTTTCACTCTTTCCCCAGTGACAGGACGTACCTCTTCCAACAACAGAATGTTCATTCCACACAAAAGATCCGTAGCTCATAATTCCTTTCAGTTCTGAATTGGGACTGAAAATTGACACATCCAAATATTTCATAGAAAAAAACTTTCTGAAATGTTTAGATATGGAAATATTGCAGCAAAAAAAATCAACATTTGTGATCAAAGCGAGAACCGTTGTTTCAAACTGATGTTTCTGCGTAAAACATCAAGGGATTTTTTTTCAATCCAAGAAGAAAAGCAAAATAAGACAACACATCATTGTAAAGTAAAACAAACATGTAAATTGTCATTTCATTTCAAAATTGTCAGCTCCCAAAAATTTTCAGTAGAAAAACTGGTTTTGGGGTGGGGAGGAGGAGAGGAGGTGGAACTGACTTTTTTTTCCCCCGATAAAGAAAAAGGTTTTGTCCTAACCATGTTTCTGGGCAGGAGAACATGGAACATACTGTTTTTCTACAATTGTCTCACAGAGGAGTTCTAAAGAGTCCATCTTAAAGAATTGTTTTGGAAACAAATCCTGTTCTTTATTGCCTTCTAGTAACACCCCATGAAGCAGTGATTTCTTCCTGTATCCTAAAATAGTATTTCCACACATTCCTGAGAATCTCCTGCTATTATTACATTATGTCTCTTTTCTAAAAAAAATAAATCAAAAAGACAATGTTTTCAGTTTGTCTTTCTATGTTGTTAGATTTTTTTTCACTCTTTCTCAAGCCTTGTGGTATTGGAAGTTAATTAATTAATTAATTAATTAATTCATTCATTCATTCATTCATTGCAATGCTTATTAATCAAAGAGCAGTAAAGTATTACCATTCTTCAGTCTCAGATAATTGTTCTTTATTGCAGCTCTGTAAGGTAGTTATTCGACTATGCAAAGCAAAGCTGTACACTCAACTCCAGTGTACCACTTGAACTTCACAACCCTGTGTCCAAGATATAAGAACATAAGTAGTACTAATGCCATACTGGATCAGACAAACACATCAAGCCCAGCATCCTGTCTCTAATATTAGCGAACCTCTTTCTCTTGGGAGAAGTACTCAACAAGTCATAATGAACAATTCATTCCCTGTTGTTCCAGCGCTCAGGTGTAAGAGGTTATGTTCACAAAACCTACTTGGCTAATAGCCATTAATGGACTTATCCTCCAAGAACTTATCCAACCTCTTTTTAAAACTAGCTACACTACCGGCAGTGACCACTTCCTCTGTCAGTATGTTCCACAAGTTAATTGTGTGTTGAGTGAAACAAATACTTTCTCTTATTTGTTTAAAATCTGCTATCAGTTAATTTCATGGAGTGTCCCCTTGTTCTAGTACTCTTAGCGAGGGTAAATAACTGCTCCTTATTTACATGTTCCACACCACTCATGATTTTATAAACTTCTATAATATTCCTTTCCAGTCTTCTCTTCTCTAAGCTGAAGCATCCTAACCAATCAAGCCTCTCCTCATATGGGAGCTGTTCCATACCCTTAATCATTTTTTGTTGCCCTTCTCTGTACCTTTTCTAGTTCTACTATGGTTGCTTTTACATGGACGCCACCCACCCATGAACACCCATGAATATCCATCGGTGTGGGAGAGCGTCAGTGTGAACATCAATGGGTGGGTGTGCATGCTCCTGTGACCCACCCATCAACACCCATGGAGCAGTCGGGATGGAACTGGCATGCTCCGGGGGTGAAGATGGATAGAGGTGGAGATGGGTGTTCAACACCCAACCATCTGTGTACATGGCAAAACACACCCACTGACGGAAAGGGTCCACCAAAACCAACAAGACATGACTAGAGAGGTCCCACAGTAGCCTTCAAGCAGACACACCCACCAGGAGTCATGCAGAATGATCGCATGGGAGTCCTTAAAGGAGAAGTTTGCGAGGACATGAGTATGATGGCTCTCAACAAGTCAGGCAGAAATCAGAAAAGCCCTAGACAAAATGAAGGAAGCCAGCGCCACGACACAAGATGGAAGGGGCAGGGTAAGCAGAAGTACCCCCCAGTTGTCCATGGAAAGGGGGGCCTGGCCAAACAGCACTGGGGAGGAGGGGGGGCAGGACATCTACTGAGAGCAAACCCTTCCCAACACAGGGAAGAGGGTGAAATGCAGCTCCGGCACCACCTGCATCCCCACCACAAACCACAGCCATGGGGCACAGGGAGGAGAGTGATCCAGAGAGTGAGGGAAGAGCGAGGGTACCCACCCACCCAGGGGAGGTGGGGGGAGGGAGCTGTCAAGGCCTGAGCAGATGCCGGGGAAACCCTGAGCGGCCAGATGACAGTCACACTGTTCCTCCACCATAGGAGAGCACCCAGACCCTGGCACATAGCACCACCAGGGAGACAGCGGAGGAGGGCCTCCATGGCAGTCAGATAAAAGAGTGGGAATACCTGGAGGGAGGGGGGCTAAGGAAACCCCACAGAAGTTGCAGGGGTGCAGCAGGACAACAGCTCCCCCCCCATGCATTCCCCCAACAGGGGACCACCTGCTCCTCTGCCACAACAGCCAATGGGTGGGCCCCAAGCCACCAAGCTTGATGCCCCTCCCCCCACAGAACCCAAAAGGGGTCCATGCGGGAGATCCTGGACTTCATGGGGACCAAAAAGGCCTGTGAAGCCATTGTCCAGGAAATGCAGCTATTGGGGTACAATAAGGATGTCACCCAGTGCATGCAGCAGGCAATGGGCTTGAGGTCCAGATATAAACATATCAAGGACAATAATCTCAAGTCTGGACGTGCCATGTGAGCAATGGAGTTCCACAATCTTCTGGATTGGTTCCTCTGCATTTATGGGGACATCATGGCCTCCTGTATCCATGGCACCACCTTCACGAGGGGCAGAAAGAGGGCATTTACAACCCCCCCATCCCAAACACTGGAGCAGGGGGAGCCCTCAGCCCCTGGTGAGGCAAGTCAGGATGTGGGAGGAAGCATCACTTGAAACAGAAACCAGACACATCACCCTCCACGTGCACCCCCGAAACCCAGGGGTTCAGAACCCACAAGGACATGGGGCACATGGGAAGCAGCCTGATACAAGGAATGCCCCCCAGGAGGTTGAGGAATATGATCCAGGTAAAAGAACCATCACAGGGAAGGGGGGGCAAGAACAGCCAGGGCCACATCTGGGAAGCACATCCAAACTGACAGATTTCATCTGCTCACACAGCTCAGGAGGACCTGGAGGTGGACAAGGAGGAGGTGGCAGCAGCCCTGGAGGAGGATGTGGAGGAACTGGAGGCCATCCTGGGGTCTGGAGACCAGGAGACCAATGGTAGGTACACACAGACATGGATACAGTGGTGGGAGGCAGCAGGCTGCACAAGGTGGACAGGGGCACAGCAGCGCTACCAGCCCCATCCCCATCCAAGGCCTAGCAAGGGTCAGGCTAGGGGACAGCAAGGAGCAAGGCTGGGAACACCAGAGGACAATGGGTGGAGACAGGATAGGGGACGGGAGGGACAGGGCCATGAAAGAGGGACAGGGGAATGCGACCATGATGGGGATGGGAGACAAATGCATGCAGGGATCAGGGGAGCAGGGATGGGGACATCACCACATGCCTAGGAGGACATGGGAGCAAAGGGGAAGAATGACAAAAGAGTCACGGCCAGAGAGGGAGAAAGTGGGGGAGGGGTGGGGAGAGGGAAGATATGCCAGCTCAGAGCAGGAATCCAGAACAAAGGAATGAGGGGCAGGTCCCCAGCCCCATGCTAAACACAGATACCCTTGCTGTTCATAGACAAGCAGCCCAGTCCAGCCAGGGGTGCTGCTGCCAGAACTGCAGAGAGGAACCAGGAGATGTGGGCCCACAACCAGTGGAGGAGGGAGGACTTAGGGAGGGAACTGCTGATGGAGACCAGGCATCTGGCAGATGCACAGAGCTGGGACCAGGCCCTAAACAGGAAGGTACAGCTAGGGGAGGGGGAAAGGGACCGGGAACAAATGGCAGCGATGTTCACCCGGTCCCACACAGAGCACATGTGGGAAGCCAGAACCAGTCCATCCCCACCAACTAGTGGTGGAAATGGTGAGGGGAGACCGGGGGATGTAGGGCTCCTACCACCCTGCACACGACAGCCAGCCATCACCACCAGGATAAGTCAGGGCGCACAACAGAGAACCATACTACACATTCACAATGTGGTTGGAATGGTGCGCACACACCACCATGGCCAATTGGGTTCCAGTACAGGGGATAGCACACAAGAAGTCCAATGGGGTGTCCATAGAACACATTATAGGGTGAAACAATGGGCATCGCTGCCATGGCATGGGGAATCCTGGACCCACAGCGGCACAACACAGGCCAATGAAGTGGAGTGTGTGTGTTCCTACATCATCAGTCAAACAAGACAGAGGCTGGAGCAAGGGTAGACAACACTATATATTGGTGTACGGTGTACAGGAATATGGTGCAGTTGGAAGGGGGCAGCCTTGGGGACAGTCCGGAAGCTGCAGCTGGTGCACAATGTGGCGGTCCATCTCCTAACAGAGACGGGTCATCGCAAGTGCATTACAACAGTGCTCTGTTCCATGCACTGGCTGCCTATTGTCTTCCAGGCCCAATGTAAGGTGCTGGTAATGACCTATAAATCCTTAAATGGCCTGGGCCCCGCTTACATGCGGGACCACCTCAGGCCCCAGGTTGTATCGCAGCCCCTGCTGTCGTATTAGTATATTTTTAATTATTTATAAATTGTAAGTGTTTTAATCGTAGATTATGATTGCTTCTGTTGTAAGTCATCCCAAACTGCTTTGTGAGCAAAAGGGTGCAGGATAGCAGAGAACTGATAGATAAATAAATAAATAAATAAATAGTCCCTAGCCATTTGGGCAACTATACGCCTGCATAGGGCATCACAGTTCTCCTCAGAGATCCACCTGAAGGGTGGGTGATGGCTTCAATAACCTGTCCCGTTAACATGTGGCTGTTGGGTCACCCCTTTTGGGGTCTGGAGTGCCAGAGGCATGCCATGGAGTTCGGTTTTGTGCCCCTATGTCAACTTGACCTTGGGCCACCACCAGTCAATTTGTTGCCATGGGAACCTTGGGAGCTTCCTGTTGTTTGCCAGGTGGCCAGTCATCAGGAGTTTGATCTGGCCTTCCAGGCTGGTGGGTCATATGTAGCACCTGTGTCCTCCATGGATAACGCCGGGGCCTCTTCGCCTGGGATGGTCTCTTTCCAGTGTTCCTTGTACCCCGAGTACCTTGCGCCTGCACCGTGATCCCGCCTTTGCTGCAGCCTCCATCATGGATCCCCTCCCCATGAAGAGCCTGCACTGTTTCTCTCCCTTTGCCATGCTGCTGGCTTTTGTTCACCTACATGGATCATCCACCTCCCGATCTGCATCTTGCGGTGCGGTCTGTGGTCTACCTACTGATGGTTTCCTGCCTGGTCTGCCTGCCACCCTGTGACAGACCGTCCCGCCAGGACTTACTGAGACCGGAGGGAGGTGGGAACCGGGCCGGCCCGTTGGGGGACTGGCAACCCTGGCCCGCAGTGGTGTTGGCTCCCCTCGGAGTCAAAGCAGAGGAGAGAGGAGGCAGCCCAGCCTGGGCGGAGGCAGGCACCCTGCCCGACCAGGAGACTATGCCGCGGAGAACAGATCACACCGGCAGCCCAATCAGAGATGCAGTGTGGGGAGGCGCCGAGTCGGTGATGTCATCACCAGCGTCGGACCCAGAAGCAAGGCAAGGATGAGGGTGGGAGAGACTTAAAAGGGAGCTGGCCAGAGTGTTCAGGGGTGGTGCAGGACGAAAGGACTTGGGCGAACAGGTTTACCCCGCATGGTGTGAGGAACCTTAGAAGCTTGCATCCCGGGGAGACTGGAGACGGGTGCGGGTTTGCACGGGGTGTTAAGGGAGGCTAGGAGGACCTACAGGCTCAGGCCATGGCTTGCGGCAACAACCCTACAAGGGGTCAGGGTGGTGTTCCTGTTCCTTGGGGGGGCATGCCGGAGAGCAAGGGGGATTCCCCACCCGGCCGGCTCCATATCTGGAAGCCGACTGGGCACAGAATTAGGGGGTCACGGACAACTGGCGCAGTCGGCAGGGTTCACCTCAAGGGGTGGAACTCCTTCACCTCCTCTCATTCACTCGGGGGCCAACCTCCCCGGCCTATACAGGACCGAGATAGGATGGACTCTGAGGCATTATTGAAATGGGTCATGGACACCCAAAATGCCCAGATAGAGACTCAAAGGGGGTATTTACAACAGCTCACCACTGATCTGGCTAACACGCAGGCTCGTAGCCAGGCCCAGGTAGCCGAGCAAGTGGTGGCCATATTAATGCCCGCCATGACTGCCCTCACCGCCCACGCCACCGGGACTGGGGAGACCAAGGGACCCCCGGTACGGCTAATGAAGATGGACCCAGCGGATGACCCTAGGCATTCCTCAATACCTTCGAGAGGGTGGCCTCAGCCGCCAGGCCCAATTCTACCAGCCCCTTGACTGTCTGGCCCAGCTCAAGCCATTTATGACTGGCTTGAACCGGGAGAGGTGGTTGATTATCCGAAGGTACGAGAGGCCATATTGTCAGGGTTAGATATTTCCGAGGAAACGTACCGACATAGGTTTAGGGCGGAACGGTATCCTCCCGGGGCCGTGCCCCAAGCGGTGGCACATAAGCTATGGACTTATGGGTTATGGTGGTTAAAACCCCAGCAGTGCTCCACCGCAGAAGTAGTGAAGTTGCTCCTCATGGAGCAATTTATATCCATACTACCCCCCAGAGGGAGGGCCTGGGTGTCCCGCCACAAACCAACTACTCTGGGGGAGGCAGTACAATTGTTGGAGAATTATGAGGCTTTCGAAGGTAGCGGGGGGTGGGCTGGCCGTGAGGGGCCCAAGCTGCACCAGAGGGAAGAGAAATACCCTAGAGAAGGAAGAGGCTTGGGGCGGGGAGTTAGTAGCCCCCCGGAGGAAGGGCCGCGAGGCCGATGGGGACCTCGGGGAGGGCTCAGGGAAGGCTGAGCCCCAGGAACTGGCAACACCCCGGCCTCACTAGGCAGCCCAGCAGCCCTGGGAGGATTCCCTGGAGGGCAGGATGGAGGCGGCCCATCGGGGGCAAGGCTATGCTTCCAGTGTGGGAAACCCAGCCATTTCAAATGGGAGTGTCCTTTTATGGACTGTACCTTCACCGAAGGGTGGCTAAGAGAATGGCAAGGTGAAGAAGGGGGACAGGAGAAACCCATAGTACCCATTTGGGTGGGAGACTATGAGTATCAGGCCCTCGTCAAGACGGGGTGCGGGAAGACCTTAGTTCGGGAAGGGATATAGGGACTGCCTCGCCCTGGGGGACTGCCAGTACTCATCAGATGTATACACAAAGATGTGCGGCCCTACCCATCCTGTGTAATTCACCTGTGGGTGAATGGCAGTCACGCCACACTGGTCGCTGGCGTCGTGCCGGGGCTGGCCCACCTGGTGATTTTGGGGCGAGACTGGCAGTCCTTGATCTCCCTGCTGCCTAGCTCGGCCGGGCTGATGTGAGAGGAGCTGGGTGACCCTGATCTAGGGGTAGCCAGTGATACCGAAGGAGGCCAAGAGATACCATGGAGCCAGTTACCCCACCTGGTGATGACCTTTGATTTTGTACAAGCCCAGAGAGAGGACCCTAGGCTACAGCATGTGTACGAACAAGTGAACATAGTCAATGGGAAGCCGTGGGACCCCGGGAGCCCTGTGATGTACCCTCACTTTGAGCTGAAGGGGGATAGGTTGTATAGAGTGGAGAGGGATGATCGGAGGGGGGAGGTGTACCAACTAATAGCCCCTGAGGGTGTACAATGGGAGCTGCTGCAGCTGGCCCATGAGGTGCCGTGTGCTGGCCATTTGGGGGTGGAAAAAACATGGGAGCGACTGACCAGCTGATTTTATTGACCTGGGGTCCGAGAGGGGGTCCGCCGCTACTGCTCCGAGTGCCCCGAGTGCCAGTTGACCTTCTGGAGAAGGGTGGCCCTGGCCCCCTTAGTCCCTCTCCCCTTAGTAGGGGTACCCTTTGAGTGGGTGGGAATGGATATTGTGGGGCCCATGGAGTGATCAGCGGAAGGACACCTTTATTTATTGGTCCTAGTGGACTACGCCACTCGGTACCCCGAAGTGGTGGCCCTAAGGTCTACGAAGGTTCCCGTGATAGCCTGGGAGCTGATGAAAATCTTTGCATGAGCAGGATTTCCCCAAGCCCTGCTTACGGACCAAGGGACCAATTTTATGGGGAAAGTAATGAGGCAGTTATGTAAAGGGTTGTGCATCAAACAGCTCCGGACCTCAGTATATCACCCCCAAACTGATGGCTTGATGGAGCAATTTAATCAAACGTTGAAAAACATGTTGAGGAAATTTGTGAGGGAGGAACCCCGGGCCTGGCCCTCCCTATTACCGGCCCTTATGTTCGCCTACTGGGAAGTTCCCCAGGCCTCCTTGGGGTTCTCCCCATTTGAGCTCCTGTATGGATGGCAACCACGGGGGTTACTAGATTTAGCCAAAGAGGGGTGGGAGGAGTCCCCAAACCCCTGAGGCAATGTAGTCCAATATGTGGCCCAAATGAGGGACAGGTTAAAAAGGGTCTGGGAATGGGCGGGGCAAAATGCGTTAGAGGCCCAACAAAAGCAAAAGACCTACTATGACAGAAAGGCCTGAGTGTGGAAACTACAGGTTGGCCAAAGGGTGTTGGTGCTCCTCCCGACCAATTAATCTAAGCTGTTGGCCACCTGGCAGGGGCCCTTTGAGGTCGTGAAACAGACCAGCGAAGTCAACTATGTCGTGCGGCAACCGGGGCGGCAGCCAGAGCTCCAGACCTGTCACGTCAATATGCTCAAGGAATGGACAGAGCGGGAAGGGGAGGGCCAGGACTCCATGGTTACAGACATGACGCCGGGCCCCCCGCCGGCCCCGCTCAGGGGAGCAGAGGTTCCCGGCATGCAACCCGGGGAGGACCTAAACCCCTGCCAGAAGGAGCAGTTGATGAGTTTGCTCACCTCCTTCACCGGCGTTTTCACCTCCAAACCCGGCCAAACCCTGGCTGTCTATCACAACATCTCTACTAAACCAGGCAAAGTGGTGAGGGAAGCCCCGCGACGACATCCCCATCATCTACAGAAGATACTTGAACAGGAGGTGAAGGTCATGTTGGATCTGGGAGTGATCAAGGAGTCAACCAGCCCGTGGCAGAGTCAGCCGGTGCTGGTGGGGAAACCAGATGGCACGGCCCATTTCTGTACAGACTTTCAGAAAGTCAATGCGATTTCCCAGTTCAACGCATATCCTATGCCGCGAATAGACGTGCTGCTCAAACAGCTGGGGACGGCGCGATACCTATCGATGCTGGATCTAACGAAGGGATACTGGCAGATCCCCTTAACCCCCCAAGTCCAAGCAAAAATGGCCTTCGCCACACCGTTGGGTCTGTTTCATTTTGTGCGGATGCCGTTCGGGCTACACGGGGCCGCAGCCATGTTCCAGAGACACATGGATGCGGTGTTGGCCCCCCATTGGGATTACGCTGCAGCCTATATCGATGACATCGTGGTGTTCAGCCACTCGTGGGAAGAGCATGTAGCTCATCTGAAACAAATAGCATCAGCGCTAGCCCGAGCAGGGCTCACCGCGAACCCTCGGAAGTGTCGGTTGGGGCTACGGGAAGTGGTCTATTTGGGATACCAAGTGGGGCAAGGGAAGATCAGACCCCTCTGGGAAAAAATACAAGCAGTCCGGGACTGGCCGCCCCCTCAGTCTAAGTGGCAGGTGCAGCAGTTCTTGGGGATGTTGGGCTATTACTGCAAGCACGTGCCCCATTTCGCCACAATAGCCGCACCCCTGACTGATCTCATGAGAAAACGCCAGATTGGACACATACAGTGGACAGACACCCTTAGGGGGGCCTTCCAAACCCTGAAGGACAAACTGTGTACCGCCCCTATCCTACACACCCCCAACTTCAGCAGGCCTTTCCAAGTCCAGACGGATGCCTCGGATGTGGGGCTAGGCGCTGTATTATCGCAGGTAGTGGACGGCGAGGAGCACCCGATCGCATACCTTAGTCGGAAGTTGGACGCACGAGAACGACAGTTTGCCACCATCGAAAAAAAAGCCTTGACTGTTCGATGGGCCATCGTGTCACTTTGGTATTACCTTGCTGGAGCAGATTTTACTCTTATTACTGACCATGCCCCGTTACAGTGGCTGACCGCCATGAAAGATACGAACACCTGGTTAATGCGGTGGTACTTAGCGCTACAGCCATATAGCTTTAACATATAACATAGGGCCGGTCACCTCCACATTAACGCTGAATTTTTGTCTCGGCAAGGTGAATTGGCACCCGGAAACCAGACCCCCCGGGGACCTGACTTGAAGGGGGGGTGTGACGGACCACCCCGCCAGGACTTAATGAGACAGGAGGGAGGTGGGAGCTGTCCCGGCCCATCGGGGGACTGGCAACCCTGGCCCGCAGTGGTGTTAGCTCCCCACGGAGTCAAGGCAGAGGAGATAGGAGGCAGCCCAGCCAGGGCGGAGGCAGGTGACCCGGACAACCAGTAGACTATGCCGCGGAGAACAGATCACACCGGCAACCTGGGCAGATACACAGTGTGGGGAGGCACCGAGTCAGTGACGTCATCACCCAGCGTTGGACCCGGAAGCGAGGAAAGGAGGCGCACCTGTGGACGAGGGCAAGAGATACTTAAAAGGGAGCCAGCCAGAGTGATCAGGGGCGGCGCAGGATGAGAGGACTTGGGCGAACAGGTTTACCTCGTGTGGTGGAAGGAACCTTAGAAGCTTGCATCCTGGGGAGACTGGAGATGGGTGGGGGTTTGCACGGGGTGTTAAGGGAGGCTAGGAGGACCTATAGGCTCAGGCCACTGCCTGCGGTAACAACCCTACAAGAGGTCAGGGTGGTGTCCCTGTTCCTCGGGGGCGTGTGCCGGAGAGCAAGGAGGATTCCCCACCCGGCCGGCTCCGCATCTGGAAGCCGACCGGGCACAGAATTAGGGGGTCACGGATACACCCATCGGACCATGTGACTCTGTTGTACTGCTCCTTCCGTGCACCATGGGGTATTCTCCCCGTCTCTGGCATCAGCTCTCTCTGGTCGGTGTGGCATCATACCAGTCCCTGTGCCAATAAACCTTGTCACTGTTTATCTGCCTCTAATCTCCTGATGTATCTGTGGGTTTGTTCCCCTGGCTACTTTAGGGGCCGGTGCTGGTGTCATCGGTGTGGTTTGGGGTGGGGGTCAGGCCTGGGGGGATCAGATCGTTGCTAGGGCAGGATGGTTGCTCCAATGGGGATACCTTGCCATCAGCATGCTGGGCATGTAGCTGTTATGGACTCCCCTCTGTGTGTGTCTGTACACACACACACACACACACACACACTGGTATGTGTGGGCTCCCTGGATGTTGCAGCCTGTAGGCTGCCCTACTGGTGCACTCCCATTCCTTCTCTCCTTTTGTTCAGGTAATGCTTAACGGGAAGACCAGGGAGCAGGTGGAGGTGGTGCAGCTGGTCCTGCATGTGCTGCAGAAGGTACACCTCTTGGACTGTGTCCAAGCGGATCACTGGAGCCAGGTCAGGGGTCTCTGGTCCTACTGGGGGCTAAGATCTGCCTCACCGCCCCACCTTGTAGCCACTCGGTGTTGTGTTTTGTTGTGTGCCATGAGCCTTTCGCTCTAGGAGGATTTTAACTGATGTTTGGTTTGGTTTGCTTGTTTCCCCCGGGTGTCTGTGTTCTCCTTACCTCAGTTGTATCCCTCTGTATGGGCCATGTCTAGTTGGTTTGGTTGTATGGCAGGTCTTGGGTCCTGTTTTCTGTGTTCCCCACCCCCCTCCCCATGGTTGTGCTTTGTATCTGTGGGTCTTCTATGGCTTGGCCCTTTGGTACCCTGTGATCTGGGTCATATCCCCTCCGCTGTTTGCTTGGGTTTCCATGCCCCCCCTTCCCTGCCATGGTGTGGGGCTCATTCTGAACCCTGTGCCTCCCAGCCCCATGATTTTTGGGCTGCAGCAGCCTTGCAGCTGGCTTGGGGTTTTTTTGGTGGGGGGTGGAAGTGGCTGTCCACTCTATGCCCTCCGATCCTGGCTCTGACTTGCGCTTTGGCACCTGCCACCCTCAACCCTGCTGTCCTGTTCTTGGCCTGTTATTCCAGGGTTTGGGGGGGGGTTTCTGTGGGCGGTGGGCTGTGCCGGGGGTTTGCTGGGGTCCCCATCCATTTTTGGGTTCGCCTGTTCTTCCCAGTTGCTGTGCTCGGTCCTGCCCCCCCTCTCCCAGTTGGGATCCTCTTTCTCCATCCTCCTGCTGGGTTTCCCTTTGTGCTTGTGTGCACTGTGGTGTGTGGGCGGGGTCTGGGTTTTGGGTGGTCTGGGGAGCCCAGATGTCTAGCCTGTGTCTTGGGGCTTAGTGGGGGCCTCTTCTTTGTCTCTCTTGACATTCTAGCTCTCTCCTCCCCCACCTGATGAGGGTCTGGCAGTGTAGGGGAAGTGCTGTGTGCTGTGGCCTCGTTTGCCCTCTCTCGGTCATGTTGTAATATCACTGTGCAGGGCGTGGTTTCCCCTCTGTTCAGTGTACTGGTGGTCCATGTAAACATCATGGGTGTTTGTTCAGTGTGGCACTGTGTGTGTGTGTGTGCCCAATGGGTGTGCGTCGGGCCCTCCCCTTCTTTCCCACAACCCCCCATGGTGGTGTCCATGTAAACATCTCCCTGCTCAACGCCAATGGGTGTTTGGTTGGTGTGCTCAACCACCTATCCCCACCCACCTCCACCCATTGGGCCCATGGCAGCTGTGTAACAACGGCCTATGTCTTTTTAAGATGGGGTGACCAGAACTGCATACATTACTCCAGTATGGTTGTACCATAGATTTATATAGATGCATTTTGATATTTTCAGTATTATTCTCTATCACTTTCCAAATTATTCATAACATTATGTTTGCTTTTTTGACCACCGCTGCACACTGAGCTGAGGATTTCAATGTATTGTTCACAATAAGTACAAGATCTCTTTCCTGAGTGGTAACTCCTAATTTGCAACCCAGCATTGTATACATATAGTTTGGGTTATTTTTCCCTGTGTGAATCACTTTGTACTTGTCCACATTAAATTTCATCTACCATTTGGATGCCCAGTCACCTAGTCTCACAAGATCCTCCTGCAATTTTTCACAATCTGCTTGGGTTTTAACTACCTTGAATAAGGTCATCTGCAAATTTGATCACCTCACTCTTTACTCCCTTCTCCATATTATTAATGAATATATTAAACAGCACAGGTTCCAGTACAGATCTTTGGGGAACTTCACTAGTTACTTCACTGTGATAACTGACCATTTAGTCCTACTCTTTGCTTCCTATCTTTTAACCAGTTGCCAATCCACAATAGGACACTGCCTCTTATCCCAGTGACTGTTTGATTTCCTCAAGCATCTCTTATGAGAGACCTTATAAAACACCTTCTGAAAGTACAGATATACTATATCAACTGGCTTACCTGTACCCACATGGTTATTTACACTCTCAAAAAATTCCAACAGCCACCTCACTGGTCTTTAGTTTCCATGATCACTCCTGGGGGCCTTTTTAAATATTGTCATTATGTTCGCTACCTTCCAATCCTCTGGTACAGAAGCAGATTAGAGTGAGAGGTTACAAATTACCAATAGTATGCCTGCAACATCATATCTGAGTTCCTTCAGAACTCTGGGATGATGTATACCATCTGGTCCTGGTGATTTGTTAATATTTAGTTTGTCCATCTGCTCCAGCAGGAGTCACACTTAAGCCATTTTTACATGGACTCCTCCCACCCATCTCCATCCATCTTATGGGTGGATAAGCATCCATGTGAACAGCACTGGGTGGGTGTGTGCGCTCCCATGACCCACCCATCAACACCCATCTACACCCATGGAGCGCCTGGGAAGGAACCGGGATGCTCTGTGCGTAGAAATGGGTGTTGAACACCCAGTCATCCATGTGAACAGGGAAGCACACCCACCCACAGGAAGGGTTAACCAAAACCAGAAAGAGATGGCTAGAGAGGCACCGTAAGAGCCTTCAAGCAGACACACCTACCGGGAGAGACACAGAATGCCTGGCCGGGAGATCTTAAAGGAGAAGTGAGCGAGGACATGGGTGTTCTGGCTTCCAACATGTCAGGCAGAAAAGCCCAAGATAAGCCCAAGGGAGCCAGCACCACATCATATGCAGGAAGGGGTAAGGTAAGCTGAGGGACCCCAGTCTGCCCAGGGGGGCGCTGACCACTGTTGCCAGGGAGGGGAGGGGGGGGAAGGATGCCTACTGACAGGTCTCTCATTCTTACACAGGAGAGAGGATGCAATGCAGCAATGCGGCCCAGGAAGGAAAGCACCTCCGACATCGAGGCAAGACAGGGGAACCCCACCCACACAAGGGAGGGGGGAGGGCACAGACCAGCCCTGAGCACACACCGGGGTACCGCCAGACAGACCTCTGACAACTCCAACCACCCTCCTGCAACTGGAGGGCACCCACACCCTGGAGCACAGCACCACCGGGGAGACAGCGAAGGATGGCCTCCGTGGAAGATAGGTAGAACAGCAGGAACCCCTGAGGGGAGGGCAAGGAACATGCCACAGCATCAACAGGGGCACAGTAGGACAACAGCTCACCCAGATGCATTCCCCAACAGGAGAATACCTGCTCCACTGTCACCACAGCCACCGGCAGGCCCAACGCAGCAAGGCTGGGTGGCCCCCAACAAGTGCACCCCAAAAGGGAACCCCATGGCCCAGGGATGAGACCCTGGACTTCATACATCTGTGGGGAGGGGGGGCTGAAAAGGTCCAGGCAGACTTGGTGTGCTGTGTCAAGAAAAAACATTTCTACAAAGTCATTGCCCAGGAAATGCAGTGCATGGGGTACAACAGGGATGGGGCCCAATGCATGCAGCAGACAAAATACTTGAGGTCAGGATACAAACATATCCAGGACAACAGTCTCAAGTCCAGCTGTGCAATGCATACACACAAGTTTCCTGAGGAGCTGGGTCGCTTCCCCTGCGTGGACGGGGAGATCGTGGCCTCCTGCATACATGGCTTAGCCTTCACTAGGGTCATAAAAAGGGCAAAAACCACACACCCTGCCAGAACCACTGGATCAGGGGTAGCCCACTGCCCCTGGTGAGGCCATCCAGGAAGAGGGAGGACATACCGCTGTCCTAGAGATGGAGGAAGTGTCATTGGAAGCCGCCAACAGGAACATCACCCTCCTTGTGCGCCCTCAAAACCCACAGGGTCAGAAGCCACGGGAACAGGGGATGCACAGGGAGTGGGTGGTTGCCAGGGACGCCTCCTAGGAAGAGGAAGACTATGACCCCAAGAAATAGGGGTGGGGCACAGCCCAGTTCAGCCAGGGCCCCAAAGGGGAAGCAAGGGCTAACTGACACACAGCTATTTACCCCACTGCTCAAGGGAAACTGGAGGTGCAGGAGGTCAAGGGCCCAGGAGGAGGACATGGAGAACCTGGTTGCCAGGGACGCCTCCTAGGAAGAGGAAGACTATGACCCCAAGAAATAGGGGTGGGGCACAGCCCAGTTCAGCCAGGGCCCCAAAGGGGAAGAAAGGGCTAACTGACACACAGCTATTTACCCCACTGCTCAAGGGAAACTGGAGGTGCAGGAGGTCAAGGGCCCAGGAGGAGGACATGGAGAACCCAAAGGCAATCCCAAAGTCCGACAACCAGGATGCTCATGGTAGGGTTACACAGACATGGGCACAGCAGCAGGAGGGGGGAGAACACAAAAGGGATGGGGTATAGCAGTGCTGCCGGCTCCATCCCCTCCGAAGGGCACCTGAGGGACAGGCAAGGAGACAGCAAGGAGGGGATTCAGGAACCCCCTGAGCAGATGGGAGGTGAGAACACACAGGCCGGGGTATAAACCGGCCACGGAGGAGGGACTGGGAAACAGGGTCGAGAAAGGGATGGGAGGCACCCACTCTCAGGGATAACGGGAGAAAAGACAGGACCCCACCCCCGCCCTCCAAAAGTCAATGTGGACAAGGAAACACAAAGGGATACAACCAGGAGGGAGCACCCAGGGGGTGGGGGTGGGGGAGACCCCAACGCAGGACAATGAGGCAGAATAGGTAGACCATTGTAGATCTGCAGCTCCATGCTAAACAAATGCCCCGATATCATCCACAGATGAGCAGCCTGATCCATCTTGGGGTGCTGCCACCAGGAGTGATGAGAGAAACCAGGAGATGCAGGCTCAGAACTCTGGAGGAGGAGGAGGAGGACCGGGGGAGGGAACCGCCAGCAAAAATGAAGTGACTGGCAGATGGGCATAGGGAGGAACAGGATCTAAATAGGGAGGTTCTGCAAGGGTGGGGTGGAGAGTAAGAACCAGGAACAAATGGATGCTATGCTCCACCAGTCCCACACAGAGCACTTGTGGTGCATGCACCACGCTGCTGCCTTCCTTCATGAGCAGTAGTTTGACATGGAGAAGAGGAAGAGGGCCCATCAACTAATCAGGGAAACCCTGGAGCCTCTGTTGTGTCTCCCCCAGCATGACATGGGCCCTTCTGCAATGGCAGGAGGGCTGATAGTACAACACCACAGCACCCTTCCACAAGTGTCAGTGCCCCTCCCTAGCTCATCTGCCACCCTTGGTTTCCCCAGCTGCAACGCTACTCTGTCCATTACCAGTTGGGCCCCCTCCCTCCCATAGCTCCCCAGCAACACCAAGGGTGGATCCCTGGGCAACCTGCCCCACACCCGATTCCCCTCCAGCACCCTCCTCGATACCCCTCCTGAGCCCACAGCCACCCCATCACATCCCAGCATCCCCAGTCTAGGTGGCAGCCCCACATGCTCAGGTAAGCATGGGGAACAAGGTGGAAGGCATAAACCAAGGGGGAACACAGGTTAAGGACATCATCCAGGCACAGGAAAGGGCATCATGGTAGTACAGGAACAGGTGATGGACACAGTGAGTTGTCACATGGGAGCACCCACACGAGGCTCAAGGAAATGGATAGCTAATGCAAAGGCTACAAGTGTCAACCACAGAAGCAACCAGCAGATCTAGCAGTGGAGCAGCCAGTGGAGGAAGGAGAGCCAGGCCAGGCAGTCAACAGCCACAGCAGGCTGCAGCTGCCAAGTTCCACAAGGAGGGGAGATCCCAAAAGAAGTCCAATCCTCTGTACATAATCCCTAAATAAATTTATTTTATTGTGCACATACCTGGCTGTCATTGAGACTGTACAATGGGATCAAAGAGAACTTAATGACCAGGCACCCCGTAGAGCCCTAGGACCTGCCTTGGAGTGAAGTGAGTGTTGTTGGATCACAGGGCTGTCAGCTCCCCATGGCAGCAGATAATCCATCACTTTACCATAACCTGGTGGTGGGTGAAGGAGTGGTGAAGGCATGGCAGTGGGCAATGGTAGCTGTCATCACAAAGACCTAACAGAGTCTGGCCATGGGGTTCCACAGGGTCCCATACGACGTCTACAACGTGCAGTTGGAATGGGGTAAGGGAGCATAGTCACACCACCAGGACCAGTTGAGCCCCAGTCAAGGTGGAACAACAAAGTTGGCTGCACAGACACTCAAGGGCACAGGGTAGTAGGGTGCAGCAATGGGGAGCAGTACCATGACATCAGGGATTGGGGAACCAACATGACACAACACCCATTGTCAGACCATGGAGGGTAGCCAGGACACACAGCTTACAAGACAAAGGGAGGTATGGGGGTAGAAAATAGCACTGTATTGAAGCAAGGTATACAGAGCTACAGGACATTTGAGAAAGTGCCTACAACAGGCAAGGGTCAGTTCACGGCCAGTTGGGAAACAATGCACCCGCATGGGACATCCCGGTTCTCCTCAGAGATCTGCCTGAAAGCCCCATCCTGTACATGCTGGTACAGGGACACAGGGCTAGTTCTCTGTAGTGGTGTGGGATTGTCCAAGGGAGCCCCACGAGTCTCACATACGTTATGTAGTACAGAGGCAGCCAGGATGATGGTGGGGTGTGGTGGAGGTCAAACTGGCTCTGGTTAAGCAGGAGGCACCACCTCATCTTGGGCAGGCCAAAGGCTCTCTCCACCACACACACCACGCAGAGGCCAGGCACTCATTAAAGAGCACCCGGTTGGGGATGCAGGCAATGAGATAGGCCCTCATCAGCCATCGACTCAGGGGGTAGGCAGGATCTCTGATTATAACCGGAGCCATTGACACTCCCTCTATAACCCTGAACATATTAGGGGTTAGCTCCCCATCGAACATCCTGACTTAGAAGGGGGAGAGCAGGATCTGAGCATCGTGGCTCCTCCCTGAGAGGCCCGTGCACACATCCATGAAGAGACAAAGGTGGTCCATGACTGCTTGTAGGTTCACAGAGAACTGGCGCTTCTTGTTGAGATAGTCAATCTTGCTGTGGGGTGGGTGGAAGATCAGGATGTACATGTTGCCAAGTGTGCCTATGCAGTGGGGAAAACCCATAGCTTCGAAGCCACAGATCACCACCTCTGGGTCCAATAGCTGTATGACCCGTTCAAGTAGCAGCAACACAATGAGGTTGCAAACATCATGCAGGGCCCTGTTCACAGTCAAGACCCGCACACCGGACTGCTCCGCAAAGCTCCTGAAGGAGTTGGGGTTGGCCAGACGCCACACCACTAACACCACCTGCATCCCAGGAGGAATGGGATCACGCATATTGGTGGATCGCTTCCTGAGGTGGGGGACAAGGATGTTTGATACCCAGCTCAGCAGGGATCGGGTCATCCAGAAGTGGGATATCCGTTCCTTGTCGGTCCATGTGGCCACTATGGTCTCCCACCAGTCATTGCTCTGTGGCCACATGCAATCCAGTCTCTGCATAGGTAGGGTCACCCGATGGCTATAGATGTTCAGGGGCAACCTGGATAGGATGAAGCTGATGTGCTGAGATGTTGCATTACCCGCTATTGTTAGGCATATGGCCTGCACCCTCCTCGCCCATCACACCATTGCCACTTGGTGCAGGTCAGCTGCCCATCTCCGGCAGAGCCCATAGGTATGCCATCATCAGGTTGGGAGCATCAGGGTGGCCCACTGCTCGCTCATACACCTGCTCCAGAAGGTTGAAGCATGCTGCCAGGATAGCAAGGATGGAAGCACGCACCTGTGGGATGCCTACAATGGTCAGCATGCTCCCACCACTGTGCCCACGCCCCATGCACTGATCACCACACCCTGTGGCCACTCATCAGGCCCCAACCAGCAAACACATCCTGTGAACAAGAAGCCTGAGCCAACAACCCCACCCACTGATTGCACCCCTCGCACATACCCTCTCACACTCTGGCAGCACACCACATTATCACCACCACCAATCTCGCACACACGCCACAGTGTTATGTACTCATAGGCTTCAGTCACCATCTGTGCACACCCTATGTCTCTCACACCACTCACTCGCCAATGCACTTCACTACCACAAAGCACTAGGGATGGGCGAACTCAGTTCGGAAGTTCAGAGTTTGGACTGAACTCGACCAGTTCGGTTGACTGAACTGAATTTCTGAACCAAATTCAATTTTCGAACCAAATCGAACCAAATTATCGAACTCAGCTCTGTTCGCCCATCCCTAAAAGATATTCCATTTAGTTCAATGGGGTTTGAATTTCCGAACTTTGTTCGGAAATTTGGAGTTCGGACCGAACTTGAATACTTCGGTCGACTGAACTGAACTTCTGAAGCAAACCGAATTTCCGAACTCAGTTCTGTTCACCTATCCCTACAAAACACATGCAACACTTGCTCTCCTATCGCACCCCCAACCTCTCTCACTCAGCTCTCTCCCACTCAACATGCCCGCCCCCCCCAAATCGCTCTATCCACTCCCTCTATCACTTTCCAAACTCCCTCCACTCCACAAACACCACCAACCGGCCACATCTTACAGACAAATCATATGTAGATGGTGAACTGTCACATAGCCTCTGTGGTTGGTGTAGTGACATGTGCCCTCCATTGTATAAGTGGCGGCAGGGCGTTTGTCGTGCCCCCCCTGCTCTAAGAAATGAGCAGGACAGGCAAACAGCAAGCGTTGCAAACTGCAGCTCTTGTTAAATGCTGGAGCCGCTGGAGCAGTCAGCGAGGGTTGCCCCGGCAACCTTCCTGACTGCGCGAAAAAGAACTGCCCTAATTGGCTGCTGGAGCCATGTGAGGTGACCAGCAGTGTTCTGGAGCATTCACCGCTTAGTCCAGGATGAGCGGGGAATGGAGCAGCAGCCTCGCACTCCCACAACGAGCTGTGGGGGATCCTCAAGGGCAGCGAGGCACCTGGAGATGGGAGAGGAACATCATGGGGTGCACAAAGAAGCGTGCCCCCCAAAACCCCAAAGTGGGGACGGCAAGTAGGGCTAGGAGTGAGTCCCAGTCAGAAGGAGGAGGGGGGGGGGTCCCTGAAGGCCCGAGCAGCAGGGCCCAGGTTAAAAAAGGGTACAAAAGAGGGGAAAGCTCAGCACCCCCTCCAATGCCAGATGGAAATGTGCTGGACTGCCTGGCTGCCTGTGAGGCCTTGCTGTTTGGAGCTGGGCCCAGCACTGCAGTGGATGCCCCGCCTCCCCCGCTTGGGGAAGCAGGGATCAGAGAGTATGGGATAGCCCCCCAGGAATGGCCCGGCATGGTAACCAGGAGCCAGGATTTGGGTGGGGCTGGGCTGGGGTTTCCCACTCCAGCCCCAGTAGTCCAGGCCTTAAGAAGGGCCTTCTCTGGAGCAGGCCTAGGTGAGAGTGTGGGAGGACTGATTGCCAGTGGGATAGATGAGTCAGACACAATCTCACTCAGAAGGGGAACAAGGCCCATCGTCACTCCTGCGTGCTTTTCAGAAGAGGTGCCCCCGGTGCGCAGACAGAGAAGGGAAGGGGTGGAGTACCACTACCCAGTGCCTGCAACCCCCTTCCCCTCCCGCAGCATGGGCGGGAGGTAGAGCAAGCGGGTAGGAGGAGAGAGAGTGAGATCGCACAAATAGAGCAAGGGGGAGCCCCCTTACCTCAGTATGATTACAGGTCACCCGCGAGGGAGGAAACAATGGAAGCAAGGTTGGAGGACCCACATATCCTGGTGAGAATTGCAGCAATCAAGCAGGCCCTAGCAGCCAGGAACAGGAACAGCGTGTCATCGGTACAGAACCCCATGGTAGAGCCAGGTATGTGGACAGGGGGAGATGGGGCCCTGCCCAGCCATGGGACAGTGCAAAGTGCATGGGGGGAAGGGGGGAATATGCCTCCTTTTTACCAGCACGCCATAGGTAGCAGGGGAGGCATACCCTCATACGATACATATTGAGATGGCTCCAGGGTTGGCATTCAAACAGGGAATGCCATTGGAGCAGGCTTTAGATCCCCACTGGCAAAAAGGCTGCCATAGTACTTGTGGTGGATTGGGGATTGGGTACAGGTGGCTCCCCCAGCCGTGCCAGGAGCCCAACACAACCCCTGGGGCAAATGGGAGCATCTTCAGTGAACGGTAGTGCAGCGCAGGGCATGTCGCAATCCCAGTAGGCACTACAGGTCTGGACTAGGGATGGGTGAACAGATCGCGATTCGGGTTCAGCCGTTCGGTTCGGCTGCGTTCGTTTTGTCCTTTTGGTTTGGCCGTTTGATTTGTTTGTTTGGCTGTTCAGTGGTTCAAGTCAAATTGAGTTTGGATTCAGTATTCGATTCTGTCAGACTCGGTTCGGTCTTTAGTTCAGTGCAATCAGGTACTGAAAATAACATTTTGTTTTTGAAATAAAAGGAAAAAACTGAAAAACATATTTCTGGCTATAACATTTTTGTTTCTTATTATGCTTTGATGAAATTTAGAAAAATTTTACCCCCAATGGAGAGCACTGGGTGTACCAGAATTTGGAATTATTAGATAAAGGAAACAGATTTCAGAAGCAATTGAATGTTGTGATTTTAAGAAAAGCTCCATACACATTCATGGCTACAACTTCTTTATCTTGCATCCAATGTTCATGAAACTTGTGCATATTACATCCCTCCATATGCTTAATATTTCTTCCAATTTTCAGAAAGAGTGGATAAAGGGTCCCAAGGGTATAAGACATTAAACTGAAAATACATTTCCAGCTGTAACATTTTGATTTTCCATTCTGTTTACTGGATATTTGACAATAATGTATCAAATATCTTTCCTGCCATTTCAGCAAATGTACAGGAGAGTTTGATAAAGGGACCCAATTATATAAGCAATTAATGTTGTCCCTGTGAAGATCATTATTCAGATGAATATCAGCATATCCAGTGCCAGTCAGAGGCAGGCACTCTGCATGTCAGGGGGAGAGAGACTGTAGGAGGAAGGATGTGGATCAACCCCAAAGACTGAAAGACACATTCAATGGCCAAACACATTACTACAAGCTTCTAGCTTTACAGGACCAATTGGTAGTGGCTTTGAGGTGAGCATAGGGGGCGGCCCTGTGGCGGGCATAAGCAACGTAACTGGGACTTCTGAGATAGCATCCCAGAAGTCAGGAGACATAGTTTAAACACATCCAGGCTGGCCAATTATCATCACAAACACATCCTGCAGCACTGAGACAGAGGACATAAGAGAATTTCTATTGACCCTTTCCTAAACAGATGCTTCTGACTTCCCAGAAACAAGTGGTGGTAATATTTTGGGATGGTCCCAGCACATAATGAGGATATTTGGTTGACATTTCTGTTGGCCAATCTGCATCACAAACCGATCTTATACCACAGTGACATAAGAGAATCCCCTTCTCTACATATGTTGTACAGGCATATAAAATTGGGACCCTTTATAATATCTTTCTGATATTTGACAGAGATGATCCTGAAAGTTAAATATATAGTCCTGCCAAATTTCATTTACACTGGTTGGACTACAAAGATGTTATAATCAGACATACGTTTATATGTTAATTGCTTATACCACCAAGATATTTTTTCTAATCCTTCTGAAATTTTGCAAAGATAGTTAATATAGGAAAGGATATAAACTGAACAAGTTTCACCTACATTAGATGTGAGGCAAAGAAGTTACAGCTAATAATGTATATGTAGAATATTGCAAAATACAATAATTCAACTGCTTCTAAAATCAGATTCCTTTATCCAATTTTTTGACATTTAGGTCACATAATGCATTCTATTGGAGGTATAGGGACCCAAATTTCCAGCCACATAGATTAAAAAATAAAAATGTTACAGCCAATAATGTGTTTTCCATTGAAACCAATGGAAATTCAATTCCGAACTCACCAAATGCATCCGAACTGAACATTCGAATATGAGTTCGGTTTGAACATTTGGTTTGGTTTACCAAACTATTTGAGTTCAGTACAAACTCTGAACTGGTTAGGTAGACCGAACTACTCGAGTTCGGTCCGAACTCCGAACTTCTGAACCACGTTCGCCCATCCCTAGTCTGGACACACACCCCTACGGGCCAGGTAGGACAGTGGTGGGCAATGTCTAACCAACCATCACTGTTACAAAGAACATATGCAGACTTATCCACGCTGATAGACGAGCACCTGTTGCCTGCCACTAAAGAAAAGATTTGGCATGGGGATTATGTGGATCTGTTTGCCCTCCTTTTTAGTGATCCCATAGTGGATCCAGGAGAGGATGATGACAAGAAAGAAAAATAAAAGTACAAGAGACCTAGGGCATACAGGAATTGGGCCAACTGAATGGCAGCCTACGCGATTTACCATGGGGTGCAGTTAGAAATGTTCCCGGAGACAGGGGCAGTCCTCCTTAAATATGGGGAGATAATCCGCAGGGCCTACAAGACTGGCCCCACAGGGGCCTGGCTCAGATACGATGAGGCCTTTAGGCATCGTGCCTCATTCACCCCAGGACTTAGGTGGGACATCCATGCCCATGACCTGTGGTTAAACTCTATGAGTGATGCCACAGGATCACCTAAGGCAGACAGTGGACACCTATTGGTAAAAGGCGGGTGGGTTGGCCCTGATTAACGACCCGAGTAGGGCCTGGGGGAAGCAGAGTACAGATGGAACCGCTGGCCAAAGCTGGGCCTTTTCCCGCATGGGCCATTGCCCCCATTCATTGTTCAGGTTTTGGCATACCTGATCCACCTGTGGGGGATTTTATGCTACATCTGCCTGCCCCAGGCCCAAGCCTGGCTTTAAGGCAAAGGGCGGGCCTAGCAGGGTGAAAAAGGAAACCAAGGAAGTGGGGGGGGGGGTCTGGAAAGAGCCCCAACATCAGAAAAGGTGAACAGGTTGTAAACGGTCCTCCACGCACATCCCAACAGCCAAGAGGTCAAATACATGGTAATGGGTTTTAAGGAAGGTTTTCGTATACCAGCCGGAGAGGTGCGACTGGGTAGAATTGCTCCCAACCTGAAGTCAGTAGTGGGTATGGAAGAAGTGGTATCACAGAAGATATGAAAAGAGGTAGTAGAGGGTAAAGTGGCTGGACCATTTTCCACACCGCCGCTGCCCCACATGATCTTCTCTCCTTTGGGTGTGATTCCCAAAAAGGTCCCTGGGCAGTATTGTTTGATCCATCATCTGTCCTTCCTGAGGGGCCACTCTGTTAATGATAGCATTCCCAGGGATTTGACATCGGTACACTGTGCATCATTTGATGCAGCAGTGGCCTTGGTTAGGAAGTTTGGAAATGGGGCGTGGCTGGCAAAATGTGATGTAAAGTCAGCTTTCCACCTTTTTCCAGTACAACTGAATTGTTTTCTCCTTTGGGGCTTTCAGTTCCAAGGGGGATTTTACTAGACAAGGCCATGCCGATGGGATTCTCTATTTCATGCTCTGCATTTGAGCGCTTTAGCACCCTTATAGAATGGGTGGTGCGGCGAGTGGTGGGAGGGAGAGGCATCATAAAATATCTTGATGACTTCCTCTTCGTTGGGCGAGCTGGCACTAATGAATGCGTGCAATTGGTTGACACCTTTCAGAAGAAGGCGGAGCATTTGGGCATCCCATTGGCAGATGAGAAGACTGAAGGGCCCAGCACAGTTCTTACATATCTGGGCATAGAGCTGGACACTGTAGCAGGGGTGTCACGTTTACCGATGGATAAGGTTGAGTCCTTGATCAGTAAGCTAAAGGAGTGTATTACCTCGGTTAAGTTCATGGTCCGACAGCTCCAGTAATTGATAGGGAGTCTGAACTTTGCTTGCAGGGTCATAGCTCCGGGCTGGGCATTCATGTCTCGATTGTACATCAAGCTCACTGGTGAGCCTTTGCCCCATTTCCACATAAGGGTGACCAAGGAAATGAGGGAGGATCTGGGGGTATGGCTTAAGTTCCTGGGAGAATTTAATGGGATTAGTGTGTGGAGTGAGCAGCTCTTGCTAAAAACTGAGCTGCAAGTTTATTCAGATGCATCGGGTGCCCTTGCGTTCGGGATATATTTCAGGCATCAGTGGTGTTCAGCCAGGTGGCCCCATGAATGAATCACCACAGGGATCACAAGTGATCTTACATTCTTAGAGTTATTCCCCATCGTTGTGGCGGTACAGTTGTGGCATGCTCAATTGGTTAATAGAGTGGTTCTCTTTTGGTGTGATAACCAGGCAGTAGTACAATCAATACACTCTTGTCATGTTCCCAACGGGTAATGGGGTTGGTCCGGGTTTTGGTCATGACTTTTCTCCAACACAAAATTTTATTTCATGCCAAGCACATCCCAGGACTCGTGAATGAGATTGCGAACACTCTTTCTCGATTCCAGATGGAGCATTTCCATTTACTAGCATTTCCATTTACTGGCACCCCAGGCCAACCAGATCCTGGAACCTATGCCTATGGCCATGTGGAACCTTGGATTGTAGAGCTCTGCTCTGGCTCCCCAGATCCGAAATGCCTATGCCAGCACCTTTCAAGCCTTCCAGCGTTTTTGGACACAAAAAGGATGGAACCTGGGTTTTCCGATCCATGAGGCTCAGGTGTTACAGTTCGCTATGTCCTGGAGTAGGGAAGGGTTAGTGCCAAGGACCATTGCTTGCAAATTGTCTGCATTGGGCTTCATGAGCCAACTGGCTGGCCACCAGGAGCCTGACAGGGGCTTCTTTAACTGTAGACCCCTAAAGTCATGGGCAAGAGAGCAGTCAGTTACTTCCAACGGCAGGCTACCCATCACCCCTCCACCCCGGTTAGTTAGTATTTTTGGTAAATGCAACAAGTTTGTTACAATGGTTTCAAAGAAAACATGTTTGGGGTGATGTTCCAGTTAGCATTTTTGGGGGCCTTTAGCGTAAGCGAGTTGGTGGTGGAGTCAGCACGGGATACATCAGATAAGGCATTAGCAGCTGAGGATGTAGAAACAGGTGTGCAGGAGCTTGTCCTGCGCATAAGAAAATCAAAAACAGATCAGCAGGGAAGGGGGCACACAGTTAAGTTGGCTAGGTCAGGTGATACCAGCTTATGCCCAGTATGGGTGGTACAAGAATACTTAAAAAGATGCCCACCTACCAGGGGAACATTCTTCTGTCTTGTGAATGGGGTACCGGCAACTAGGCACCAGTTCATGGCAGTATTACGTGCTGCACTGGCAAGACTTCAACTTCCAGTTATGGAGTATGAATCCCATTCTTTTAGGATAGGAGCAGCCACATTTGCAGCGCAGATGGGTATGCCGGGCAGGGGTGCAGAAGCCATTGGTCGTTGGCGGTCACATGCCTATCGCACATATGTGTGATTGGAATTGAGGCTGGACACATGTTAATGGAACCGGATCGGTTCCGGAATGCTCTGGGAGAGTTTCCCCTGGACCTTGACACCCGCTCTGTTAATGATCTAGAAGCCTTCTGGAACACCATGTTGGCCAAGACCATTGACAGGGTGGCTCCCAGGCATCCGCTGCCCTCCCGGGTCTCCCGCAGGTCTCCTTGGTTATCTGAGGGCCTGTGGTGTTTGAAGTGGGAGAGCAGGCGGTTAGAGTGACGGTGGCGCCGGACTTGCGACCAGTATGATCGATCGCAGCATAAGAGCAGTTTAAAGGCCTATGCTGTGGCAGTGCAGACAGCAAAGAAGCAGTTCTGCACTGCTCTTATTGCATCTGCAAAGTCACATCCAGCTGAGCTTTTCCGGGTGGTGAAAGGCTTGGTCAGTCCTGCCTGCCTCCGCCTGGACCTGGAGCAATCCAGTGACCGCTGTGACCAGTTTATTGAGTAATTTGTAGATAAGATCGCTCACATCCACCATGATTTCGGCACCACAGTTACTGCAGAGGATCATCTTGGGGCTATGGATGCCCCGTCCTGTCCTGTTTTGTGGGATTGGTTTCAGATGGTGTCACCTGCTGATGTGGAGTCCTTGTTGGGATATGTTCGTGCCACTACTTGTGAGCAAGATCCATGCCCGTCCTGGCTGGTGAAAGCTAGCCAGGAGACATTACGGCCATTGCTGGCTGGGGTGGTTAGTGCCTCCCTTCGGGAGGGCAGGATATCTGACTGCCTAAAGGAGGCTGTGGTTAGACCCCTGCTCAAGAAACCATCTCTTGATGCTGATGCTCCTGCCAGTTATTGGCCAGTCTCTAACCTTTCCTTTTTAGGGAAGGTTATTGAACGGGCTGTGGCGCGGCAGCCCCAGGAACTTCTGGACCACACAAGTTTCCATGATCCCTCCCAGTCTGGGTTTTGGCCTGGGTATGGTATGGAGATGGAATTGGTGGCCTTGGTTGATGATCTCCATCTGGCGTTGGACCAGGGTCGTCAGACCTTACTGGTCCTGCTAGACCTTTCAGCTGCATTCGACATCGTCAATCATGAGGTGTTGGTGACTCACCTGCGAGACCATGCTGGAATTGGCGGGATGGTCTTGGACTGGTTTTGTTCTTTCCTGGCCGGGAGAACTCACCGGGTGGTGTTGGGGGAGTGAACGTCTTTCCCCCGGGACCTCACGTGTGGAGTCCCACAGGGGGCCATTCTGTCCCCCCTCTTGTTTAACATCTATTTGCAGCCATTTGGGGAGATCGTGAGGGGGTTTCAGGGCATGCAGTGTCATTATTATGATATGGCATGGGCCTAACAGAGATGCTAATTTCCTTGCTACAATGTAACCAAATCAGAAGTGCTTCATTTGACACAAATGTGCCAGAACAGACATTGAATGCTATTGTAACTCACTCTTTGTTGAAATGTAACCAAAAGTATACACTGAATTTATAAGTATGTAACACTTTGAATGAAACTTTTGTGTAAGCCATTGTGCTCATTTAAGATTATGTAGAATGTTAAGTTAGGTAAGACATCAGTTTGGTTCTCATTGTAAGAATGTGTAGAATGTTATAAGTTAATTAAGACATTAGTTAGAAGATGCATTGATTTATTGATTTAGATAAGGAACAAGATATGCTAGGAGTAAACAGTCAAATGGTCAAGAGGAAGTAGATTATGTGAGTTGGTGTGAAGGAGGCAATATTCCTGTCTATTAGGTGCCTGAGAGAAAGCAGAGACCTTTGTATTCCCAAGCAAAACTAGATAGTTTACAACTCACAGGGACATTGGGAAGGTCAGAGGCTGATAACAGAATTAAACGTTACCAGAGAAAGAAAGATGACTTAGTCAGACTATAAGGCGCCTCCAAGGGGGTTGTGGGGTGGTCAGGGCCAGGGAGTCAGGCCCTCCCTTCAGAGGGAGGAGGGGTAGGACCCTATCGGTCAGGGTAAAAACCCCAAGCCAGTGACTAAGCTGAAGGTACCCCCGATATGAACAACCAATGGGAGTACTCCACAGGCTTAGCACTGACAACCCCGCACTCTGGATAATAATAACGCAGTCACTGAATAAAAAGGCTAGCTTTAGACAGAGAAGTTGCCTTTCATGGTACTCAATCGCTAGCCCTTATCAGGGTGCCGACGGGATTGGTGATTGGCCCCCTTTGGGACTTCTCCCTAGGAAGTCCTGCAACTTGCTCCACAGCTAGGCTCTCTCTCTCCCTCAAAGCTTTTGAGCCTCCTCCCTGCCCTCCTTGTGGAACCAGACCATGGACCTCTGATCATGTAAAAATATATGCTTTGTATGTATTTTAAGTAGTCAGAGTATGTGAACGATTATATGTTAAAGGTGCAAATGCTTCATTTACAATTGGTATGTTAAATTGAGCTGCTATCATTGAATAAAAGGTCTATTTGATTGAACAAAAGAGTTATTATTAGAAATAGCAAGAGAAGTAATTCCCCACCCTCTCAAACACAGAAGTATTTCCACTTGATCCCCAAAATTGAAGGGACCTGCTTCACCAGGGTGCAGAAAAGCAGCCGAACCCCTCCTAGACAGGGACCTGCTTCACCAGGGTGCAGAAAAGCAGCTGAACCCCTTTCATTTCTTTTCAGTGGTGGAGAATGCAGGCCGTATGCTGATGACACTCAACTCTACCTCTCCTTTTCCATCAACCCAGGCCATGCAGTCTCCTTATTTTCCCAGTGCCTGTCAGCTGTGGGGGCTTGGATGAGGTTCATTCATCTGCAATTGAATCCTGACAAGACAGAGGTCCTGTTGGTGGGCGAGGGCTTGGGGGGCCTGGGGGTGGTTGAAATCCTCTTGTTGGGGGGGTTCACCCCCGCATTGTGTCTCAAGTGCAGAGTCTGGGTGTGCTCCTCGATTCACAGCTCAGCTTGGAATCTCAGGTAGGGCTGATGCAGCAGCAGCTGTTACCGCACCACAATTCCATTCCTAAACCTCGGTATTCCACGTTGTGCCTCGCAGAATTCCGCGCGGTACTCTACGATTCTGCATTTCTTTCACTACAAGAATTTGCAGATGCAGCATGTATGTGTTTCACCAATTTCTTGATCATTACCGTTGTTGTATAAAATCAGCGGTCTTTTCCCACGTTCCGCCAATTTAATATATGAGACGCAGCCATGAGCGCTTATCGCGGTTCCATGAAGGGAGTATGACTATTTTGTGCTGCCGCTGCAGTGCTGTGCTGTGACGCTGTCACGCTGTCGCTGACTGCTGCTGGTGCTGTGCTGCTGTCTGTGTGTGTCTCTCTGTACCGCAGTAACCGCTCGTTCTTCTCAATACATACATGCATGTACGACATGTTTTTGTTGGGAGTTGAAGGAACGGTGTTTTTATTATTTTTCACATTTTTTTTTTTATGTAAAGATCTGCAAAGAAAAGTTTTTTGTCCAAAAGTCATGTTTGGAGTTAAAAGTGACCTGTGTCACTTTAAGCTCACCACTTAAGCAATGCTACCAGCGTGTAACTATGTAAATAACATAGCTGTTAAGGTTCCTGCTTGTGATACAATTCTTAGGTAGCATTCCCTGTGTTCAAATCCCGGTTGTTCTATTTAACTTATTTATTTTTTTCCCCGTGGTGGCGGCTCGGCTGACTGGAGTGACTACCCAGTTTTCTCTGTGTTCTGTAATGTGGTAGCCAGCCAATAGCCATCATTACGTACCCTCCCCCCCACCTTAAGTGCAAGTCTTCTGAGTGAATGAGTCATACAGCATGATATACAGTGCAAGTCTTCTGAGTGAATGAGTCATACAGCATGCTGCCAGAAGACAACCGTCCCCTCCCCCACAGGCAAGATTGCTGTTTTACTAGAATTTGAACTTCAAGCCAAGTTAACTGTCTGGGTGGGCGTGTGAGAATGTTTGGAGCCATCTCAAAGAACCTTGTTTACAAGGAGGCACAACCTTCTGTTCTTCTTGGAATGGCTGGCTCCCTCCCTCCCGGACGGAGTCCCGGTCCCCTCCTCACATTCACAAATAGGAGAGTAGAAAAACGTCCCCTCCCGCAGCTTACAAAGGCTTCCCCGTAGGAGTGGCCACTGGCCAGTGGCCACTGAAGCATTGTATGTTTTCAAAACCACACATCTCTGACTATGTCTATGACTTTGAGAGAGCATAGGCATCAAGAATGGCACCCTAGATTGAATAATAAATTATTATTAGGTTGTTGTTTTTCTGACAACAAACACCAAAGACATTAACACCCCGCCATCACCTGCATCACAAGCTTAAACGATACTTGCAGTGCTGAGTGTAACTATGTAAATAGCATGGTGGGTAAGGTTCCTGCTTGTGATACAATACTTAGCTGGCATTCCGTGTATTCAAATCCTGGTTGTTCTATTTAAGTTAAATATCTTTTTTTTCTATTGTTACATTACTGTTACTGTTTTGTAATAATATAATTATTATAGTTATATTATACTTAATACTATAAATATAATAGTACCCCGCACCAACACACGCAAACAGTAGGTGCTGGAAGGAAACTCTTTGTTCCTTGTAGTTTGGCTACAGCTAAACTTGCCAGCCAGCCAAGTGAACTGGCTGCCTGCCTGTCTAATAACTGTGTGGGTGGACTCACTTAAAGCAACTATAATCCCCTTGTGTCAACAACTATAATCCCCTTGTGTCTTGTGTCTGCCTAAAAAGCCCCACACCCACCCCATCCGAAGTGAAGGTGTGTAAGCACATGAAGCCCAGTTTTACAACTTGCAAAGCAATCCATCTGCACTGTGCTCTGCTCTCTGCTGTAATATTCTGTGGATTGGAAGTATGTACAGCAGAGAGCAGACTGGTACATGTTAAAATAAACAACAGGATCCTTTGCTACCCGCATGTACTTAAGTCTGATGTTACTCAACTAGGGCTAGCCAGTGCCACTGTGTCGATCATGTTAGCTGCCCATATTATCCATCAATAGGCAAATGTCCCCTCCCGCATCCTACAAAGGCTTCCCATCCCCATCCCCATAGGAGTAGCCCCTGAGCATTTGTATGTTATCAAAACCACACATCAATGAGTTTGATAGAGCATAGGCAGCGGCTCGGCTGGCTGGAGTGACTCTACCCAGTTTTCTCTGTATTCTGTAATGTGTTAGCCATCATTACATACCCTCCCCTCCACCTTCGGTGCAAGTCTTCTGAGCTGAGTGAATGAGTCATACAGCATGCTGCCAGAAGACAACCATCCCCTCCCCCACAGGCAAGTTTGCTGTTTTACTAGAATTTGAACTTCAAGCCAAGTTAACTGTCTAGGTGGGCATGTGAGAATGTTTGGAGTCATCTCGAAGAACCTTGTTTAAAAGGTGGCACAACCTTCTGTTCTTCTTGGAATGGCTGGGTCCCTCCCTCCCTCCCTCCCGGACGGAGTCCCCTCCTCACTTTCTCACAAATAGGAGAGTAGAAAAACATCCCCTCCCGCAGCCTACAGAGGCTTCCCCGTAGGAGTGTCCACTGGCCAGTGGACACTGAAGCATTGTATGTTTCTGAGACAGCATAGGCATCTAGAATGGCACCCTAGAATAATACATTATTATTATTATTATTACAACAAACACCAAAGACATTAACACCCCTCCATCACCTGCATCATTTCATCACCTGCATCACAAGCTTAAGCGATGCTTCTAGTCCTGAGTGTAACTATGTAATTATGTTACATAGTAACTGAGTCTAACCTGAGTGTAACTATGTAACTATGTCCATCAGCAGCAGCAACTTACACATTACACAGCTTTAAATCACTCCTATCCTAACCTTACCCTAACTGTAAATAGCATGCCAGGTAAGTTTACTGCTCGCGGTACAATTCTTAGCTGGCATTCTGCGTGTTCAAATTCTGCTTGTTCTATTTTACCTAAAACTTTTTTTTTGTTAATATTGTTACATTAGTTTAACTGTTTTGTAATAATAAAATTCTTGCTGTGTTGTGTTGCTTGCTTTGTTAGTAAATTATTAAAAATATGCTTTCATATTACATTAACGTATATCAAATCTGTGGAGTTTCTTAACATATCCATGAAGAAAGTTTAAGAACTGCATCGCTGGCGCTGCTAGGCAACGAGCACCAACACAAGCCTAGGAGGGAGGGAGATTTAAACTTGGTGGGACTGGGCATGGTTCGACACAGTACAGCACCTCGACATGGGTGATGGAGCCAGGCAGGAGGGATAGGAGGAATTGGAGGCGGCAAAGAGAGGATTGGACTGGAGGAGGAAAATGAGGAGGAGGCGGGCTCAGCAGTGACAGCACCACTGGAGTTGCAGGCAGCCTTGTACCCCCGCATAAGCAGGGCGGCGCAGATCGCCTTGCCCACCCCTCTGTGCCAGTTGTGTTGTACTCTGACTCCCTCACCTCGTGTGTCCTGGGGTCCTGTCCCTGGTCTGTGTGCTGTTGAATGTCCTCCTCTGTGTGTTCTGCTACTTTCTTCCATGCTAGGCTAGCCTAGCTTTCCGCATGCCATGCCTCAAATAGCTTCTTCTCAATTCATTGCAACAATGTTCCAGTCAGAGCCCGGTGGGCTTATTTGTCCTTAGAGCTCCCCCATTGCCTCCCGTCCCTCTAGGGCTTTGAGCCACACATTCATTTCAGTAGTTAGTAACATCCGCGTTCTGCTGTTGGAGATGGTGGCTGGATACTGTTCTTCCCCTTCCCCAGGGATCGCTGGCATATTAGCAAAAGCAACCCATAGCTGGAGCTTCCGAGACACAATGAGCCTGTGTGATCTTTGGAATTCCCCGGCTGTACATTTGCTTGCCAACTCCCTGGACAGCTGCACAGGCACCTATGCGAGTCTAAGTTCAGGGCTCCGCTACTTTGGTTCTGAGTTGACCGCACTCAACTGCCAGCTGCATGCGCAGACACTGGACCTCTGTCCCTTTCCCGATGGTCACATCCCAGAGATGATGTGCTCACATGTGGTTTGGTCTGTGGCAGAGACCCTTTCTGCTTTGTATGTGTGCAGCATGTCCTCCTTCACAGCCTGTCTTGCTGAGGGGGAACCTTCCCTGGCCGTCTCATTCTTTTGCTGTGTCCACAGGGCCCGTGGATACCGGCGTTCACGTGGTGCTGCCTATCACCACCTGTTGGAGCTGGCTCACCTTCCGTGGCCCCCAGGTAATGACTATGTATTGCCGGAGCCCACCGC
>QEPC01005589.1:1443366-1458941 GCA_003113815.1 Sphenodon punctatus | reverse complement strand
GCAGCACAGATGGGAGTTCTTCCAGGTTCTGGCTGGTGGCAGCTAGGATATACCTAGCTGAGCTCTCCCCCTCTAACTCCCATCTCCCTGGTTCTAGCTGGGAATGGGAATCTCTCTGTCGCTCTCTCTCTCTGGCCATATAGTGCCGGTGACAGCATGGGTGGAATCATGTCTGTCTTTCCTTCAAGCAGTGGGTGGACTTTCTCTCTCTCTTTTTCTTGGACACAGCCCTCCCTGCCAGTAACTTGGCCCCAGCACCCAGGCGACGGGTGCCGGGGCTGGAGTGGCTGCTTCTCTGAGCAGTGGAATGACATCGCAGCGTGTGATGAATGACAGCCCCAGACCCATCACGGTGGCTCCGAGGCTAGGGTGGCAGATTGTAGGTCTTGGTCACAGCCCTCCCTGCAAGTAACTTGGCCCCAGCATCCAGTTGGAGGCTGCCAGGGCTGGAGTGGCTGCTTCAGAATGAGGTGGAATGACATGGCAGTGTGCGATGAATGATGGCCCCAGACCCATCACGGTGGGTTCTGGGGCTATGGTGGCAGCTTGTAGGTATTGGTCACAGTCCTCCCTGCCAGTAACTTGGCCCTGGCACCCATGCGGCAGGTGCCAGGACTGGAGTGGCTGCTTATGATTGAGGTGGAATGACATCGCTAGTGAGATGAATGAAAGCCCCAGACCCATCACGGTGGGTACTGAGACTAGGGTGGCAGCTTCCAGGTATTGGCCACAGCCCTCCATGCCAGTAACTTGGCCCTAGCACCTATGCGGTGGGTGCCGGGGCCGGAATGACTGCTTATGATTGAGGTGGAATGACAGCGAGCGCAGTGTGAGATGGATCCTAGCCAAGTGTGTCCACTCTTCCTGCCTTGGTCCATCCCAGCTGCATTCTGTCCTCACACTTCTCTGGTGGGGGGAGGGGGGAGAGTGAGAGATAGCCAGATACCCCCACCCCACACACCCTGCAGGGTGTTTGCTTGTCACTTCTTCTACGTTGGGTGCAGGGCCCTGCAGGATGTTCCCAAGGTTGGAATGTTGCTTGTGCCCTATAACACAAGCTTCCTTTTGTGTCTGCTGCTCAAAGCTCCTCTTCCCCTGCCCAATATGGCCCAGTTTAATCTGAGCCCCACATGAAGAGCTGGGAATAGGGCATCCCTAGCCCTGCAGCTGGTGGGGTGTGTTGCAGACACTGTGGGCAGACAAGGTCCGATGTCTGGAGGTGGCTTCAGAAGCATGAAAAATAAGCCATCTGCACAGTAAGCCACAGGGGATGGAACAACAGGGAATGGATTGCCCTATGACCTCTTAGGAATGGAAGTCCCCTGCAGAGAGAGATTGGCCACCCACCCACTTGTGGAGACAGAATGCAGGCAGGGCTTGACACAGNCTTGTGGAGACAGAATGCAGGCAGGGCTTGACACAGACCTATGGTCTGACACAGTATGGCACTTCTTATGTTCCTATATTTTTATGCTCTTTATATCTGCAAGAAAATATTCAGCAGGCAGAGAAAGGGGACCACATCGGGGCTAATCGCCCATATTGAAAAGCTCCACAGGGAGATGGTAGCTTGGTGGCAGGGCTCTAGCATGGCCATGGCACTGGAGCATCAGCGCCAGGAGAAGGGGGGAAGGCAACCTGAAAGTGATGCCATCAAAGCCCTTCCCTCTCCTCCAGCCCTGATGTAGAATCCCCCGGGCCCTGGGAGTCTAGGAGTCTGCAGCAGCAAAGGCCTTTTGGGCCAAAGTGGAGATACCTGGCCGCCAGATGATGATGGGCGTTTGCACCATGTAGAACCGCCTTGCTGGTGCTTGGGAAGGGGAGGGGCAGGCAGAGCTCCCCACCCCCTCAGGCTGGGTAGAAGCCTACAAGGCCCTCACGGATAATGAATTGAGACCCATCACAGAGGGTGCTGAGGCTAAGGTGGCAGCTTCTGGAACTTGATGGCCACAGCTCTCCCTGTAGATTCCTCACGAGGAATGAGAGAGCAGGGCTGGGTGGGGATACCCACTGTGATTTCCGAAAAAGCTGTTCTTTTTCTTTGTGGGAGGGGGAGAGGGTTTGTCTTTGGGCTTCTGCCCCACAAGGAGCGGGTTAATCTGTTTCTGTCATCAAAGAAAAATGGGGAAAGAGCTAATCCAAGAAACAGGGCTTCCAATGGACGCTGCACTTAATGGGGGATATTTCTACTGAGCTGAGCAATGGTGCCCCCTTTGCAACCCACTCCTAGTACACACTGGGCCAGCACATTGGGGCCGCCCCTTCCGCTGTGCAGGAAGCAAGTGTTGCTTGCGGTCTTCAGCTGGGTTTCGTTTTTTGAATGTANATCATGGACTGCCTTAAGGATATTGGCCGCGTTGTCCGTGACCACACACCCCTTGGTGAAGGCCGCGCCTGGCGTGAGCCACTCCCTCACCATGGTGGCCAGGACTGCCTCGAGGTTCCTTGCAGTGTGGGAGCTGTCCATAACTTGGGCCTGAAGCAGGACCCACCTATACCCTGCTTCAGGTCTCCTCCTGCCACTGCCAAGCACTGCGTCTGCATTCTGCCACCAGTGTGCCGTCACCGCCAGGTACATGTCCTGTGCTTTTCTGGCGGACCACAGGTCCATGGTAAAGTGAACCGTTGCCCCCCCAGCTGCTGCAAGCTGCTCCCTCACCCACTCCTTCAAATCCCTATATAGCTGTGGGACCACAGTATGACTCAGGGCGGAGCAGGAAGTCAGCTTAAAGTTGGGGGCCAGGAACCCAATCAGACGCTGGAAGCCCTTGTCCTCCACAATGGACAAGGGCTGGCCATCCAGGGCAATCATCTCGCCAACCAGGCGCTTGCCGTTTTCCTGGAAGCGTGTGCCACAGTGCCCTGCCGATGGCCTGGACACATTGCCCCACCCCATCTCCTCCATGGTGGACTGATGGTGCTGCTGGGGAGGCTCATGCTGTTTTTCTGCCCCTATACTGCTCCTGCTGGTAGACGCAGCAGCAGTTGGTGCAGGACGCTGGCACGCTGAATGGGCCTGGCGACTGGCTGCGGAGTCGGGAACCCACTGGCATCCACTTCACCTGCCTTCCCACTCAGCAACACAGCACTGTGGCATGTCTTCAGGTGCCTGGCCATTGCAGTTGTGCTAAGGTTGGCAAGCACCTGCCCACACTTCACCACCTTTTTGCACAGCGTGCACTGCACCTCTCTGGGATCATCTGCCCACACCGTCTTAAAATGATCCCAGACAGAGGATTCCCCCCCCCCTGCTGCCTTCTTGCCCGCCACAGAGGATGCACTGCTGCCAGTGCTGCTGGGAGAGGGAGAACTTTGTGGCACTGGTGATGCAGTTCTTGGAGGAGGAGGGTCAGACATCGCCTCATGTACATAAATATCCTCTGTGGCACTAGTGTCACTGACTGCCTATTCCTCACTGTCCCCAGTGATCATGGTGATGTCCCATAAACGGGAGTCCTGGACCCAGAGGCTAGACTACCTGTGCCCGCAATTCTGCTGGCACTCTCCCTGTGTCCCCCTCTGTAGCTGCTAGTGCTGCTGCTGCTGCTGCTCCTCCTGTCTCTAGTACTCGCATTGCCCGGGGATCAGGCAGTCAGGGTGGGATCCACCAGCTCTGGACTGCTGGGGATTGCCTCGACTGTGGGGGACATTGGTGGCCCTGGAGGAACATTGGTAGAAGCAGTCCCAGCACCTGCTCCAGCACCACCCACAGCAGAGACAGATGCAGCCTGAGCCTCAAGTCCTGCATGCCTTCCAGTGCCCTGCGTGTCAGTGGAGGGCACTGGCAGGAGGTGTTGCAGAGCAGCCTGTTGCCCTAAAGCAGGCCTTCTGATTTTGGGAGGGGGTGATGGGCTCTGACTCTGGCTACTGCTTTTGCCTGCTGCTGCTTCTCATGCACGGCCCCGTCTGCCTCTGACACATGCCCTATTGCCTCCCCTATCGGAAGCAGATCGGCCTCTCCTTCCCTTCTCCATTTCTCCCACAAAAAAAATGTTTTTAATGATATATAATTATATATAATGTTTTTTTTTTAATTTTTATTGAAAATTTTTTAATCTAATATTTTTGTATAAATAAAACTTTTATTGTTTAGCAAAAGCCATAATAATTAAACATTATACAAAATAAACCTTAAAATACAACCATAGCCTCTTCATCTTATTGCATTCTACTAATAAATAAATACAAATTCTATAGGGGTGAACAAAGAAGCAAAAAGAAGTCCAAGTAACAACCACCAATTTGGCCCCCTTCCTCTTTCACTTTTAGGGGTCTGTTGACACATTTCTGATCCGAAAAACTGCCCAGCAGAATTTCGCCACTTCCCTAGACAGGATCGAGTCAACTGGGTGCAACAGTCATCTCAAAACTCTCTCCGGGGGTTCGTTCCCTGCAAGAAAATCCCCCAAGTATTTAAATCTCAGCCCATCTGAGGCTGGGCAGTGCAAAATAATGTGCTCCGGGGTATCTCCTACCCCCATCTTGCACATACAGTAAACTCGCTGTTCCCAGGGCACCCTCGCATAACACCCCTCAAGGACCACTGATGGAAATACATTAGCTCGCATGCGAAAGAATGCAATTCGGAGATTTATGTCTTGCATTCGAACAGATAGAAATGGTTTGGTCTCAATAAACCAAATGAGGTATAGCAGTAATTATAATGGGGAGCAACCTTCTGCTCCTTTCTCAGGGCATTCCCATTTTGAGCTGTCTGGTCGCTGATCCGTTGTTTTATCAGATTTTTACAGGCCTCCCTTCCCAGTGTCCCTAATTGCATAAATGAAAATCCTAACTTGGCCACCTCTTGCATTGTTTTATCCATCCAGCTACCTCCTAAACCCATGATGATAGCGGCTCTCACCAATGTTTCATTGGCACAGGGAAAAAGTATCTTCCCAATCCAGAAATTCAGGAAGATCTGGAGAGCATATGCCTTAATAGGGGGTACAAATGCCTCAGCCCTAAGAAGCGCCTGCGGGGTCCCTGGAGGAGCCCCCAGGATTGCCCGTAGGAACCTGTTCTGTAGGCTCACCAACATATCAAGAAAAACTAGTCCCCATACCAGGAAAGCGTATAACAATTGCCCAATCACCTTGGCCCAAAAAAGTCATATGGCCGGTATGACAAGCCGCCCTCCCTGTCCAAAGTAAAATTTCACAATGCCCGTGGTGGATTTCCTTGCCTGTCCACATGCCACCTCAAAATGAGACTTTCAGCCCCCGTTGGCACTGATCAGCACGCCAAGGTACTTATAAACCTTGACCTGGTCGATCTGTTTATCCATTATAACCCAACGGTGGATTTTGGTTTTCCCGGGCCCCAATGCTAAAACTTTAGTTTTGGCAAAATTTATGGTTAGAAATTCAGTCTGGCAATATTCGCCAAAAACTGTCAATGCACGTCTCATCCCCACTAATGATTGAGAAATAAGCACAGTATCATCTGCGTATAATAGTAAGGGGATTGGACACTCGTCAAATCTGGGTGGGTGGGTGTTGTTCTCTTTCATATATGGGATCACATTATTCAGATAGAGATTACAGAGTACCAGGGCCAGTAGGCATCCCTGCCGGACTCCGGATTCCACCTGCACAGAATCAGTGAGCATCCCTTGTGCATTGACCCGCACACTCAGGGAGTTCCCTGAATGCAACTTGATTATGAGATATAACAATCTAGGCTCCATTCCCATAGACTGGAGCTTGACCCAAAACCGCTCTCTGCAGATGGAATCAAATGCTTTCTCAAGGTCGACGAAGCATAAAAAAGGGTGTTTCCGCCTGGCAATAGCCCTGGTAACTAAGGCTGTCAGTACGAATATGTGGTTTACTGTCATGGCCCCCTTACAGAAGCCGATCTGTTCGGGGTCTATTAGTCCTTAGTTATAGTCCATTGTTGTACTTTGGACAGCAAAAGTTGGGTATATAGCTTAGCTACAATACTTAGCAAGCTTATTGGCTTGTAATTGCCTGGGTCTGTTGGATTGCCCTTCTTGTATATGGGTACTACTGTACTAGTCAACCAGGCACATGGAAGGGTGCCAAATTCGTTGATGTAGGTAAATAATGGAGCCAATATCTCCGCCCACCCGAGCGGATCTTCCTTCAGGAGCTCTGGTGGTATATAATCTGGGCCAGGAGCTTTCCCAGGTTTTAGGGTTCCAGTCAGAGACACAACTTCTTCTACCATTACCGGTTGCCACTTCTGGAATCTATCTAGTGGGCCAATCTTGATTACCGAGGGTCCTACCCTGGGATTACCAAACAGTCCTGTATAAAAAAACTGCCATCTCTCTGGTGCAATTGAGATAGCACTGCAGTGTCCGCCTCCTTTTGGTAGGTGCCTAATTATCTCCCCAAACCTCCTTGAGTTTGATTAATTAGCTGCTCTACAAAGGTCTGCCCACACAGCTTCCTGGGAATTTTTCAATTTAGTTTTCAGCAGTTGTCGTTACACTTTCCTCCCCTGAGATAATGCACATTTTAGAGGGTAGCTAGGGGAAACCTTCACCTTCCTAGCTAACCGACGGAGCTGAGAACTTTTCTCCCGACATTCAGCATCAAACCATCGGGGTGAGGTAAGGGCAGAGGTTTTGTTCTCAGCCTGGCTCACCTGGATAGTCATTACTGGTACCAATAATTCCATTAAGTTCTCAAATAAGCAGATTAAATCTGGTCCTCGGCTCTGGATTCCAGTTTTGATAGCTTCTACTACAGGAGATTCCAGTAGTTCTTTTGCCCTATCTTTAACCCCTCTGACCACTTAGCTCGCTTTAGCGGGGGGGGGGGCATCTAAGGCTTCTAGATGCCCCCCCTATTCTAAGACAATAGAATCCTTAGGGGGACATAAAAGGTTTCTTAGCAGCAAGATGATTGGGAAGTGACTAGAAACAAATAAGGGTGCCACCTCAAATCTATCCACCATTAAGAAGGCAGATGGAGCAATCAGAAAAAGGTCCAGAATACTGGACCCCAGCAGGGAATTGTATGTAAAATTCCCATTAGCATCGTCTATACTGGGCCCATTCACTATGGGCGTTTATAGACGAGACCAAAAAGGCGGCTGATCCTTTGATCAGCCGCCTTTCTTGGTGCTCGTCTACTTGCTGCGGCTGCTTTTTAATCCACGTCGGAGCGGGCAGGCGAT
This sequence comes from Sphenodon punctatus, assembly GCA_003113815.1. NCBI lineage: Eukaryota > Metazoa > Chordata > Lepidosauria > Sphenodontia > Sphenodontidae > Sphenodon > Sphenodon punctatus. The sequence goes on along the minus strand of QEPC01005589.1, from coordinate 1,451,792 downwards.
CCTGCCCCCTCCGACGCGGATTCCTGAAGTGCCGGCTTTACGCCGCTCTTCCGGGTTCCGTGTCAGCGGGATCATCTATAAATGCCTTATGATAACATCTAAGTCCTCCAGAAGTTTGTCTATCCTTAGTTTCCTTGGCCCCACCACTCTATCCCTGGAATGACGCACGGGGATATAGTAAAGTTCTACCGAATTGTCTAGACTAGGATATACAGGTTGGGTTGATGGATCACCCAGCCTAGAATTGAAGTCACCACCTAACAAAAGAGGGGCTTCTGGGAATTGCAACAATGCCTCCCTGACCTGTTCGGTCATTCATTCCCAAATATCCATGGAATAATAAGGTGACTGTTCTGGTGGCACGTAAACAATTCCCAGGAGCATCTCACTCCCACAGGTGAAACGACAATGAAATAAAGAAAAGTAAGCTTTAATAAAACTAATGCGTTCCACCTGTGTTAATAAATCAGAAGTTATTAACAAAGCAAGGCCACCACTTGGGCGGCCATGGGTCTCCACAGGGAGTGCCTCCACCCAGTAAACATCAAACCCTCTCCACTTATCCTGGGTGGGGGGACTATTCATCCAGGTCTCCTGCAAAAATACAATATCGCTTAGATGCAAAAAATTGGAAACCTCAGGGTCTGCCTGGTGCGACTTCCACCCAGATATGTTCCATGAGGTGATATTAAGCCTTGCACCAGACCCAACCCACTGTCATTGCTTATGAGGTGGTCTCGGGCGGAGTCTCGACATCCTATTTACAGATGAAGCTTTTGCAATCTCAGAGTTTGAGGTAACTTTAAGAGGTAAAGCAAGGCTCAATTCTAACTGGTCATTTGGCAAATTCTTCCCCAACTCACCCACGGCTCCACCCAAAAGGAGGTCTGTTTGCGCAGACCCCCGCCCCCCCCCCCCAGATCTCAGGGAGTAGCTGAAACCTCCAAGTCCTCCTCTCCCGTGACCTGGGGTGGGGAGCTCGCCTGTTTATCTAAAAAAGCTCCCGAACCCACAGATAACATAGCATGGGCACCTTGGAATTATCCCGCCGATCCCCGATCCCCGATCACCCTCCCCTCATGATCTCCAGCTAACAGAATGGGAATATGAATGTAACAAGACAGAAAGTGAAGGGTGCAAACCTTGAGCTTCCATAGCCTCATATTGGAGTTTGAGAGTAATTGGGGGTATTCAATCTTTCTGAGCTCTTTTTATTTCACCCAGTTGGGATTGGAGTGATTCCAATTGTTCCAAAAACCTGGCCTGTATAAGTATAAAAGGAGAAGGGAGTGGCACAGTATCCACTGAGTGGATTACTGGAGCTGTCACACCCAAGGGGATAGGGCGGGGGGGGGAGGAGGGGAAAGAACGGGGAGAGGAAGTGGCAGGCGTGGGGGAACCGGCGGGGGGATAAGAACCCGGGGGGTAGAATCCCTCCCCCCCTGTCCTTCCCCCCCTTTGTCCACCGGCCATTCCCATGACCTCTGGGGATGAAGGATCTCCCAGCATCTAGGACAGGATCTATATTTTGTGGGAGTTTCTGGTTTGACTCCAAAGCGGTAGGTACGCCTTCGGGAGATGGATGGGTAGGATAGGCTGTAAGTCTTCCTCTCTGGCCCTCCTTCCCCAGTCCCCCCCTTGTACCTACCAGAGGGCCACAATACCCTTCCTGCGGAGGCTTCCTAGCTGGAAAGGCATGGGAAATAAACACCCCTTGCTCCTCGAGCTGGCCACGCTGTTATAATATTTGGTCAATTATATCCAAGAATCTAAATGTAACCAAAATAATTTGTTCCCCCAGTATATACCATGTGGTCCACCGACAAAATCTCTCTCTTAGTAACTAGTACTTCTATTAGAAGAAATCGCAGATATTCCGCGACATCTAGCACCATTGTCCACAATGGGGGGTTGTGGCCTCATCATGGTAGGACTTTAAATATTAAGGAGGTGACCAATAACCCAAAGGGTTCGGCTCTCCTAGTACATAAAATCTGGGGAGGGGGTGCGGCATGGGTTCCCAAGGGATCATTATGAGAAGAGGGGCTCGGAATCCTTTTCACCTGGCCAGAAGGCTCAAGAAGCTCGGAGTCAGTTGCCCCCACCAACATGTGGTCCCTCCCATCAGAAGACTGTAAATTCCATAACCCTCCCTGAACCAACCCCTCCAACGACTCCAACTTAGACTGAACTTTAGTAAGTTTTAGGAAAACAAATTTCAGGGTCTCTGCCATTAAAATGACATGATCAGTTAAGAAAACCGCTAGTTTTCCATCCAGTGACAAATTAGTTGTACTGCTATTAGAGTCATGGATGAGAACAGGAGTTGAGTGCAGCAGATAAGGTGGGGGCCCCGGATTCCCAGCTTCCTGGTCTAAACCCACACCTTCTTCAATCTCCATTAAGGGTTGAAACTGGTTAGACAGAGCTAGGGAGGTTGGCGACCTTAGTCGGTTGCCGTTTGTGTTAATTAGACGAGGGAAAAAAATTTCCATTACTCTTTGCCCCTGTCCTCCTCTTTGGAGCCTGGCATCCGTAGGTGAGAACATTCCCCCCTCCTCTTATGCCAATGTCAAAGTCAAAGTCAAAAGGGAGCGCCCAACCACGGCAAGATCGAAATAGCCCGGAACACCCGGCAGCCTGCCTAAGGACGCATGCACAAGGGCTGCAGCCCTTAGGCGCGCAGCCCCCGGCACACACCGCCTGTGCCACCAGCAGCAGGAGACAAATTTAAATAGCCCCGCCAAGGAGCTCACAGCTGGTCATGCCCCCCTCTGCTACAGGTGCAGGGATTTCAAACACCCGGTCAGTGTCGCTCGCTTCCTACTGCTCTGCTCCATTCCACGGCGCTGCCGGCAGCAGGGGACAAGTTTAAATAACCCGGCCAAGGAGCTCACAGCTGGTCATGCCCCCTCCACTACAGGAGCAGGGATTTCACACACCCGGTCAGTGTCACTCACTTGCTAATGCTCCGCTCCATTCCACGGTGCTGCTGCCGGCAGGAGACAAGTTTAAATAGCCCGTCCAAGGAGCTCACAGCTGGTCACGCCCCCTCCACTACAGGTGCAGGGATTTCACACACTCGGTCAGTGTCTCTCGCTTCCTATTGCTTCGCTCCGTTCCACGGCACTGCTGGTGGCAGGAGACAAGTTTAAATAGCCCCGCCAAGGAGCTCACAGCTGGTCATGCCCCCCTCTGCTACAGGTGCAGGGATTTCACACACCCGGTCAGTGTCACTCACTTTCTACTGCTCTGCTCCGTTCCACGGCACTGCCGGAAGCAGGGGACAAGCTTAAATAGCCCAGCCAAGGAGCTCACAGCTGGTCATGCCCCTTCCACTACAGGTGCAGGGATTTCACACACCCGGTCAGTGTCACTCACTTTCTACTGCTCTGCTCCGTTCCACGGCACTGCCGGAAGCAGGGGACAAGCTTAAATAGCCCAGCCAAGGAGCTCACAGCTGGTCATGCCCCTTCCACTACAGGTGCAGGGATTTCACACACCCGGTCAGTGTCACTCACTTTCTACTGCTCTGCTCCGTTCCACGGCACTGCCGGAAGCAGGGGACAAGCTTAAATAGCCCAGCCAAGGAGCTCACAGCTGGTCATGCCCCTTCCACTACAGGTGCAGGGATTTCACACACCCGGTCAGTGTCACTCACTTTCTACTGCTCTGCTCCGTTCCACGGCACTGCCGGAAGCAGGGGACAAGCTTAAATAGCCCAGCCAAGGAGCTCACAGCTGGTCATGCCCCTTCCACTACAGGTGCAGGGATTTCACACACCCGGTCAGTGTTGCTTGCTTGCTACTGCTCCGCTCCATTCCACAGCACTGCCGGTGGCAGAAGACAAGTTTAAATAGCCCGGCCAAGGAGCTCACAGCTGGTCATGCCCCCTCCACTACAGCAGCAGGGATTTCACACACCCGGTCAGTGTTGCTCACTTAATACTGCTCCGCTCCATTCCACGGTGCTGCCGGCAGCAGGAGACAAGTTTAAATTGCCCGGTCAAGGAGCTCACAGCTGGTCACGCCCCCTCCACTACAGGTGCAGGGATTTCACACACCCGGTCAGTGTCGCTCGCTTGCTACTGCTCCACTTCATTCCATGGTGCTGCTGGTGGCAAGAGACAAGTTTAAATAGCCCGGCCAAGGAGCTCACAACTGGTCACGCCGCCTCTGCTACAGGTGCAGGGATTTCACACACCTGGTCAGTGTCGCTTGCTTGCTACTGCTCTGCTCCATTCCATGGCACTGCCGGTAGCAGGAGACAAGTTTAAATAGCCCATCCCAGGAGCTCACAGCTGGCCATGCCCCCTCCGCTACAGGAGCAGGGATTTCACACACCCGGTCAGTGTCGCTCACTTGCTACTGCTCCGCTCCATTCCACGGCCAAATCTAATATTATATATCTCTATATCTACACTAATATAACCACTATTAACTAACTAATAACTATTCTAAATGCTATGAATGGATTAAGTAGCTCCAACAAACCCTAAAGCTGAATCACAGTAAACACTATCTCTAGCAGTAAACTTTAAACTAACTTCTACTATGTCAAAACAAAAATATATCTACCTAATCCTATCTATCTATCGATATATGGGATGGGGGTTGGGGGGCAATCACAAACAAGACAAGGAGGGGTACAAAACTGAAATGAAACCTAAATCAATCTATAATAATCCTACTCTAAATGAATAAAAAAACAGGGGAAGGGAAGGGAATCACTGGGGAGGGAATATATAGGGAAAGGATTCAATGGAGGGGGGAGGGAGGAAGGAAGATTGAACACAGGGAGGGATAAAAACAAAAAATAACAACTAAATCTATCTAAGCTAAGGTAAATAAATGAGAATATGGGGGTAGATGGGTTGGATGGGTGAAATAGGAGGAGGATGGCAATGGATTGGGGAGCTGGAAAATGCTGGGTGAGGGAGCCTTCTGAAACGCCTGCTGCTCAGGAACAGTGACTAGCTCAGAAGGTATTGGGAAGGGGGGAGGCAGACAGTTTTGTTTCTTGCTGCGCCCGCCTCAAATCAAGCCCCATTGGCTCCGTGCAGCCTAGCCCGTGGCCAATCATAGACTGCCAAGCCAGTGGTCTGAGGCGAAAAGAGATGGTGATTCATCAGGCTGGCTGCTACTCCAAGCCACTCTCCACCCTCCACCCCTGGTGCCTGGAAGTCTGCTCCTAGATGAGTCAGATGACTTCCCCCTCCCTGCTACATTTGACCTTCCAGTGACCTGAGTGATAGAGTGACAGTATACCATGTTTTAGCCACCAGAACACAACCAAACGCGATCCGAACTGACCGAACTGTTTGGTCATTTTGCCGTTCGGTGTTCAGATCTGTTCGGTATGTTCACCATTTCACTGTTCGGTGTTCTGTTCTGTTCGGTATGTTCATGTTCGGGTTTGTGTTCCCGTTCGGTAGTCTGAAAAGGCCAAGTTCAGGCCGAACACCGAACTTCCGAACCAAGTTCGCCCATCCCTAAAATTCACTGGATCATTTCTGTCAGAAGAAGCAGACTGTGGAGCAGAGAAAGGTTGGGTAGGGAAACAACAAGCTGCAAATGGTGCCCGCAGCGTGCAAAAGAGAAACTGGCCAGGCCTCATCTGAATCAGATGCAGAATAAGGAGAAGAGGGGTCCCTAAAAACCCTGTTCATACAAATTAAAAAGGAATTAAAAGCTGTAATGAAGCAGATCAAGCAGGCAGTGGATGCAGGAAAAAAGAAGCTGGAGGGGCTGGCTAGAAGGATAGAGGCTGCTGAGGAATGAATCTTTTCAATGAAGGATCAGTCTCTAACTACTCAGGAGCAGCTCAATAAAGTCAGAGGTGAGACAGCCTTCCTTTTACTTAAGTGTGAGTACTTAGAGAATTGCTCCCTCAGAGGCAACCTCAGATTCAATGGTATTAAAGAAACTGCAGGCACTGAAAAGGTTAATGAAATGATCTGGGCCCTGTTGAAAGAAAACTTTACAGAGGAGGGGCATTTTCACTCTGCTGTAATTGATAGGGCTCACAGAACTGGGCGGTCTTGCCAGAGAGACCTGGATCCTCCTCGCCCTATATTTGTAAAATTTGCAGACTACCAAGTAAAAAAAGAGATTCTGAAAATTGCCACAATTAAAAAGAAGCTGTCATTCCAACAGCAGACTGTGAAAGTGTTCCCTGATTATGCTGTAGAAACAATAATTTAAAAAGAATGAGATGGAACAACTGCTTTGGACTGCTTATTGAAAGAAATATGAAACCAAAGCTGATTTTCCCAGCAAAATTGATGATCATAGACAATGGGAGGAAAAAAATCTTTGAAAATACAGAGGATCTGGAGGTTTTCTTGGCATCTCAACCGGCAGTTCTCAGCACCATAGCATAAGATTGTTGAATCCTGCTAAATTCCCAGTTATCAGAGGCAAAGGAGATTAAAGCAGAGGCAAGAGAATAAAAGAGGAAGCATAGGAAGAAGATCAGAGGCAGAGATCAAGGAACTATGGGTGATTTCAGATGTTACGTGAACACGGTGAACCACGGTGAATACCCACCTGTGGTCACCGTGTCCCGTACGTCTGTTCGCGGTGCGCCAGATGTTGGCCATGGTCAATCCCCACATGGGGTTCGTTTGAACCACGCTTCCCGGGCTAGCCGGGGGAAGGTCCCGGGGAGCGTGGTCAAATGGACCCTGGGCCGTGACCAAGGAAAAGTCACGTCTGGCCGCGCGCCACGGCCTGGGATCCCCGGCGGGATCCCGGGCCGTGGCACATTCGGCCAGACGCGGCGGCCGCATTTGCCCCGCCGCCCGCCCGTCTCCTCAGAGGGCAGGCGGCGGGGTGCGTGGAGGGGTCGGGGCCATGTGGCCGCACGTTGCGCCGCGCGGCCCCAGCCCCTCCCACTTTCCCCGCCGGGATCCCCCCGGCACATCTGTTGTGCCGTTACGGGGTGACCCCGGCAGGGAACGAAGCCGGTGGTGCCGGTACGGGGCCAACGGCCAGCGTAATGTCTGAAAATACCCTATATTGGGGGTTTGAAATGTCCTGAAGTGATATTGGGAACTGGTTGTGTATTACTGTAGTTGGCTTGGACAATAAAAAGGGTAACTAAAATAACTGAGCTGAAGGGAGCTGGGGGTGAGGGGAAGGAGGGCACACCTTGGGATTTTGAAACCAGGTGTAGGCTTCCAGCATGTCCCTAACATAAGTAGGGAAAGGAGGATGAAGGGCTGGCATAAGAGCCAGAAGGGGGGAGGGGGGAGGGACAGATAAGAAAGGGGAGAGGGGTTGAATCCAAAGGGAAAGGGAGTGGGGAAGCTGATGTTCTCACAACAGGCAAAAGGGAAAATTGTTTTCAAGAAGTGGGTACTACTCAAGCATTTTAAGACATGATCCAGTTGGGCTAGTGGATAATATTGAAAAGGTAAGGGAATGCTATAGTATTGAGTGGCTAAAAGAGGGGTTCAGGCCCAAACTTAACCTGATACTAGAGAATGACTAGTATTAAAACTGTTACAATTAATGTCAGGGGGTTAAACTCCCCACAGAAAAGAAAAAGAGTGAGAGATTTTTTAGAAGAGCAGGGGGCAGACATATTTTTATTACAAGAAGCGCACTTACTTGATAAAGATGTCCCCATATTTGCAAATCCAAAGATAGGAGGCCTATATGCCTCCTGTGCCAAAAAAGAAAAAGTGGGTGTCATAATAGGATTTGGCAAAAAGAAAAACTTTGAGATTGAAAAATGCATTAGGGACAAGGAGGGCAGATTCCTTTGCATAATTGGGAAGCTGCAGGGCAGGCTGATGACGATAGCAAACATATATGTGCCCAATGTAGGGAAGCCAGCCTTTTTCAAATAAGCTTTTAAAAGAATAACAGAAGTGGCCAAAGGATGGATCACTATTCAGGGGGACTTTAATGCCACAATAACAGATCTGGACCACTCCTGAAGAGGAGGCGCAAAAAGTGAGAGAAAGGAACTGTCCATTCTTTTAGAACAATATAGATGGGTGGACCTATGGAAACACTTAAATGGGAAAGAGAGGGATTATACTTTTTTCTCAGCCATTCACAACAGCTATTCCCATATTGATCATGTATTGTTCCAGCTGGGTATGCCGTGCAGCATCAGCCCCGCATGAGCGGCCGGGGAGGAGGCGTAGCTATTGTTTTTAGGGAAGACTGGCCTGTTAGGAGGTATCCAGTGCCGTAGATTGTGGGTATAGAGGCTCTGCACGTGGTGATCGATTTGGCTGAGGGCAAGTTAGGGGTGCTGCTGGTGTACCGGGCCCCTTCATGCCCGGCGGCATCCCTTACCGCTCTAGCGGACCTGGCCTCGGAGGTGGTGTTGGGCTCCCCCAGGACTTTGGTTCTGGGGGACTTCAACGTCCATGCCGATGCCGGCCTTGTTGGGGCGGAGCGGGAGTTCAT
>QEPC01005589.1:1425714-1441103 GCA_003113815.1 Sphenodon punctatus | reverse complement strand
GGGGGGGGTGATTTTTAATCCCCCACCTGTTTATTTATTTTTATATACCACTAGCTTTATTATATGTTTTATGGTTGTATTTTAAATGTTTTAAATGTTTTTATTGTTGTAAACCGCCCCGAGCTGCTGTGCAGGATGGGGCGGTATAGAAATCTAATAAATGAATGAAATGAATGAATGAATGAATGAATGAATTATAAAATGGAAGCACATAGAGGAAAAAATGTTATATTGCACCAGTGGTGTTGGCGGATCACAATGCTGTGGTGACAATATTTAAAGAACCAGGAGATCAGTGCCCTAAATCTTTTAACTGGTATCTAAATAGGAGCTTGCTCAAGAATGAGGTAAACAAAAGCCAGATACAGAAGAACATTAGGGAATTTTTTACATTAAACTTTGATTCAGTCAAATCCCCGGCAGTAGCGAAGCAGCAAAGGCGGTGATCAGGGTCAATCTAATTGCTTTGCAAGCCAAAATCCTTAAGGACAAAAGGCAGCAAAAGAAGGAAACATATGCTAATTTACAAAAACTGGAGGCTCAAAACAAAATTTCACCCACTAAAGCTTTAAAATTAGAAATAATTAAAACAGTGAAATCATAAATGTGCTAGAGCTAGAAAAGACTAAATCACAACTCAGTAAAATAAAATTTTACTTTTATGAAAATAGTAATAGGGTGGGAAAAACCCTGGCCAGACTAGTCAAAGTAAAGCAGAGGAAAGCACATATAGCAAGGGTGTTTAATAAGCAGAATCAATGCTGTACTGAACCCTCCCACATTAAACAGGCATTTCTGGATTTTTATAAAGAAATATATTCCTCACAAAATCCGAGAGAAACAGAAATTCGGGAATTCTTGGAGGGAGTAAAATTGCCAAAATTAATATAGATCAAGTGGCATTTCTGAATGCCCCCATCACAGAGAAGGAAGTTCAGGAAGCTATAATAGCCTCAAAAAATAACAAAGCTGCTGGGCCTGATGGATTTCCGAATGAATTTTACAAAACCTTTGCACCAATCCTTGTGCCACATCTTACAGAAGTATATAATAACATCTTAATGGAAAAAGAAATGCTGCAGAACTTTTATAATGCAGCAATTACACTAATTCTTAAGCCTGGCAGGGACCCAGACCAATGTGGCAGCTACCGTCCTATCTCCTTGCTGAATATGGACTTTAAGGTCTTCTCCAAAATCGTAGCTGACAGACTGAAAGTGATTAGTGGAGAAATCATACACATGAATCAGACAGGTTTTGTCCCAGGCAGGCCGGGAAGGGACAACATTCGGAAAGCGATCAATGTGATATACACACTGAACAAACAGCAAAATCCAGCTATGGTAATCTCAGCAGATGCTGAGAAAGCTTTTGATCTTGTGGAACCAAAGTGCTTATTTGAGATCCTGGGGACGGTGGGGTTTGAAGGCAATGTCATGAGTTGGCTTAGGGCAATCTATAAGAAACTAAAATCCAGTCTTCTAATCAATGGAGAGCTCTCAGAGCCTTTCCGTCTGCAGAGAGGGACTAGACAGGGATGCCCCCTGTCTCCCATACTGTTCATTATGGTTTTGGAGGTACTGGCAGCAACGATTAGGAAGAATGGGAAAATAGAAGGGGTAAAAATTGGAGGACAAGTAATTAAATTCTCACTGTATGCGGATGACTTACTAGTATATATAACTAATCCCAAAGAAACGCGGCCGGAACTGCTGAAGGTGATGGAACAGTTTGGCAAAATTTCAGGGAATTCGATAAATAAAGATAAATTCTTTGTGTTAGTCTTTGGACAGGGGATAGAACAGGAGGAACAATTAAAAAGAATATCACCATTCCCAATAAGTGACTCAGGATTGAAACATCTGGGGGTAACAATAACAAAAAATACAAAAAATGTATACTCTGCTAACTTCTTGCCCCTAATTAAACAGCTGAAGGAAGAAGGTCGCCCTTGGAAAAAATTGATGGTGTTGTGGTTAGGCAGAATCAATCTTTATACGATGATGGTGCTCCCCAAGCTTCTGTACAAGCTTATGGCAATCCGGATCGAACTCACAACTTCATTTTTTAAACTAAGTGATGAGCTTTTGAAAGATATAGGGTGATTTCAGACGTTACGGGGCCCTTTGGCCCGGTACCGAAACCACCAGCTTCGTTCCCCGCCGGGGTCACCCCATAACGCCACAACAGACGTGCTGGGGGGATCCCGGCAGGGAAAGTGGGAGGGGCCGGGGCCGCGCGGCGCAACGTGCTGCCTCACGGCCCTGCCCCCTCCACGCACCCCGCCGCCCGCCCTCCGAGGAGACCGGCGGGCGGCGGGGCCAATGCGGCCGCCGCGTCTGGCCGTTTTTGCCACTGCCCGGGATCCCGCCGGGGATCCCGGGCCGTGGCGCCCCACAAACAGACGTTCGAGACACGGTGACCACAGGTGGGTATTCACCGTGGTTCACCGTGATCTCGTAACGTCTGAAGACACCCATAGTGTGGAATGGGAAAAAAACACGGATTAAGAAACAAGTACTATTACAACTTAGAGAGAAAGGGGGTTTAAATCTCCCAGACATTAAGCTATACCATACGGCGGCATTCCTGGCAGGGTTATATGAATGGTATCATGACTCAAAGGCGCCAAAATGGGCAGTACTAGAAAAGGAACTCTTAAGGGTACAGACATTAAAGCACCTGATTGTAGATCAGGGTAGTATTCCCTGGGGAATTAAATCTGACCATCCATTTGCAGGGACTTTGATCAAGAACTGGGGAATAGTAAAGAAAAGAATGGGGATAGAAGGAATGTTGTCCCTCTTTACCCCAATAGACTCTATACAAATTAGGGAACGGAGCATAGCCCCGGATATCAGAGCAGCTCTAAAGAATAAGGGTGTAACCAGAATGGAGCAACTATACAAGGGGTGTGTGTGTGTTATATCACCTCAAAGACTACAGGAACTGATGCAAGAGAACATGAATATTTTTCAATATTTGCAGTTGAGGGGGATGGCTACCTCCCCCCAAAATAGGGAAGACCTAAATAGAGAATATTTTAAGTTAGAGAAGATCCTGTTCAAAAGAAACAAAGCCCCAGGTAGATTGGAAAAGATATATAAGGAACTAAAGGAACTAACATATGGCTCTTCTGTACAATACTAAAAAAAACGGAGGAAGGATCTAAATATTTCCCTGGAAGAAGAGGAGGGGGGAAAATGTGGTGACATATGAATAAATGTGTGGTCTCTCTGGAGGTCAGGGAAATTCAGGTCAAGCTGAGTACCAGATACTACCTGACACCTAAAAGGGTGAGATTTGCGGACCTGAGTGGGAAAGGGCTATGCTGGAGGGAATGTGGAGAAAGAGGGAGTTATAAACACTACTGGTGGGACTGCGGGAAGGTCCAGCTTTTCTGGTGTAAGGTTTGGAAGCTAATCAATACGGTAGCTGGGGAAGTGGTCCCTTTTAGGCCTGAAACAGCTCTGTTTGGTTTATATCCGAACACAAAAAACATGCATCTCCGCCAGAACTCATGTAAGATCATTTTCTTAGCAGCCATAAATATCATAGCTAAACATTGGAGGGCGGCCGAGGATCTCTCTATAGAAGAACTATTTCATAGAATATGGTACATGTGTACCATAGAGAGGTTCCATGCTGATCTTCACAATAAGATGCAGGGCTTCGAAGAGACCTGGGCACCAATTATACTAGCCTTGGAGGAGAAGAAAATGGACAAGAAAGAGTATCAAAAGATATTTGGTATCTAACCCAACAGGGGGAACTGTATTGAGGACTTTAATACTACCCGTACTTTAAGGATGCTAGCTGAGAACTTTTGCTTTCGCTCATAGTTTAAACTTGTTGATCGATGTAATCATTTGACCAGGGAATATAAATCTTGTTATGTTTTGTAGGAAGATCACTCCTGGTCAGATTATTTGTACCTTTTTCTTAAATTAAAATTAATTAAAAAATAAAATAAAAATTGAATGGCAGATAAAGAAGTTGTAGTCATGAATGTGTATGGAGCTTTTCTTAAAAGCACAATGTTCAATTGCTTCTAAAATCAGTTCCCTTTATCTAATCATTTTGACATTTGGTACATTTAGTGCCCTCTATTGGGGGTATAATCTACTCACATTTCATAAGAACTGAATACGGGGAAAAAAAGGTATAGCCAGAAATATGTTTTTCAGTTATTTCCCTTTATTTCAAAAATAAAATGTTGGTTTTGTTTCTATTTTCATTATTATTATTTGTTGTTTTCATTATTGCAACCATGATAAAGAAAATGACATTTTTTCTTTTCATTATTGTAATAATGAAAATGACATGCACACCCCTACCGTGCCAGGCCTCTATCAGCTGGCCAAGGTCAACCGTCTGCGTGCTGACAGATCCAGCTCCCTCCCAGCGCATTCCCTGTCATTCTCCATCCACCTCTGGTGTGCTCCTGCTTGATTCCTCTCTACTACTGGCCATGTCTAGTCAGATATCTGGCCATGCCAGTGACCATTGGGCCTGTGAGGAGTGGCCGATGTGTGCCACCATGCTTCTGGGTACCCTGTGGCAGAGCAGTGATGTCCAGCTGTTGGTGAGAGACCCCCTTTCTGTTGGTGATAGCTTCAATCTCCTGTCCCGGTATATGTGGCTTCTGGGTCACCCCTTTGAGGAGTCTTGATTGCCAGAGGTGGTCCAGGGAGCTTAGCCTCACACCCCAACATCACTGTGACCATGGGCACCTACCTGCTGTTGTGCTGTCATAGGAAGCCTGGGAGATAGCTCACAAGGTGGCTCATCATCATGACTTCAGATTGGCCCTCCAGGCTGGTGCTCCATATGTTGCTAGCTGCTACACCAGTGTCCTCCTGCATGCCCAAAGCTTCTCTCACCATTGAGTGGATTGCCAGAGTCGCCTCAAGGAGCTGGACTTGCTGCCCCCTGTGGCCGGTGGCCCCTTCCTGCCCACGGAGCTGGAAATGGCTGCCCTGAGAGCTGTGCTGAGCCGTGCAGATGTCGGGGCTGCTGCTGTCACAGGCCACCACCTTGTGTCCTGATTCATGGTGGATGCCCACATGTGTGTCTGTGGTTACTGCCTATGCCTCTTCACCTGGGAGGGCCTTGTCCAGGGGCCCATGTTACCTGAGCACCTGGCACCTGCATTATGACACTGCCATTGCTGCAACCTCCTTTGTGGATCCGTGCCCCCTAGCGATGGAACAGCACTCCTGCTTCCCCATGTCCATTCTTCTGGCTTCTACCTCACTGGATGCACCCTCCACCTGTCCATCCATCCCCTGCTCTGTGGACAGTGGGGATCCCATTTTGCTTTACCACTCCATGCCTGCACCCAGAGGTGCAATGCCCAGAGGTGCAATGTGTCCCTGGCATCTGCTCCCTCTGACCAGTGATGCACCTTCCAAGCCCCTGTTCCAATAAATGCTTGCCTAGATGAGCAGCCTGTGTTCTCCTGCAGTGGCTGTGGTGGGTCCTTTGCACCAGCAGTCCATAGTGCTGGTGTTGGGGGTTTGGGTGAGGTTAGGAGGGCTCGGAGGCTTTGGGGGATCTGACCTGTTGTAGGGCAGGATGAATGGTCCACCAAGGTTACCTTTCCATCATCATGTTAGTCATGTTGCTGTCATGGCCATCCATTCCTGATTGGCAGTTGTCTCCCAGCACTGGCAATGTGGCCCATGCACTTTGCAGGCTCTTGCAGCATATTGTTCATTGTCCCTGGATGTTACTGTGCTGCACGACCCTGCCTCCCACCTCCTGCACCTGGTCCCAGGATTCAGGGGCCCTGGTTGCCTGGGCCATGGGGGTGGGCCATGGGCATTTGTTGTGGAATGGCATGTGAACCGTTGCCTGGCCATATGGGATACTGTCTGGCTCCTCCAGGTGGGGAGGTATGCATTCAGACCTATTGGCTCTCTGCTGGGTGCTCCCTCCTAGGGACTGCGTTTACCATCCTGCTGTTCTGCTTTGTAGAGGTGTTCCCTTGGCTCTGTGAGTCCCATGGCATGTTTCAGGGCTGAGGTTCCTCCCACTGCAGCCCTGCACCAAGCTGGCTGTGTGTTGGGGTTGTGTGCTCATGCATGGCTTCAGGTGCCCCCTATAATTGCCCCCTTGCCTTCATGGGGCTCCATCCCTGCTTTCCTTCCTCACCCCCCCACCTTGGCCGGTTTAGCATTCTCCTTAGGGCAAGGTCCTTGCATCTGTGTGTGTGGTACAGTCCCTTTATGGTGCCCCGGCCTCACTCTGGTTCCGAACCCATGATGTGTTGTGTCTACCACCCCCTATTGGTCCCTCATTCAACCTCTTGCAGCCATGGAGAGACGCCGCAATCGGAGGCCTCCTGTCCGCGTGTGTGGCCGACCTGTTGGGTGTGATCTGTCTCCTTTGCTGCTCCCTTGGGGGTGGCCTCTGGGGCAGTTTCCTCTCCTGTCATGGGATGGGGGTGCCCTGGTGGGACTGAGTGGGATCTAGTGTGCATATGGGTGGTGTTCTCCCCACTCCCCCCTGTTGTAGCCCAATCCCTGTCCCCACCTCCTGCTTTCTCTTCCACTCTAGCTGCTGTGCTTATGCTTATGACTGCTGCAGCTGGAAAAGATGGCTAGGCAGCTCCAGTGGGCAGTGTCCAACCTTCATGCGGGGGCACAGATGTACCAGGAAATCTGTAAGTTACCCTGCTTTCTGTGTTCCCATACTCCCCCCACCCTACCTTTTTGTATGGGTTCCCTGGATATTTCAGCCTGTGGTCTGCCCTTATGTTGAGCTCCCTCTTTCCTTTAGTACAGGCAATGATTAACGAGTGGAGCAGGGAGCAGGAGGAGGTGGTTCAGCTGGTCCTGCATTTCCTGCAGTGGGTGAACCAGTTGGACCATGCCCATGCCAAGTGGTAGAGCCAGGTCCATGGTTGCCAGCCCTACTGAGGGTGTGGATCCGCCCCAGTAGCATTTGGACACTATGTGTCCCCAATTGTTTTATCCCTTGAGCCTGTTGCTCTTGCTAGTTTTTGATTAAAGTTTTGTTCAGCATTGCCCCCACCCCTCCACCCCCACCCCCCATCTGTGTGCTCTCCTTCCTTCTGGCATTTCCATCTGTGTGGGTTGGTGTGGGCTGGTTGTCTGACAGGGCATAGGTCTCGTGAGTATGTTCTCCCCACTCCCCATTGGTGTACTTGATCTCTGTGGGTTATCTGTGTCCTGGCCCTTTGGCCTGTCCTCTTGGTGTGGCCCCCTCCACTGTTTGCGTGGGGTCCCGGGTCCCCCACATGGGTCCTGGTTTCCTGTCCCGTCTTCCCTGTTTTGGGGGCATGCATGCTGGGGGGGGGCTGCCTTTCCTCAGGGACCGTGGTTTGTCTGCTCTCACCCTTCCCTGGCATGGTGTGGGGTTCTGCATGTGCACTTTGCATCCCCGCCCCATACTTTGCATGTTGCTGCTGCTGTGCTGCCTGGCTGTTACTGTTGAACAGTACCTCTCCTGTCTGTGCCCTCCAACCCTGACTCCTTTGTGCACTTTGCTGGCTGCATGTGTCTCCTCTGCAGCCCTATACCATGCATGGTGTGTTGGGGTTTGGGGGTTCTGTATGCTGTGGTCCCTGGTGGGGGAGGGGCTGGTGTGTCCCCCGACCCTTAAGGGGATCACCTGCGTGTTCTGGGCACTGTGCTCAGTGCCCCCCCCCCCCGATTCTGGACCCCTGATCGCTCTGCATGGTGGATTCCCCTGTGTGTTTGTGTGGACTATGGTCTGCAGGCACAGTCTGTGGATTTAGGGGATCTGTGGTGCCCAGTTGTCTAGCCAGTGTCTTGGGGCTTGACTGGGGATGGTTCTTTGTATTTCTTGACCATCCTGCTCCCTCTTCCCCCACCCACTCCGAGTCTGGCAGTGATGGGGCGGTGCCGTGTGTCACAGCTTCATTTGCCCTCACTCAGCCATGTTGTAATGTCACACGGCTCGGTGTGGTTTTCCCTCCACTCAGTCTATGGACTGTCCATATGAATGGTATGGGTGTGTGCTCAGTGGGGCCCTGGGTGGGTGGGTGCCCAGTGGGTGGGTGCCAGGCCCTCCCTGAAATTCCCACAACCCCCTGCGGCAGTGTCCACGCGAATGTCTCCCTGCTCACCTCCGGTGGGTGTGCAGTGGGTGTGCTCACCCACCCACCTCCACCCACCAGGCCCGCAGCGGCATCCATGTAAAAAGGGCCATATTTGGGAAAGTTCTTCCAATTCATCACCTTAAAAGTAGTGCTGAAACTCATTATTTGAAATTACTCATTTTTTTACGGATTATCTTGGTATTTGACTCGGTTTTACTGAGTAACTGACACAGTACTTGGTACTGGGGTAAATCATCGGATGGACAACATATGGGACTTTCCTCCAATATACAGGGCTT
Source organism: Sphenodon punctatus (assembly GCA_003113815.1). Classification (NCBI taxonomy): domain Eukaryota; kingdom Metazoa; phylum Chordata; class Lepidosauria; order Sphenodontia; family Sphenodontidae; genus Sphenodon; species Sphenodon punctatus. The sequence continues at coordinate 1,432,715 of QEPC01005589.1, read as the reverse complement.
TTCCTGGTCCTATATTAGGGAACTGAGTATTCGGTACTTGGAAAATACTCAGTACTCGGTTTTATTTTACCAAGTATTTTACCGAGTACTGAGTATTGCATATTCAGCCAAGTTACCAAGAACCAGCTGAACACCTGGAGATGAGTATTGGAAACTCAGAAATAATTGCAGCTTTTTTTTGTTTTACTATTCAGTGCAGCCCTGCCACAAAGACTTGGTCCAGCATGGGTATCTCCCCAACATCCTCAGCAGTGAAGACAGAAGAAAATAATTCATTCTATTTCTCTTCAGTGTCCTTATCCTCCCTGAGTAGCCCTTTCACCCCCTTGTTGTCTAATATTCCAATTGTCTCTTCGCAGGCTTCTTGCTCCCGATGTACTTGAAAAAGTTTTTATTATTATTTTTTGCACCTGTAGTGAGTTGATCCTCAAATTCCCTCTTGGCCTGTCTTATTATCATGTTATATCTAATTTGGGAATACTTATGCTCTTCCCTAGTCTCTTCATTAGGATTAACTTTTCATTTTTTAAAGGACACCTTTTTGGCTCTAATAGCTTCCTTCATCTCCCCATTTAGCCACACTGTCAGATGTTTCATCCTCTTGATACTTTTTTTATTTTCAGAATACATTTAATCTGCATTTCCAAGATGGTGTTTTTAAAGAATCTCCACAACTCTTCCAAAAATGTAACCCTCACAACTGTTCCTTTTATTTTCCCTCGACTCTAACTAGTTTCCTAATTTTTTCATAGTTCCCCTTTTTAAAGTTAAAAGTGACTGTGGTAGGGTTGTTTTTTTTTTTTGTCAATTCCCCTTCTATAGCTATGTCAAATTTGATTATATTATGATCACTATTACCAAGCGGCTCTACCACAATTACCCCTTGCACCAGGTCCCATACTCCACTTAAGAGCAGATCCAAAGTAGCTCCTCCTCTTGTGGGTTCCAGGACCAGCTGCTCCAAGAAGCAGCCATTTACAGCATTTAGAAATTTTACTTTCATATCACACCCTAAAGAGACTTTTACCCAGTCAATTTTAGGTTAATTGAAATCACCCATTATTACTGTGTTTCCAACTTCAGTAGCCTGTCTAATCACTGTTAACATTTCATGGACAGTTTCACTGTCCTGATCAGAGACTTGATAGTATAATCCAACTGTTACACACTTCCCTGTTGCACATGGAATTCCTATCCAAATTCCAGATAGGAGTATAAATGTCCTCTAACATATCGGACATTCCTATATGTTAGAGATGGATTTGCTGTCTCTAACATATAGCACCATTGAACCATCAGCTCAACTTACTCAGTCATTTCAAAATATTTTGTACCCCGGTATTACAGTGTCCCATTGGTTATCCTTACCCCACCAGGTCTCTGAGATTCCCATTATGTTTATATCTTCATTTAGTGCCAAACGTTCTAATTCTCCTATGTTATATTTTAGACTTCTAGCATTTGTCTGTAGACACTTAAACATATTCTTTTTTACTCTTATTCTGGGGATTGTTATTGCATATTTTGTTTAATTTTGAAGTATTTAAGTTTGTCTGTTCCATATGAATGCCCACCTGTTCCTTCTCCATATCTTTCCTTTCCTCTTTACTGGATTGCACTGTATTACTATTAAAGATGGCATCCCTTTGGGTCACCTCCATCTCAACCATGTGCTCAATAGCAACTGTCAGCTTTCCCCTATCTTATTTTAAAAAACTCCTCTACCAACTTTTTGATTTTTAGTGCCAGCAGTCCAGTTCCATTTTGGTTAAGGTGGAGTCCATCCTTCTGGAACAGGTTCTCTCTTCCCCAGAAGATTCCCCAGTTCCTAACAAATCTAAATCCCTCCTGCCTACATCATCATCTCATCCACACATTGAGACTCTGGAGCTCAGCCTAACTCTGGGGCCCTGTGCATGGAACAGGATTTCCATTTGATTTACATTTTCCATTTAATTTATACCCCGCACTCTCTCAAGTGACTCGAGGCAGCTTACAACAAAAGAAAAAATACATCCCTGGTTGTATTCCCACACAGGGGGCCCAGCTCAATACAATATACAATTAACATAATATACTAATATGCATTTAAATACATATTTATTACCACACTGATAATCCACTCCACACCTCCCTTGCAATGAGATAGGTCCCACAACAATCTTTCCTGTCCCCTGCTGCCACCAGGGAACACCTGGCCAGCTCCACCCCTCTCTCACTAGGGGGGAGCTTGCCACCATCTATACATCAATAAACCACACAATCTGTACCACATCACAGAGGATTACCCCCTTTCCCCCTCTGTACCCTGAAGGACCCCAAAGGGCTGCACCCTTTGACTGAGGCCCTTCGGCTCGTGGCTGGCGGCCCCGTGGCCGCCGGCGCTTTCCCTTTGACGTGGCTGGGAGGAGGGTGTCCAAGTGGGAGGGGGGAGGGAAGCATCCACAGCCACTTACAGTTCATCTTTCCCCCCCAGGTGTCATCTCCAATTGTGGTCGTCTCGCCCGAAGTCCGCTCTGCAGCTCTGCATCCGCCGCCGCCAAGGATGGTAAGTGAATGGGGCACAGGATGTTGGATTGTGCAACAGTCATGAGTAAAAAGCCCATTGCAAGACCTGCAAGCTTAATATGGGGCTTTTCCAGTAGAGGGAGGGTCAGGGGATGAAAAAGTTTTTTCCCCTTCTTGTCTCCTCTCTTTTCCTCTCTCTGACCTCCATCTTGTCCCATGCAATCTGTACAGTATGGAAGCATGTCTTCTGAGCTCTTAGTAAAGTTCTGTTTTGAAGGAACATCTGCTGTGTGTTATTGAACAGAAAGCTAACTCTGCAATATAGGAAGCATTTCAGAGAATGCTATTCTGGAAGTTCTGGGTTTCAAACTCCTTCCTAGAAGCCTAAATTTGTCTCCAGAACTTCCTTCGTAGACCTTCCTATGTCATTGGTGCCAACATGGACCACAACAACCTGTATAGACATTGCACGAGGTCCGTAACCCCCGCACCCAGCAGCCAATTGCTCATGCAATCCTCAAGACTGTCAAAAACTCAGCCATTGATAGGGATGGGCGAACAGAACCAAGTTCAGAAATTTGGTTCAGTTCGGTTTGAAAATTGAGTTTGGTTCGGAAGTTCGGTTCGGTCGACCGAACTATTCGAGTTCAGTTCAAACTCCGAACTTCCAAACAGAGTTCAGAAATTCAAACCCCATTGAACTAAATGGAATATTATCTTATAGGGATGGGAAAACAGAACTGAGTTTGGAAATTTGGTTCAGTTCGAAAATCGGGTTTGGTTCAGAAGTTCGGTTGGTTGACCAAACTGGTCTAGTCCAGTCCAATCTCTGAACTTCTGAACCGCGTTCACCCATCCCTAGCCATCTATATTTCTAATAATCGAATCACCCACTACTATAACCATCCTATTCTTGTCATCTGGGACCCCCTACTCTGGAGAAGTAGCCTCAGTGAGAGAGGATACTATGACATAATCTGTAAGGCAGGTTCCAGCTATGGGATCATTTCCCACCATAACAACTTGATGCCCTCCTGCTCCAAGAATTTCATCCTCCAAAACAGCACAGGAGCTGCAAGAGTGGAGGTGGGACTGCTCTACTATGTCCCTGAAGGTCTCCTCTAAATGCCTTAGTCTTCCTGAGCTCCTCCATCTCAGCCACACTAGCTTACTTTACTTACTATCTTTCTTTATTTCTTACTTTACCATTTACTTTACTTTTCCTTATTTACTTACTCTCTTAATGTATTTCCTACTTATATGTTTTCGCTGAGGCAGGAAGATTCCACCCTCTGACCCTGGAAGTATTCAACCACAACCCCATGGGGATAATTTTACATCAGGACGAGATCATGGAATGTGGACCTCTGAGAGCAGGATGAGAGTGTGTTGTTGAGTCAGCCAGTGCCAGTGGAATGGCTCATCCAACCAGTGGCATTGGGAGGTGCAAGGAAAAAAGACTGTATCCTAAACCCCACGGGGAACAAGTCCTCACAAACATGCACAAAAAAAAGGGGGGGGGAAACTATATTAAACCATAGGTTGATGCAAAATGTGGAACGGTGCAAATATCACATAACAGATGTGTACAAAAACAATGATTTATTCCATTCAGTGGGCACTGTGTTAATTAAAATAACAAGGCATGAACAACAATAATGTAGGTATTGCAATTTAACATGCAGCTGTGTACAGCAGAAAGGGCCCCCACTGGAGCTCTGAATGGAAATGGAAGATTTCAAAAGTCCAATCCTGGATTCCTGAGGAATATGGTTGATGTGCCCATGGTCTTTTCCTTTTTCAAATGGGGCTTCTTTAGCATGGGCCTTCAGCTACCTGCCAAACGCATTTCGGGGAATGCCCCCTTCTTCAGTGGCTCCTGAATATTAAAGAAAATTTTCTACAATTCCAAAAATCAACCAAGCATGTTATCATAAAACTTGCATACAAAAGTAAATAATTATGCATTCAATTGACCCTTACAGTCACTGATTAACTCCTAGATGTAGAAAGAGATTTCCTACATTTCCACATAACCTCTATGTGGAAGCTCTTCCATTGTTCTGTAGTCCCTATGTGGGCCCATTAGTACCTGGAAAACATATCCACATAAGTGTTTTCACAGCTAATGCAGTGTTAGTTTATCAAATGGACACCCATCCAATAGCTACAAAATTTTATCAGACAAATTAAACTGAGGGAATGGTTTGGAGTGGAGACCAATATTCCATCAGGTGAAAAAAGTTTTTGTCCCAAATCTACTTTTCTTCCAGTCACTAATAATTTGCACATTAATGTTTTTGAAGACATGCTGTTAAAAGAACTGGAACATATTGTCTCATCCCCCAAGAATGTATGGCACAACCTGATTCAGGTGGAAGCACAGGCTCTGAATTGCTTAGAAAGGACCCAAATATAGCTATAAAACCAGCCGGCAAAGGTGGTGCGATAGTCATTCTAGACAGAGATAAATATGAACAGGAAGTTTTACGCCAGGTACAAGAAAGAACATACTATGTACCAGTTGGTATTCAGTTTTGGGAAAAAGTAAGAGGTGCTATCCAAGATAAAGTTAGAGGGGTATATCAGCAAAAAGGAACATGACTTTTTGATGGAAAGTGAGAACAGTATACCATTGTTTTACATACTGCCAAAAATCCACAAAAATAGGGCTAATCCTCCAGGTCGCCCTATAGTATCAGGGAATAGCTCCATTTTGGAGCCTCTGTCTCAATTTTTGGACTGCTTTTTGAAACCCTCTGTACCTTTATTGCCATCTTACATGAGGGATTCACAAGATTTCTTAAATACCTTAAATGATATAGATCGGCTAGCCACTCCAGCAGATATATTGCTGGTAACCATGGATGTGGCAGCTCTTTATACTAACATCTCACAAACAATTGCTTTGGAAGTCATACAGGAAACCTTGGACACTAGCCATATAGACCATCCAGTTACTTCTTTTTTTATGCAGTTAGCAGAGATAGTTCTCATGAAAAGCTGTTTTCAATTCAAAGACCAACTTTATTTACAAAAAAGTGGGGTCGCCATGGGATGTGCAGCAGCCCCAGAGATAGCCAATCTTTTTATGGGTAGATTTGAGGAACAGTTTATTTATGATGAATCTCGCAACCAGTATAAACAGCATGTTTTTCTATATAAACGTTACATTGACGATTATTCTTTTTGTGGACAGGCAGTATACAGGAACTACGTGATTTCCATGCATACCTAAATGGATGCATGGTTAACATAGTGTTTGATTTGAAATATGATGGTTCCAAAATACACTTCTTGGACATCTGCATGGAATGGGTAGCAGGGAAAATGCATACCTACACATACAGAAAGGATACAGATGCGAATTCTTTATTGCATTACACCAGTAACCATCCCAAGCACCTGAGAGATAATTTACCTTATAGCCAGTTAATTAGAATAAGGAGGAACTACAGCAATGACAGGCTTTTCAGAAAGCAGGCCCAGGAGTGCCTGTCAGACCTTTGGGCAAGCGGTTACCCTGAGAAGATACTGAGAAAGAGTTTCTTTTGAGTGCTGGGTCATGCCAGGGAATCACTACTTGTACCATGGGTCAGGGCTAATGTAGACAGGTTGGTCTGCCCCTTAACTTATAACCCAGGAGTGGGGGAGATCAAAAGAGCCATCTTAAGAAATTGGCATTTGGTAGCCAGTATACCGGGATGTAACAAAAGACCCCTCTTCGTGTTTAAAAAGACTAGGTCCATCAAGGATGCATTGGTCCACACAGGAACCAAAGTGGAGAAGTCCAGTACAGGGACCATAGTAGAGGCTTCACTTCCCAAAGGTCATTTCAAATGTGAACTGTGTGGCTTGCCGGTATAGTACTCCAACTAAGGTCTTTAAACACTGTAGAACAGGAGATGAATTTTCCATTGAACATTTTTCCACTTGCTCCACCAAATCTGTGATTTACCTCATTGTATGCCCATGTAGCCTAATGTATGTAGGATACACTTCCAGGAAGGTCAAAGTAAGAATCCTGGAACATGTGGGAAACATTAGACGAAGGACCCTCAAAGAACCTTTGGTGCAACATTTCATAGATATGCAACATGCACCATCAGAACTAAGATTCCTGGTTCTGGAAATAATTGCTGAAGATGGAGGCCATTATGTAAAAGTATTACAAAGGAGGGAGATTTTCTGGATCTTCACATTGGGAATGCAGGCTCCCTTGGGGCTAAATGATTCTGTTTCATGGACTCAATTTTTAACATAGCTAAATAGAGATTACTAGACCCTCATTGCCTGCCATGGGATTTTGTTGTTATGACTGTTCATTTGCACATTTATGTGAGTCCGGAATATATGGGCTGGTATGGTTGTTATTCCCTGAATTGATCATTTCAATGTTGATCCAAATGATAGCATTTATTTGTGGATTTAGTGCATGATTAGGTAGTTACACATTGTTTCATTGTGGTTGGTAAACACCCATATCCAATAGC
>QEPC01005589.1:1407447-1421122 GCA_003113815.1 Sphenodon punctatus | reverse complement strand
GCGGCAGCAAGAGCAACAGCGGAGCACCCCCCTGCCAGCGGCAGAGCCCAAGAGCCCCCCGCACCAGCAGCGAGGCAGGTAAAGGTAGAATAGACCCCTCAGCAGGCTCCTGCAACTCAGCCGCTGTCCCTGGGGCTTTATGCCCCCAGCTACTTCCGGGTGGGGGGGAGGGGACAGGTCAGCCCACGTGGCTGCCCTCTGCATTCCCCCCCTCTCCCCCACAACTCACTGTCTGTGTTCTTCTTTCCCCTGCAGGTCCCAGCAGGAGTTTATCAGTGACTGTACAGGTCAATTGAATGCATAATGATTTACTTTTGTATGCAAGTTTTATGATAACATGCTTGGTTGATTTTTGGAATTGTAGAAAAAATTTTTTAATATTCAGGAGCCACTGAAGAAGGTGGCATTCCCCGAAATGTGTTTGGCAGGTAGCTGAAGGCCCATGCTAAAGAAGTCCAATTTGAAAAAGGAAAAGACCATGGGCGCATCAACCATATTCCTCAGGAATCCAGGATTGGACTCTTGAAATCTTCCATTTCCATTCAGAACTCCAGTGGGGGCCCTTTCTGCTATACACAGCTGCATGTTAAATTGCAATACCTACACTATTATTGTTCATGCCTTGCTATTTTAATTAACACAGTACCCATTGAATGGGAATAAATCATTGTTTTTGTACACATCTGTTATGTGATATTTGCACCGTTCCACATTTTGCATCAACCTATGGTTTAATATGGTTTCCCCCTCTTTTTTGCGCATTGAGAGGTGCAGCTGCCCTGGTGTAGGTGTAAAACTAGCCTTGAGTACCTGCAACTGAGAGTGGGGGAGAAAGGCACAGGGAGTCATGTGCTGGGAGGCCATTACGAAGGTGGAGCCTCCCCCTGCCCAATGTCTCTCCTGGTTGTGCCACAGTGCAGCTCTCTAGCATACCAGACACTCAGAGAATAGCAAGTCTCAGAGCAGTTCAGAACTTCCCCATGCCCAAATAGGCATCAGAGCGGGAATTGCTGTTAGAAGTCCATGGTTCCCATTTCTATGGTTAGACTATTTTGCTCTCACCTGGTCTGTATTAAAAATAAACAAATAGCTTGCCTTTGAAAAGATTGGCTCCCTACCCTCCAGCGCTCCCCCCAAAAATAATTTGAATAAACCCTTTCAGAACTTGACTTACACTTGCAGCTTGAATTAATAAGGGACCTGACCTGAGTAATTAACATGAAGTTGCTGTGCAAACACACGGCAAGCTGCCCAGTGACACACTTAGATGTGAATTATTGCACAATAACTTGCACCCTATTAGGTCTCCCTGCTTAATTTTAAAAAGTGTACATTTTCACTTTCTATTTATTTATTTGTGTAGGTCTGTCATTCCCAACCTTATTTCCATTATGCTGATGTGAGCTCCACTGAAATAAACTATTATTTAAGTAGGGATGGCTCATGGAAGCAGAATGCTGCAGTGGGGAGTCATAGCTACCTGGGACAGATGTCTTCAGTTTTTTGCTTTTCCTAGATTCCGTGTGTTCACTTTGTGTACCATTTATAACCTAGAGTTTACAGCACTGCTCTTAATCACAGAGAAAAGAGAGGAGAAATATAGTGATGGTTACGAAACGCACAAATATTGTGGTAAATGAGGGCCAGAGAGGTAGACCTGGTAAAAAATATTGTTTTTTTCTGCAAAAAAACATTTCAAACATAACTAATGTTTCCGTTTTGAAAACTGAAATCTTGGTTTTGTAGGTTTTCTGAAAATAGAATTGTTACACGGTGTAGGTCCCTGGGGTAAGTCCCTGCAGGATCAGACCCCGTTCAGTCCGTCTCATAAGGAAATTCAGCAAAATCACTCACTTTAGACCTTTAGCTCAAGGTCTCCTTATTCAGATTGAGTCAGTTCAATGTCTCTACCATCATATACGCTCTAGACTCTACTGCTAGGAAATGGCCCACTGACAACCCACATCCTTCCTAATCCTAACCAGGCCACTCTCCTCTGGCTGTTACTCACTGTCCATCACCTCTAGCACAGGCCCAAGCCTCTGGGATCCAGTACGCTCCCTCCAGCACCTTAGAGAGCATAGTGTGTATCATAGCGTGTATCAATCCTTCAGTTGAGGAACCATGCTTCTCCAAGCTGCCCAGTCCTCGACCCAGCACCTTTGAGAAGACTCCTCTGAAGCCCAGCTCTCAGCAGAGATCCTTCCTCTTCTCCAACAAGGGAATCTACTCTGCAGAGCTGTTTCTCCTTAAGAGCTGCCCTCTCACTGGTGGAGCTCCAGCCGCTGTGCTAGCCCAGTCCACTGGCTGGGACTAGGTGTCCCATTTAAAGGGCCAGCCTCTCTCTTAGGCTGCACCCTGAAATGAGCATATTTTACATTTTCATTTACATTTTATTTTTGGAAACCAATATGTCAAAGTCCCTCAGATTTCAATAACAAAATAAGTCCACAATAAAATAAATAATAATAATAATTAATAATAATTTTGTTGTTGTTATTATTATTATTATTATTATTATTATTATTATTAATCCCAACAGAAACTCATATCAGCTTAGAATTTGGCAGAGCCAGTTATTTTATTTTATAAAATCATTTGCTAGCCCGCCCCTCCTGCTCCAAGCAGCCCAGGGCAGCTTACAACATTATAACACATAAAATCAGTAAAAATGAAACAATACAATAAAAAGAGATGGCACAGAACCAACCCCCTGCCCCACCTCCCATCCCACCCTACACCCCATCTCCCTCACCAAAAGCCTGATGGAACAGCCAGTTTTTACACATACAATGGAAATTTTTGAAGGTTACTAATTTTCCAACAGGCAAAAAGTGATCTGAAAACTCTGATCAGCTTAGTGACATGTATACTAATCAGACACCATTCCCCATGAGCAGTTTACACCCCAAGTCTCAGGCATAATCCCTGGGTTTTTGGTTAAGTTGATAATTCTCAGGGTTAGTCATCCTCCATTCAGGGTTTGACTCGGAGGCCACTTTCAGACCTTCCCCCCCCCCCCGCACGCATATTTGGGCTGCAGGGGGGGAATGCATAGTCTGAATATGGACAGGGATCAGCCAGTCTGAAAGGCCTCCCCCTGCGCAGCTTGGGGGGGCTTTCAGACTGGTCAATCCCCATGCATATTTGGGCTGTGCAGTTGTCCCTCCCCCACAACCAAAATATGCACACGGGGGGCGGGGGCGAATATCTGAAAGTGGCCTGAGTCTCACAATTGCAGGGAGCTAAAGTGGCTTGATCACAAGAATCAGAAGTAAAAAGTGCACAAAATCCAAGAGATCCAGAATGGATCAGACCTTCCAGATCTTTTGGGTAAGTGAGTTCCATAATACTGGGACAGCAACAAGAACACCTCTCTGTGTGTCCTTGTCATATAAACAAGTTTGGCAGTTGGTACCCGCAGATATTGCTCCCACCCAGACGGCTGCAGGGATTTCAGTGAGCATGGTAGAAATGGCAGTCTTTCAGATATGTGGGGCCCAGGCCATGTAGAGCTTTCAATGGTCAAAACCAACAATCTGAATTGTGCCCAGAAAGCTATAGGAAGCCAGCACAGGCTGTAAAGTACAGGTGGTGTAATGTGCTCACAGCAACCGACCTCCAAAAGGAGTCAGGCCCTCACATTCTGTACCAACTGCAGCTTCCGAACAGTCAAGAAAGGCAGCACCATGCAGAGCGCATTGCAGTAATCACGCCTTGATGTAATAAAGGTATGGATGATGGTGGCCAGACCTAAATCAGAAATAAATGGCCACAGTCTCCTCACCAGATGTTCCAGGTGCAGCAAGGGGTCCAAAAGCACTCTAAGACTGTGAACCTGGGTAACCAGTGGGGACAGGGTCCCAATCCACTCTGAGTCACGGGGTTGTCCAACCCTGTCTTCTCTGGACTCAGCTTCAATCGGATCACCCTCAGCCAAGCTCAGACTCAGGCTCAGCCAGGCTTTGTGTAAGCATCAAAACTGCAAGAGCTGGGTCGCATGGAAAAAGTGAGGTAGAGCTGGCTGTGTGTCATCAGCATATTGATGGAACTTCACTCCAAACCTCTGAATGATCTTGCCCAGCAGCCTTGGATACGCATCCATATATGGAAGGCAAATTATAAAAGTTTTGTTGTATCCCAAAGTTTACTATTTTCCTATTTTTCATAGAATCCATTTTCCTGATTTTGGGGGGAAATCCAAACAAGCCGAATTCCTACATGGTGTTGCCATTTTACCCATGTGCAATATAGCTGCCACCATTTTGCACATGTGCAGTAGGCGGCAAAATATTAAATCAGTGGTGGAATTTTGATTGAAATTTTGGTGAAAGTTTCTGAAAATGTGGAAACATTCTGCAAAAACGAAGGGGCTGTTACAATACAGCTCTACGGAGGACCAGTCTTCATAGTTTCCTAGACTATATCATGGTCCACCTGGGGCATTTGACAGTTTGCAGCCAAGATGATAAATCTGAAGACAGGACAAAATCATTAGCAAATTAGAAAAGAATTAGCAAATGATCTGCAATGACAGGAAGGACTGAAACTTGTGTAATCCTGGCCTAACTAGAACATTTGTTAGTTTTAACTGAAGTCAATAGCAAGAAACTCATTGCCATCAGGGGCCTTTGGTGAAGATTACAGTTAGCTCCTTCCCACTCATCATGAGAATTTACAGTTGGAATTCTTTAATATGGACAGGGTCATTCTGGGGAATACAAGGGAAATACGTCTCTGCCTGCCTAGGCTTCAGATAAGAGCTCAGGTTAAGGGTGCCTTTGATTCTATCATCTTCAATAGAATAAATACCACTAAGAGAGAGATATTCTGTGAATGTGACAGGTTCAGTTGGGCATATGAAACTGGGACACAACTCTTAACTCCTTCAAGTCAACGGCCTTTCAGAAAAGCCAGCACAAAACCCACAAATGGTAGCAGTTTTTAATTATTTTGACCCAGGATTTGAGCTGTCAAGTTAGGGGTGAGAAGCTCATGGCCCATTGTAATATTTCAAACCATGTAATACCTCTGCTCCTGAATACGGTGGAAGCCAGCTGTCAGTCAGTAGCTAGCATAAAGAGAACTTCCCCCTTCAAGAGAGCTGAGGGTCAGCATGTTTTATACGGTGTACATCTGAAGGGGCAATCACAACGTTGAGTTCCCTGCCTCCCTCTTTTCCCTCCCTCCAAGACTCGCAGGGAGGATTGCCTGCACTCTAGCTTCCCTGTGCATGGTGGGAGGGGAGATACCACCGTTTTTTGAGCACTCCATCTTGACCCCTCAGCCTCCCCAAAAGGATCACCTGCATCTTGGGTTTCCACCCTCCCCAAGCTTTAATCCAAAGAAAATGAGGCTGTGCCAGAATGGAGGCAGGGCAAAGGGACTTTCGTGCTCTTGTCCAGTGTTGCCATGACTCCTGTGGAGCATTCTGATGTCACAGTGGACTGCAAGGACAGGCCATGTCAGAAAGGAGGTGGGAGAGCCTCTTTGCCCCTCTCATGGTGTATGGATAACCCAGAGAAATTGATGCTTGACCCAGGGCCCTAAGATGAAGGATTTTTTAAAAAACCAAGAAACTCCCCCTTCCTATACAGCTGAAAAGAGAATGCCACATTGCCTTCTTGAACCTGGGGACGTTCCCTATGGCACCTTCAGCTCAAAGAGTAGCTAGAATGAAATGAGTCCTGGTGCAGTAGCTGGAATGGGGGGAGGAAGGCTGACTGCCTTTTTCAGTGACAGGGGATGCAGCTGCACCCTTGCTTCAGCTGGAGGAACTCCTGCTTCTGAGTGAGGACTTTGGGAGCTGTTGCATGCCTCATGGCCTGTGTCATCTGTTAGAAAGTGGGGGAATGACCTGTATCAAGGCAGGGTACCTCCTCAAAGGAGACACCGCCTATGCTGCCAGTGGTATGCATCATGGTGAACATGTGTATGGCTGAGGCACTACCATCACTACCTTGGTCTTGTTGGCCTCCCTGGGTAAGGGGCTGATAAAGCCAAAACTACTCTCAGTGACAGAGATTCACTGGTGTAAAAGGAGTGGAATCTTCTCAGTCTAGAGGAATCTGAGTGGAGAGTGAATTGGAAGGAGAACATGCCAGTGGCATCAGTTGGATGACTAAGAAGCCTCCAGGAAATGGGGTAAATTTGCCTCCGTCTCTCCCCCCAAAGGTGGTGGGGCGGCAGGCTCTTTGCCACACCTGCCTGAATAGGAGGCGGGTCACAGCAGGAATATCACTTAGCCAATGGGGCTGCAAGCCCCAGGGTGAGAAGACAGCCGCGCTGGAGTGTGGAAAAAGTTAGAACCCCACCGGGGTTACCAGGGCAACCCCGGTGAAGAAGATTGGAGGAGAGGGGCACAGTGGGGCCATGGACATGGGTGGAGCTGAATCTCCATGAAAACCACGGCTCCAGCCTCAGTTGCAGGCTGGAGTCGAGCATGATAGCAGTGCCCGCAGCACAGGAGCTTGTGCGAGCACACACCACCCCCGCACTCTAGCGAATGTGAGCCCAGTAATGGGCAAAGCAAAAAATAAAGCCACCACCACCAGGGAGAAGTGGTGATCCAGGGCTAAGACAGGGTGTCAGGTGGAGGCACCAGAGCCTGGGGACCCCCCGGGGACACGAGGGCCAGAGGCAGCCTGCCCACACTGGGAACAGGTCTCAATGGGCCCAGACCCCCCAAGTGCGTGGCTGGGTGGAGCAGAGGGAGGGGTGGATGCCCCCTTACATGAGAGAGTGGCAGGCTGCGAAGCCCTGTTGCATGCTTTCACAGAGGGCGGGCCTGGCAAGGTTGGTGAGCGTGCCATGGCTCGGCCTGCCCCCACGCTAGTTACTCCATCGGGGAGCCAGGAGGCTGCCTCAGGGGGCTGTGGGAGAGGCGTGGTGAAAACCGGCTCAAGGCGGGTGGGGGGGCAGGACTATCGTGCCCTCCGCTCGATACCTTGATGACCCAGGCCCATCCTGGGTGGTGCCTACGAGGGGAACCAATGGGCAGCAGAACGACCCTCACACAGCAGGGCCATCCAGAGAAATGCCTCCCCCCCCCATATGTGCCACTGGCCCTTGAGGCCCCTGGGGTCAAGGGGACGCGTCACACGAGGTTTTGGGCTGCTAAATGTGTTGTTGGAAAATACACATTCACTCAACCAATATGACAATGTTCTTTTAGATTCTGTGGTCAATTCAAGAGATCAGAGATAGACTGGAAATATATTGGCAAACCTCTTAGCTTTATTTAGTACAAAGTTACAAAACAAGAAAAAAACAAAATATATTCTTATTACTCTATATGTTAATACAATGTTACTCTCTCAACATTCGTTCATCCTTTCATACATTACCTATCCTCCTGTCAGGGTGGCCAACCCATAACAGAGGTGATGGGGGTGCCGGCACCTGTCCATTGATGTTGAGATGGTACCACGAGCTGATGTTACAGGCATCCCTTGATGTAACAGGTGTCCCTTGATGTTACAGGCGTCCAAGTTCCAAAAGACATCCATCCCATATTTATAGGTCTCTGGTTCCATAGGCCATGCATATGTTATTAGGCAGAGTTGGCCCTCCCATACCTTCCATGAGTCATTTTGACTAGGATGCATCTGTCCTCCTATGGTTCCTCTTTTCTGACCAGTTGAACTTTGTCCCATTTCATAGATGTCTGTTTTCAGACTTATGCCCAGAACTGTTGTGTAAGCAATTAATATCCAAAATCAAGCTATGCTTGCAAACATAGTATAAGTTCAAGCTGTACTGGCATCTTGTGTAAGTCTTAGTAATGCGGTTTGCAGTCAAAATCTTGCAAGCTGTCAAATTAAAGTCTGTGCATAGTTCACTTAGGGGATTTTGGTTTCAAGCAGTTAGTTTCTTGCAGTTTATTGCAGTATCTTCATTCTGGACAATTCTAACTTCTATTATCATTCATACACCTTTCATTCTACACCTGACATTCATCTGTCAGACATAGGGGGGCGGTTTCACAGGTGGATTCATGGCCGGCATCCACAGGGCCCCAGGTGGGGACCACTCAGGAAGCCCCGCCCGGTGGGGGACTCCACAGGACAGTGGCGGCCCTGGGCGCACCACCCTCCTGAGGTGGGCCAGAAGAGTCCAGTTTATTTTCCACCAGGGAAGTGGAAATGCAAGCAGTGGCAGGGGATGGTCACCGGGAGCTGCAAGGAGGCGAGCGAGATGATCTTCACCAGAGGGTCGAGGCTATGGAGCAGGCCATTCAATTGTTTGCTCAATTCAATTGTTTGCCCAACATCCACCAGTCCACCAGTTGCCCTCCCATGTGAGTGGGCAACTTAACCCAGGTGAGGTGGTGAACACCCCACATTGGGTGGGGGGGGCGGCTCGGGACGCCTTGCCGCGAGGGCATTGGCTGGGGAGGCTCTGGCTGAGGTTTCCGGCATGGTCCCTGCTGCCCAGTGCAAGGTGGGGTGAGCCCAGTTACTATGGTGGAGCGGGGCATGGGTGCCAGTAATTGTCCAACCCCCCTCGCAAGCAGGATGCACAGGCTATCCACAACAGGCGGCTCCCCCTGGTGAGCAGTGGGCTGGGCTTGCGAGTCTGGGTGGGCAGGTCCTCCATGTTTGGGCCCTGACCACGACCTTGCCTGGACAAGGGTACATGCTCCCGGGAGTGGCGCCCCAGGTAGGCGACTTGACTAGGCAGCGCCTCCCCCTTGGGGGGATACACCGACGTCTCCGCCCCAATAGGTGATCACCTCCTCCCAGCCATGAGGGAACAGACATGAAGGGAGGAGTATATTGACATATTTGCCCTGCCGTTCAGTGATCCGATAGTGGATTCTGATGAGCAGGAGGACAAAAAAGAAAAAGAGATTTAAGCACTCCGAAGCATAAAGGAACTGGTCCAACTGCATGGTGGCCTTTTCCATATACCATGGGGTAATGATTCAAGCATTCCCCAGGCGCACGGCTAACCTGCTCAAATACACCGACATAGTTCGGCGGGTGTACGAATCAGGTCCTTCCGGAGCATGGCTCAGGTCTGATGAGGCATTCAGGCACCATGCTGCATATACCCCCAGCCTTCATTGGGACTTTCAAGCAAATGACCTGTGGCTTAATTGTATGAGCAAAACACAGAAAAGGTATATAAAAGCAGAGTACATAAACCAGAATCAACAACAGTCTGCTTCAAAATATATATATATAATGTTCCTATACAGACTCGGGAATATATTAGGAGAATGAGTACATACAATATACAATCAACTAGTAAAATTAATGGTGCTGCAAAAGTACATAACCCAACGTTTCGCCAATACAATTGGCTTCTTCATGGGTGTTCAAAAGCTTGTTTGTCTCTGTTGTAAACAGTAGCAGATAGAATCAATAAAACACAGGCACAATGTAACATACAAACAGTAATAAATAAACAATGCTTAATTTTCCCATAGACAATTTCAAATAGGTTTCAAAAAACACATTGTTTTAGCATAATAGTGCTATTTAATATATGCAAAAATACCAACAATTCTGTAGTTTCTATATAAGAGACAGAATTCTTACCCCTAAGGGCTATTTGCCAATATATGAGGACAGATTCATCAACCCTCCTTTTCACCAGTTCAGTGTAGTTAAGAAAATGTTACTAGGCAACCTCAATAATAATTGTATGAGCGGCACGGGCAATGTCACCAGTTCAGATAGCAAGCATTTGCTAGCCAACGGTGGGGCTGCCTCCACGATTAAGTCCTTTTGAGAGGAGGTAAAGAAAGCTCCTGCCAACACCGCCACCCAGTGCTGGGAGTATAGCCGGTCAGGCAAGTGTTCAAGGGATATATACAGATTTTGCCACTACTACCCAAACTGCAGAGGCCTCCATCTGGCCTCAGCATGACCTCGTGGAAGACCAGGGTAAAGGGGAAGCCTCCCTATGGGGCAGCAAGAAAGGGAGGATCAGGGGGAGGCAATACCGGTGTCCCGGCTCAGGGTTCCCACACCAGTTAGGTCAGATAGACTTGAGGCCTCCCTCTCAGGGCATCCCAACAAGGAGGAAGTGGGTTATGTTGAAGGGTTTCCAAATTCCTACAAAGAATGTTCAGCGATAGGACTGATGCGGCAGCAGTTGTTACCGCACCGCAATTCCATTCCTAAACCTCGGCATCCCACGTTGCACCTCACAGAATTCTGCCCGATGCCCCGCGATTCTGAGATTCTTCCACTACAAGAATCCGAAGATGCGGCATGTATGTGTTTCACCAATTTGCTGATCCTTACCATTGTCGCATACAATCAGTGGTCTTTTTCCGCATTCCACCAATTTAATATATGAGTGACAGTCATGAGTGTTTATCACGGTTCCGCAAAGCGAATATGACTATGCAGCCGCTGCTGCGCTGTGTTGTCACGCTGACTGTTGGTGCTGTGTGTCTCTCTGTGCCGCAATAACTGCCCATTCTTCTCAATACATACATACATGGACAACATGTTCTGGGTGGGAGTTCAAGGAATGGTGTTTTTATTTTATGGCAAATTGATCTTTTATGTAAATGTAAATTGATCTCCAAACTGAAGTTTTTTGACCAGAACTCCTGGTGGGAGTTTAAAGTGATCTGTGTATTGGCTGACCGAGTCATTTTTTACATCATAGGACCGGCTCAGAAAGTTGAAGGAATGAAGTTGATCCATGCAGAAGAGTTTCTTACAATCTTCAGTCTTCACTTCCTCAGTCTAGAAGAAATGAGCTGAGCAACAGAACGCTGTTGGCATAGTTGTTAAGGTTCCCCGCTTGCTATAAAATTTGTAGCTGTCATTCAGCTGGTTCAAATCCACACTGTTAAATGTAACTTTATTTTTATTTTTTTTACCTTTACATTAGTGTTATTGTTTGTTTTGTTAATCATAAAATTATTGCTGTTTGGCATACTTTGTAATATAAATAATTTAAAAATGCTTATTTATTACATTAACCCAAGACTAACTGATTAGCGCAGCCAAGCCAGGTGGCGTGATGAGTGCTATTATACCCTGCCCCTAGTGCCGCTGGTGTTACGCTCACTTGCAGTTGCCAACCGCTGTCAACGATGCTGTCACTGGCTGCCCTGCCCCCACCTGTCCTTACGTGACCAGCTTCCCTCCCCCGGACACCAGAGTTCTGTAGAGTCTAGATGCACTGGTGGGTGGCAAAAAGTAACAGACAGGGAGAGGGGTGTGTGTGTGGTGCTGGCTGTGCCTGGTCGGTCAGTCTTGCTGGCAGTGACTGGCTGTGTGCTGTTCCTGATCCCGATTCCCGAGTCCTGGCTGGGGGTCGGGGGACACTTTGGGTGATTTCAGACATTACACGGTCCAGATTCACCACAGTGGATTCTCAGCGGGGGTGAACAGATTAACCAGCCCCCGTGGTCAAGGAAATCCCCAAATAGACATGATGGGACCGGGACCACGGCAGGGAATAGGACCACCGGACCACAGCCCAGGGCAGCACAACAGACATTATTCCGATCCCGTGCCATGCCGTGCTGTGGTCAAAGGACCTGGAAGGCACCGGGGTGGCTCATCCCAGTTGCTGTCATGTGCCCTTTAAATCTCCCTCCCCGGTCTGTGTTGTTGCTGGTTGCCTTGCAGCGATGCTGCGTGCTTTGTCCCCGGCTGGGAATCATTGTCTTTGGTTCTGGCTGGTGGTTGACATTCAGACATTACTTTTTGCTGTTTCCCATTGGGAATCTCTTTGACCATGCTTTCGGAGATGGTCCAGAAGCATGGTTGATTTTGACCCCATGTGGGTATTGATTGTGGTGAACATCTGGAGGCCACCAAACATATATGCAGGGTGCTTTGGCCCCGCCGAGGAACTGACCCAGTTTCACTGTGGTTGAGCGTGATCTCGTAATGTCTGAAATCACCCTTTCTTTTTTCACTCACTGACTCACCCATCCACACAACCCACCTGTTAATTGTTTTAATAAATTAACATGAATACATGACATTCGTCCACATTACACAAACACCAGCTGCCACACCTACCTCTTTGTCATGTTAACAGTTAAAACTAAACAGCTAACTGCAGTAAGTAAAGTTGGGACGGGAGGGAGGGAGTGACAGGAGTGAACGTTATGTGACCTCCCCCACCCTCTAAGCGTTACGAAACTAGAAGTTCCGAGTGACCCCCACTCCCATGCCCTCCCCCGCCCGAGAGTGCTGTTTAAAGTTCCAAGTTCCAATTTGCCATGTGAACCTGAACTGGTAGCTACTAGCTGGCATAGTTTGACTTTGAAATGTTTCACTGCGGTTAAACTGTGGTTGTTGTCATGTCAGAAAACAACCTGTCCCTTAGTGGACTAACTGCATCTCTACTGCATCTTTCTCAATTGCAGAAACAGTAGAGATATACAGGCAGTGAGGGACTGAGAGGAAATAGCATTTTATCTTATACTTTATCTAATCCTTTGTATTGTGTAGTTAACAAAGGACAGTGAAATAATGCCCTAAGTGAGAGTGATTGATTTAGACAGGTCCCACTCCCTGCCCAGTGTATTTACAAATCAAAGATGCACAAGGATGAGGGGAACGCACAAGGAAAGACAGATACACATGTATTCCCATTTTACATATGGGCAACTGAGACTGAGAGGTTTTTACTTCTCCAAGGCCACTCAGTGATTTCCTATTTCAATTAGCCCTGGTCTCCTAGGTCCAAGTCCATCAGCCCCTTATGCATTAGAGCTTTAAAACAGTCCTTCTCGTGTGGCTCAGCATCTCAACTTTGGGGAGGATGTACAGAAGATTCCACCCTTTTTCTGCTCAAGTCCCTTCTAATCATCTGGCTTATAAAGTTAGTAGGCATACACACACACCACACACACGCAAACACGCACTCCCCAATTGAAAAGACAAAATGGGTACTCAGGGATACTGCAGTGCACAGCACATACTGGCTAATCCATGTGGCATGATACACAGGGATGGGCGAACAGATCGAGGTCCGTGTTTGGCCGTTCGGTTTGACAGCGTTCGGTTCGTGTGTTCATGTTCAGCCATTCGGGTGGATCGCCGAGTTCGTGTTTGGTCGTTTGGTTCGACTGCGTTCAGGTCGTGTGTTCGTGTTTGGCCATTCGCCATTCGGGTGGATCACCGAGTTTGCATTCGGAGTTCGGCCTAAAATATCGTGAGCGCACGGGAAGCCGGAAATAGTGCCGGAAAACGGAAATTTGTGTGTGTGTGAGGTGAGTGGGTGTGTGTTTGAGTTGGTGGCTGCTTGGTTCGTGTGTTTTGGCTGTGATTGTGTTGGGTTTGGCTGTGCTGTGTGTTTCTGTGGCTGGTGTGTGTTGTGGGTGACTGTTGGTGTGTGGTTTTTGGGGAAAAAATGAAGAAGACTGCTTCTCACATCCTCCAGCTGGGGGCACATTTGCCCATGGTGGAGGAGGAGGAGGAGCCGGTGGAGGCCGTGCCCGCTGCCCCTGCTACACCTCCCGTGGCACTGGCTTCCTCATCTGATGAGGAGGAAGCGGTGGGCTCTACTGCCATTCCTGCCAGGTTTGTAAACCTCTTTTTTACTTTTAAGACAAGAAAGGCTGTATCAGTTAGAGCGAGCTCTGCTCATTGGCGTGCGGATGGGTGCATGGGTGGGTGGTGGGCATCAGTCAGGCACAAACAGTGGCCAACAGCGGGTGGCAGCAAATGTCTGCCACAGAGAGAGA
>QEPC01005589.1:1379072-1394729 GCA_003113815.1 Sphenodon punctatus | reverse complement strand
TTGGAGAGAGACACATTAAAGGAGCGGTCAGAGAGGTAGGAGGAGAACCAGTTATGGACAGAGCCACAAAAGTCAAGGAAGTGAAGGGAATCCAGCAAGAGTGAGTGGTCAACAGTATCGAAGGCAGCAGAGAGATCAAGGAGGACAAGAATGGAATAGAGACGTTTAGATTTGTAAGTTACTATTACCCAGTGAATAGTGATCACATAAAATAAATACGTTTGCTGTTGTTCAAGAATGCATACATTAACTGAACTCCATTTTTACAGAACAACAGCTGACTACATTGAGAGAAACTTCAGCCCTAAGAATTATGCTTGCAAAAGTTTTAGAAGAGGTGTGCATCTAGCGTTGAATTAAGAAATGTTATTTTAATGTAAATACTGTAAATATTTTTTAAAATTATGTTGTTAAAAATGGTTCTATTAAATTTTGTTTGTTACGTATGTTCCTTTGCGCTCATTATTTTTGCGCCTGTCCTGTTGCTGAAAGCACACACCAGTGAAGTGACCCAAGGTCACAGGTGATACAACCACATAATTGTGCTATTGAACTACCCTTGTGAAAAGTAAAAAAAGTTAGTACCCCATGAAAATTAGTTGAATTTAGTGTCACCTCCCATACATGACAGTTACTCTCAAGAGACCTTTTTGGGAGAGTGAATACCTGTTCCCTTATTTTTTTGTTTCAACAACACTCATGATTTTATAAACTTCTATCATATATTCTGTCATTTTATAAAATTCCCTCCCCTCTCAGATGTGTGCCTCAATCTCTTCCCAAATGCCAGGAGTCCAAACCAAATGAGTTTCTCTTGCAAACTATATACATGTCTACTTTTTAAAGTGTAGCAGTACAAGCTACAGAATGCACTGTTATCACAGCTGCATTATGATTGTATTACCTTTGCCATAGGCCTTTGCCAGTCCACCCTACCCACCACCACCCACATCTGTGTTCAGATATATTTTATTAATACATACCATGTGTACAGTGTATGTTCAATGATAAAAAAATGATAAAGCAAATTTAGGAATGAAAACCAAATTATTTTTATTCAGTGTAGGAATTAATGTAATACACTGTTGGTAGCTGTGGCACTGGCAATCAATTTGTTTGGAAAGCCAACGTGTTTTATTCTCCAGATGAAGGCAAAACCCGGAATGCATATCTTAAAAAAAAAACCACTACTGGTTTGTGGGGGGAAAAAATGATTGTGCTGGGAAAATTCCTCTATGACTCTATATGAAAATGGCAATCGGATCAGTACTCGATCCCAGAAGAATACTGACAGTGGCTACAAATCGACTGTCTAGCTGTTCCGTGTTCATGTCATTAATTTATCCATGCTCCTGAAAAACAATCTTTAAAAAAAACACAATTATTAGTCACATATTGTATAAGTGTATGCTAGTTGTATGTGTACAATTATGTGTACACAGCATCTATGAAAAAAAAAATCCATGTTGCATACTCCAAAAGACTTCACAAATCACTAAGACAATGCATTCCTATGCTATGTATGCACATCCCCCACCCCCCCTTGAGTCCAAGTCCAGTTTGCCTATGTGTCATTCCGTTGAGGCCATGATTGCACAGCATGCAAACTTTTGGCATCATTGCTGGGTGTGCTGCTATCCCGAGAAATAGATCCATGTAATGTTGCACACTCCTGCGATCCGTTCATGCGCCTCTTGCAAAGTGTGAGAGAGAAACTCCAAAAGACTGCACAAATCACTAAGACAATGCATTCCTATGCTATGTATGCACATGTCCCCCACCCGACCCCATGAAGTTCCATCCCAACATAGTTCAAGTCCAGTTTGCCTATGTGTCATTCCGTTGAGGCCATGACCGCACAACATGCAAACTTTTGGAATCATTGCTGGTTGTGTGAGAAACAGAAAAAGACGGAGAGCACACATTAATCACGGTCTGCTCCCAAGCAGACATACACTGCCCAACCTTACCTCCTCACTCATGCTCTTGTATACCTTCCGAGATTTCATCTGGGTGGCCATAACCCTTTTTCTGGTAATCCATCGCCTCTGCGATGCACCTCACTATTTCCTCATCTGTGGCTTGCAGGAAATCCTTAGAAATGTTAGGTAGGAATGACCTGTTCATTTTAGTTAATGCTAGGCACTTGAGATTCAAACTGGAAAGACTAGTTCTTTTATTACCTAAAATTGCACCTGGGAAGCTGAATAAACATTCTGATGGGACACTGCTGGCAGGACAACCAAGGAGTGTGATTGCCAAACTGTAGAGTGCTGTCCAAGTCTCTCTTTTTTCAGTCCAGTAAATGAGTGGATCATTATTCGTGCCAACCACACCATCCGATGAAAAATACTGATCATACATGTCTTCGGCTGCAGCAAGTGTTATTGTACAGTGATGATGGTGAAGTGGATCTACTCTTCTTGGCCGTCGAATGCAATTCTGTGCAAGGAGGCCACACTTTTCAAAATTTGACCAGATCAATGAAGCCTCAGGCTGTTGAGTGTTATCTTCAGAAACGCTCTCAGTCTCTTCTTCATCCTCTTCAGATGCATCATCTGGAAGTTCGCCGGAAGGCCTAGTAGCGTGCTGAAGCTGGCATTCACAGTCAGCGCTGAAGCCGCCGCCCGCTGCCGCCGCCACCGCCCAGAGCTCAAGATAGGTGATCCCTGGGTGGGCAGGTAGGGTGATCCCTGAAGTGGGGGGTGTTAAACCACCCCAGGGATCAGTACAGTATCAGTACTTACTTAGCGGCTGGCTGATGCGTGCTGGTGCTGGCTCTGGGTCGCCGCCGGCGGACTGGAGCCCGCACTAGGAGGGACTTAGGGGGAAAAAAATTGTTTTTTAAATCCAGGCTGGGTAGGGTGGGTGGGGGGTGTCCCCTCCCTTCCACCCGTGCAGCCTGGACTCAGGCAGGGAAAGTGTTTGGGGGTTTTTTGTGTTTTTTTTTTACATTGTGGCCATTCATTTGAATGGCCGCAATGTAAAAAATCCGGTACGGGGGGAATCCGGTAAATGGGCTGGATTACCGGGTTAATCCGATACTGCTGGTACACCAAAATACTGGCAGTATCGGATACAGGATGATCCAGTAGTCCCACCCCTAGTGGGAACTAGGTTTTCTGATCCCCGAGCCACAAATGCTCCAGTTCGTCCTCCAGCTGAACCAGAACAGGGCAGCCCCTGGCACTGTAGCTGGGAAAGTGACAGCCTTGGGTTTTATGAGTAACCTAGCCAGGCACCCAGCCCCCGACAGGGGTTTCTTCACCAGGCACCTCTTAAAGAGCTGGGCCAGGCAGCGGGGTCATACTCCTGATCAAAGAGCACCCATCACCCCTTCTGTGCTGACGGATCTCTGCGAGGCCCTCCCTGATGTTTGTTTCAACAACTATGAGGTTTTTCTTTGTTTGGTACAGCGTTTAATTAGCATTCTTCAGGGTCTTCAGGATGAGTGAACTCATGTCCGAGTCAGCCAGGGACAATACAGGTACAGCACTCAACATCAGTGATGTGCACATTGGGCCTGTGAAGATGTCTTAACTGTTCTGCCACTCAAAGACTGACCAGAAAGGGAGAGGGAAAGTGGTTAGGCTTACCCAGTCTGGCAGACCGGATCTCTGCCTAGTAGTTGCAGTTGAGGTATACCTCGCCAACCGCCCCCAGGTCCCTGGCCCACTTTTCAGGTATGCGGGGTGGTGGTGGCAGCTACTGACCAGGTACCAGTTTGCATCTGTATTGTGATCTACCTTGGTCCAATTGGGCCTCCGGTGACTGAGTATGGAACCCATTCCTTCTCAATTTGGGCAGCCAGTTTTGTGGCTGCAACTGGGTCATCTGACCATGAGATTCAAGGAGTGGGCCAATGGAGTTTGGGGGCTTTCCGGTCTTACATCCACCGGCCCCCACACCACGGCCAGACCTGAACTTTCTTCTTGTTTTGCAGGTGAATTCCCTTGGCACAGAAGCAAATCTGGATTGTGGGACACAACCTGGTGCTCTGGGTGGGGAAGAAGGCCAGTGTGATCATTTGGGGAACACATCTGGGCTTGTCATCATGTGCAGAAATACGCTGGATGGGAAGGGGTGGCATGAGATGTCATCACCTCATGCTGACACTTAGTAGGTCTTACAGGGGGCGACCTCCCAACATTATCATCCTGCATTTGGGCAAGAACGATATACCCCAAGTTAAAGATTTACATCTGATTAGGAACATTAAAAGGGACATAGGGGAAGTAAAATGGCTTTTCCCATCTGCTCTCATTATTTGGACAGATCTGGTAGAGAGGATCTCATGGGGAAAAGGGGTTCACCCCAGGAAGGTAGATAGGGCATGGAAGAACATCAACAAGGACGTAGGGCGGTGGATAGTAAATTTGGGTGGAGAGTGGATTTTTAGCTACACCCTGTCCTACAAACGGCTGGAGCTTTTTCAGAAAGACGGGGTACACCTGTCAGCTGAGGGGAACGAATACTACCTGAAGGCCTTGCAAGAAAAGCTAGACTGTGTTTTAGAGAGTTTTTAGGTTAGCATTAAGAAGATATTAGGAGGGTGGGGGTTGGGCTCGTCCGGTTAGACCCGGCGATCCCTTATTGTCAGGGGTCAAGTACTGATGGTTAAAGTGTAGATTAGAAGTTGATAAAGAACGAGTCATCTCCTTAAGAAATGGGGAGACCACACCCACTGGAAAAGCAGGAGCATGGCAACCAGTGGGGTGGAATCCCTGGGAGGGGGGTCAGCGAGGGTGGTAGGGACAGGTATGTCCCCCTTCCTGAAGGAGCACTCCTCCTTACTCAACTCCAGAAGGAGTTTGGTCCACCTTGCGTGCGGCAAGTGCCACAACGAGGCAAGACGTTGTTTGGTTGTTAGGGGTGGTAATCGAGGGTACATCAAAACCACCTCTGAATTGTTGTGTTTGGATAACCTCAAGTATTGGACACATATCACTCTAGGCATTGTCCCCCACCTAATTACAATTAATAATCTGGTTTTAATAAAGAGTGAAGCTGTTTAAACCCAACACTTGGTGTCTTGTCTCCTTTGGTGCATCGGCAAAGGAAGGTTACTACAGATAAGAGCTTTGCCTCAAGGGCATTATCTAGAAACGGTTATCACTCCTTGTCAGCCGCCGAACCTCAGAATGATGGCTGGGGCGGGCCCGCAGGGGCCCCGCCCCCCCATGCATCGGAGACAACTGAGGCGCTGACTTCACCGCCGCCGCCCAATCCCGGCTTTCCAGATGGCAGCCCCGGCGTGGTGGTGCAACCCAGACCCTCCCAGGATGCCGTGGGGGCCCCGCCCACTGTTGCGTCGCTCTGCACACATCCAGGTACGCACAGGGGGCAGGCCTGTACTTCAAATGCCGGCGCTGCAGGACACTCAGTTCCGGTGAACAGAGCTTGTGGATGCCTGGAGAGACTGACCCCTCCAAAAGCTAAGTGGTTGGAAAAGTGACTGTGTTTACTTTGGATACTTGTAGTACCTTCCCGTTTCCCTTCTGTGCCCTGTGCCTAGCTTTTTTTCCCCTGGATCTTGTGCTGGTTGCTTGTGATATTTGCGTGTCTGTCAGTAAGTGTGTTCTCCTACCCCGCTCCCCCTTTAGAAATTATGAGTGAGTGTGTGAGCCTGCGGGCTCGGGTGCCCCATTCCTCCTCCTTTCCCAGGGGCCTTACCTCCCCTTCCCCCTCCTAGTGCAAAAGTCCCATGGTCCTTCCTCACAGCCTGGGGCCCCCTCCCTGTGGAACCCTTCACGTCGCCTCACAGAAATTCCCCCTCCCCTTCATGTGGAAGTGGTGTGGGTGAGGTTCCCTTCCAAAATTACAGCTCTGCACCCTATGATGATAGGGGCCTGAATTCCTCGTGCAAAAACATGTGGAAAGGCCCGCTTACTATCCTGATGGGCTTTGTTCTTCTGCACAGTGTGAGCAGAGCCCCTGCGTGCAAGGGGTGGCCTTTTCCCCCTTCCTTCCCCCACCCACTGACAGATTCACTGACCCTTGCTGCCTCCACAACTTTCCATATGGATATTGCACAGGAGATAGGGAAGTTTGTGCACGCTGTGCAAACCCTATCTATGCAGATTAAAGATCTGCAGGAGCAGCACACTGAATTGGCAGTCACAGTAGCCCAACAGCAGCCCATGGCCCCTCCTGTGGCAGTTTTGCTGGCACCCCAGGGACCCCCTCCAGTGGCGGTGGAGGCGGATGGGGTGGCTGCAGCGGCGCTGGCCCCCCCACTGGGGCTGCCGCCCCTGACTAACACCCAGGAACTGCAGGGACCCTGGATCGACAAGTTCCGTGGGGAGCGTAGAACCTGCTGTGAGTTCCTGGTCCTCTGCAACCTCACCTTCATGACGTAAGCAGCTACGTATGCAACCATCACCTTAAAATTTGCCTTCGTGATTGGGAACCTAGGGGGGATAGTCCTGCCATAGGACACTAACTTAATGATCAGCAAGAGCTCCCTCTTGACAGATTATGGTGGGTTCCTCCGAGAATTTTGCTTTCTCTTTGACCACCCGCATCGCTGCCAGGATGTCAAAACCACCATCCTGTCCTTTCGAAAAGGCCGTATGCCCCTTTTATAATACATCACTCAATTCCAAAAGCTCACCCTGGAGTTACAATGGTCAGAGGATGCTCTTCGAGTCCATTTCCGAAAGGGGCTGGAAGACAACATAAAGGAGCAATTGGCCTATACCGCCCTTCCAGAGACCTGGGCCAGTGTGGCCAGCTTGCCTCTTCAAATCAACGCACGACTGGCAGAACGGCGGAGACAGCAATGGCAGGATGCCAGAGGTTTCCCAGTAAGACCTGTTCCCATGGTCTCTTCTGGCCTTGAGGTGTTCAGACAGCCCCAACCTGACCCAGACCCTATGCAGTTGGGGGCATCCCAAGGACCCCTCACTCCCGAAGAACACGATTGTCGCCGCCATTCACAGACGTGTTTTTACTGTGGACAAGCAGGTCAATTAATCCAAGAGTGTCCCGTTCTGTCTCCCACCTGTTGGCAATCGGGAAATGCCAAGGGTCGGGATGGGCAGGGGACGTCCCGACCATAAATGTCGTCCCTTCTCTCACGGCGCAGGTTCCCCTTCACCTGCGCATTCCCGTCACCCTGTCGATTCCCTCGCATCGTTCTGTAGTGGTATGGGCATTACTGGACTCCGGGGTGTCTGCAAATGTCATCGATGTGACCTTGGTACACAACCATGCCCTCCAAACTCTGCCTAAAGAACACCCCGAGGCAGTCCATACCATCGATGAATCCCGATAATCTCCGGCCCAGTCACACAGCAAACCACCTTATTTACCTTCAGATACAATTGAAACCAACAACAGCATATCATCCCCAAGCAAACGGGCAGGTAGAGCGAGTCAACCAGAACCTTGAGCAGTATTTACGATGCTACATTGACTATCTTCAGGATGACTGGTATTCTTGGTTACCCATGGCTGAATTCGCCTACAATAATGCCCCGAATGCATCTCTTGGATATCCCCCCTTCTATATCAATTATGGCTACCATCCTCAAATGACCCTTCCCATTCTTCCAGTTCCTACAGTATTAGCAGCAGGGGCTCTAGCCTAACAGAAACAACAAGTACATGCCCTTGCTAAAACGACGCTAATGAGGGCTCGGTAAAGGTATAAACTCTATGCTGATCGCCATCGGTGCCCATCCCCACAATTCCAACCTAGACAGCAGGTATGGCTCGATCATCGACATTACCCGTCCAAGACGCCTTCTTCCAAGCTCAACCACAAATACATTGGACCTTTCCCTATTCTCCGACAAGTGAATGCTGTTACTTAAACCTTACAGCTGATGTCTCGACTACGGATTCACCCAACCTTCCACATGTCCCTTCTGAAGCTGGCAGGTGTACCTGGGCCCCTGAAGGTTCAACCAAGAACCCCGACCTTGATTCAGTGACACCGGGCCCTGACTATGAAGTCCGGGCCATCCTCGATGCTAAGTTACTTTGGGGCCGCCTACACTACCTTGTTGATTGGCTTGAATTTGGCCCTGACAAACGCTCCTGGGAGCCTGTGTTAATATCTCCACCCCTCAGCTCCTCCGCCTCTTTCACCACCATCATCCTGACAAACTGGGCCCAGCCCTTAGGTGGGGGGGAGGGTTATCAAGGGGGGGTACTGTCAGCCACCGCAGCCGCGCCTCAACATGGTGGCTGGGGCCGGCCCGCAAGGGCCCCACTGCCCATGCATTGGAGACCACTGAGGCTCCGACTTCAGCACCGCAGCCCTCTCCCGGCCTTCCGGATGGCATGGCGGTGCAACCCAGACCCTCCCAGGATGCCGCGGGGCCCTGGCCACCATTGCACCGCTCTGAATGCAATGGTTCCCTTCCAAAATTACAGCTCTGCACCCTATGATGATAGGCGCCTGAATTCCTGGTGCAAAAGCACATGTAAAGGCCCACTTACTATCCTGATGGGCTTCATTCTTCTGCACAGTGTGAGCAGACCCCCTGCATGCAAGAGGCGTGAGTGGGTGGCCTTTCCCCCCTTCCTTCCCCCTCCCACTGACACTCCTCTGGGTTTGGACCAGAGTCTCATAGGGGTGGGACATCAGGGAAATTACCAGTTACCAGTTTTACTGGTTACCGCATTCAAAAAACCTGGATTACTGGATTTGTACCAGTTTACCGGTACTGTATTTGAAGTCCCACTCCCTACTAGTGTGGGCTCTTGGCTGCCGCTGGCAACCTGGAGCCCCGAACAGCAGGTACTAGGGTGATCCCTGGTGTGGGGGGTGGTTTAACACACACCCCACCCCAGGGATCACCCTACCTCCCCACCCATGGATCGCCTACCTTGCACCCCGGGCGGCGGCGGCAGTCCGGTGGCTTCAGCGCTGGCTGTGGATGCTGACTTGAGCACTACTAGGCCTTCCGGTGAACTTCTGGGTTTCCCCGGAAGGCCTAGTAGCACTCAAGCCGGCAGCCACAGCCAGCGCTGAAGCTGCCCGACCGCTGCTGCCGCCACCCGGAGTACAAGGTAGGGGATCCCTGGTTGGGGAGGTAGGGTGATCTCTGGGGTGGGGTGTGTGTTAAACCACCCCCCACACCAGGGATAACCCTAGTACAGTACTACCTATACTTAGTCCTAGTACCTACCTGCTGGTGCAGGCTCTGGGTCGCCGCCGGCGGCGGCCCGGTGCGCACTCTAGCAGGGATTTCAGGGGTAATTTTTTAAAAAAAAATCCAGGCTGGGCAGGGTGGGTGGGGGTGTCCCCCCTTCCACCCACGCATCCTGGACTGGGGAGGGAAAGTGGGGGGGGTTGTGTGTTTTTAATTATATTACGGCCATTCATTTGAATGGCCGCAATGTAGAAAATCCGGTACGGGGAATCTGGTAAATTACCCTGGATTACCGGGTTTAATCCGATACTGCCAGTACACCAAATACCGGGCAGCATCAGATACCGGAAGGCTGGGCAGGGTGGGTGGGGGTGTCCCCCCTTCCACCCACGCATCCTGGACTGGGGAGGGAAAGTGGGGGGGGTTGTGTGTTTTTAATTATATTACGGCCATTCATTTGAATGGCCGCAATGTAGAAAATCCGGTACGGGGAATCTGGTAAATTACCCTGGATTACCGGGTTTAATCCGATACTGCCAGTACACCAAATACCGGGCAGCATCAGATACCGGAAGATCCGGAATTCCGACCCCTAGTCTCTAGGCTCCAAGTGAAACCCCCATTTCTCTAGGGTATATAGGGATGCCTGGATAACCCAGATAAATCAGGAATTCATGGGAAAGCTGAGAGTGTGGTCAGTAACATCAGAAAGAGGTAGGAAAGTCTCATTACCTGTCCCCTTCTGGTGTGGCATGGGGATGGTAGAAAAGGAAATCCTAATCCTTAACAGAGTTTCAGAAAGGAACACTGAGATAATCCAATTCGGCTTCCTGTAAAGCCGGGCCAGCTGCATTTTCATTGACTGAAACGCAGCATGGGACTGGAGGAGATTTTTACTTATGTTTCTGAGAAATAAATGCTCTTTTTGCTACTAAAAAAACCCCAGGAACAGGAAGGGAGAAACTTCCTGTCATGTGGTGTCTGGCTGGAAAAACTGAGTTGGGCATGTGATCAAACAGGGATATGACTGACTGTGACATGGAGTAACAATCCCTTTAACAGTCCTATTAGGGAAAGGAGAGAGCTCCCTTCTCCTTTGTCTTTATGCAGCTTGTATCAAATCCTAAACTACTGCCAAGGGGAGCAGGGGTGGGGGAGAGGTTCCTAAATTCTTGTGTTTTTCTAAAAGGCAAATATTTTGTGCAGTTACTAAATTCTTCCCTGACTCTCCTCCGTGCAGAGACCCAACAGTATCCCTATTAAATTATATAGAGCGAGTCCGGTCCTTGGCTGTCAGCAAGACCCATCAGTCCTAATTTATCGCCCCAGGAAACACAGTACAATTATGGTAATAAATAATAATAGGATTCAGTACATGACAACATGAATGATGGAGCCTCTCAGAACTCATTTACATTGCTTTGTGTTGCAATCACCCTGCTTCTAATGTAATGCCAAGCAAATGAGCCTTTTTGAATATTGTGCAATCTATTGCAAGTCAACTGGCACAAAACTCACTCAATAAATCATGTTCAAACACATGCCTCTAATGACAGGTAAATCAACAATGAAGTAATTGCATTTAATGTATTGAAATACTGGACAAAAACAGTGACCTCAAAATGACTTTTTGTAAGAGGTATGATATAGCTGCAACAGTGCATAGAGCTTTTTTTTTTCTTTTTTTTTTGTAAGCTAGCACTTCTTGCTCAGATGCACTCACAAGAACTAATGATACTGTTCCCTTCACACACCTTGATTTACTGGCTATTCTCTCTGGTGACAGATCTGGTACTGACTGTGTTGGGGTTTGGGAGTTGGAGAGGAGGCAGAGGGCCAAAGGTAATCTCCTTTACACCTAAGAAACTCTTGCTGAGGATTAACATGGGAGCTCATTAGCACATCTTCCCCCCTTGCAAACTCCCCACTTGTTCCTTGTTCCAATCCTTATTCAGTAGCAACTTATTTGCACAGGTGCTGCTTTCACTGCATTGGAGTGGCCCATCCCCTGTAGTAGGTGGCAGCCACCCATCTAACATCTGATTGTGAGTGAGGGGTCCTGGGAAGAGGGCACTTGCTCCTCTGAGCACCCTTCCCCCTGATCCACTCACTAAATAACTGATCGTGGGTGAGTAGGGCCTGGGAAGAGACTGCATGCTTTCCCCAGCCCACAGGCAGTGGGGAATAGGGTGCACACTCTTCCCAGCCCACCTCCCCTGCAATCAGCGGTAAGGTGGATGGGAGGAACACGCTCCTCCGGGCCCAATCCACAGACCCCTCCACCTCAAGACAGGGCTGCGTAGCCCGGCCACATGAGAGGCAGCCTGTTAACCCATTTTGGGCAGTGTATTCACTTTGGGCAATGCTAACACATGATGTGTCTCCAGCTTTTTTTGGAGGATGCATCATGTTATCTAGATGCCTGCCCTGCTCTGGGGTGGGGTGGGTTTAACATCTGGCAGTTTCCAGGCATATGAGCAACTGCACTGCGTGTTTGCATTGCGTGTTAACATTGCTCAGTGTGGGATAATATCTCATGTGGCTCCCCCTTAGGGTTGAACTTCTCTTAGGGTGCAGCCAAACGAGCTGTGGATGCCCTGATCCCTACGCACCCCTGTGGCAGGAAAGTGCAGCTGCCACACTTCAGGGCAGATGTTCAACCTCACCCCCGTGGGAAAGGTGACCAGGCGGTCAGCTCTCAGAGCTTCTGCCATGGTACAAGGTACTGAGGCACTAGACACACACAAGTAGGCACCTGACCTTGCCCCACCTCCAGCCCAACCACTATCATGCCCCAGCCATGGTGTGACTGTGCGGGACTGGAGCTAGTGGTTGTCATGGGTTTGGGGGTCCACCCCCCCCACTTTACCGGGTTTGAGTGACTCAGTTTCCCTTGCGCACAGTTCTCTTGAATCAGTTCTCTCTCTGGCTAATTCAAGTGTGCCACAATGAAACTCCTTTGTCACACAAGGGCCCGATCCTTCCCATTTACAGACTCTTTACTCTCTGGGTTCGCAAGAGCTTAGGGGCTCTTGTAGATCACTTGTGTTCCAATATTAGACACCGCCACTTCTTCATAAAGTTAAGAAGTAAGTTTATTGATTACATAAACAAGATAGTTGATACAGAATGGTAACTAGAAATAAAAGGTAAACATAATGCATTCCTAATTTATACTGGATGAGTTCCTAAATTATGCATCTTACCCTAGCAAGGTCCAGAAGTTCTGGTTTCTCAGTCATAAAGGCAAATGACTGTGCGCTGGCTTAGAGAGCAAAATCCTGTCTCTCAGTTCATGTTGTCAAGCCTAGCTGGTGGCTGGTCTTTCGTATGCAGATGTTCTCTGGAAGAAGCTTTGCTAGAATCTCCTTCTGTGTCTTACTGGCTCATTTAAATAGTCTTTAGCTTCCTTTGTCTCGGATTTCCCGCTTTTGGGGAATCATGTAACAGGTCACTTAGTCAACCCAGGTAAACATGGAAGTCAATCTACATATCAACAGGCTGTCTGTCAAGTGTCCCCAAAACACATCTTGTTATCTCTTAGTATTTCATGTAGGCTGGTGACATGTCAAAGCCCTATTTCGAGTTGTGCAGTTCTCAATTTCAACATTACAAACATGTGGAACCTTTGACATTACACATTCACCAGACTTGTAGTGTACATGTAGTCCCGTGTAACACGTGTGTGACCCTACATTCCTCCGTGACAGCCCCCGCATAAGATTGCATCGTGAGGTGGGCTCGACAGGGTCCTGTAACATGCTGAGACTGGTGTGTCTTTCCGGTGTGTGTAGGGATATGCAACCCCTCTACCTCATTTCCATGTGTTTGAATTCTACTTAAGTTAGACCTTTGGTTTTCCAAACCCTGTGTCAGCCGTGTGGGGCTATCGTGTTCACGTTTTTTCCACCATGTTGTAGTGGAGTAATTCTGTGAACCATACCCTGCAAGGTACATCAGTAAGTGTTTGCATAAGTCTGTGACAAACGGGTGGGAACACCATGTTAACAACCTTTGTTCCCCATTCACAAAGTTTGGCCATGTTTCCAGATTTTCTGGCAGCCTGTTTCTTTCTGACTGTATGTCTGTTCCCATCAGAAGTATTATTAGGGTACAAAAGAGGAAGTGGGGAGTTATTTTTACACTATTGAGCACCCTGCCTCTGTTGTCTGTGTAATTGTGCATTTCTAAACACTTTTTACCAGGAGTAAGGCTGTAATTCCCAGTGTTACGATGTGGCATTCGTATTTCCCCTTTGGCTGTGATGTTGTGCGTGGATGTCTTTGCATTCAACTGAATCACCCAGCCAAAAACAGTGTCTGTGGAGGGGCGTTTGTCACCAGCCACTCTTGTGCCCTTCCCCCATATTTTGTTTGTAGCTCCAGGATCCCCTGTGTCTGTATAACCATGTCTTTCTCCTTTTAGGGAGTCTGACTTCGTGACATGGGAGTGAGAACCCCTCAGTGTCCCCTCAGATCTCTCCACACCAAACTCCAGAGGAGTTAGTTTACCAAGTGTAGAGGTGTAACTCTGGACACTGTTAACCATTTCCTCACCTCCAGTTTCTACTTCAGGAGCGTTTCCCTGCTCCTGTTTAGGTAAGGCAGAGGTGCACAGTTCACTCTTAGACTTTTGCCCCTGGCTCTGTAGGATTACAGGGTGTTGCATTTCTATCCCTGGGGAAAAGATATCCCTTGTTCCCCCCTCCATCCCTGGAAAAGATTAACCTTGGCAGGTTTTCATAGTAACTGATCTGTTGTGGGTGGGTTAGGAATGGTATAGCAATAATTAACCCTTCTGGGGACTGGTTGAAGTACAGACACAAAGTTTGCACTGACAGTCCCAATAATCTCATCAGCCTCTCTTTTAGGGCTATGAAACTGTCTTTTTGGGGGGCATTCCCTTACCACATGCCCTGTTTGTTTACAATTATAACATTGTCTTGGATCATTAGTAGGGGATTGGAAGTTGTGTGCTCTTTGGAGTTTTGGTGATCCTTGTCTCCCCCAACCCCCATTCTCATTTGGTTTGTTCTGGGTTAAGTTTAGTTGTTCAGATTGTGGATTGTACCCATTTTGCTTATGGTAAAACCCTTGCTTGGATTTTTCCCCATTATTTGGTTTCCTTTCCCCATAAGCTAAGATAGCATTTTCTGTGAATGCATCAGCACTTGTCCCTGCCTCTTTGAGATTTGTGATCTCCTTATTCAGCAGGTGTGCTTTTAAATTTGGGCTGCACCCAGTATAGAACTGTTCAAGCAATACAGAGTTAATAATTTGTTCCGTAGTGGCATTCCCACCTGGATCTAGCCACTTTACACCATAATGTTTCAAAGAATTACAAACATCTGAATATGACATACCCTCTGCCTTCTTGAAGCTGCATAATTTCTGGCGAAAAGTTTCTGGAGTGATTCTGTAGGCTTCAAGGACTGCCTTTTTGAAAGCATCAAAAGTCAGTCCTGGAGATTCCTCCATTTTCATATTGAAAACTTGTTTTGCCTTCGCTGGGAGTTTAGGTAACACTAATTTGAGCCACATCCCCTGTGGGATCTATTCTTGAAGAAAAACATCATCTACAGTTGTGAAGTAGTCTTCTATGCCTTGATTTCCCTCGCATTGTGGGATCAATGCAGCGTACTTCCGAATTCTGCCTTCTGCGTTGTTTCCCGTGTTACCCAGTGGAGGGAGTTGAGGTTTCATTCCTGGATCTATCTGCATTTTGAGGAGAGTGAGTTGATGTTTCCGCTCTTCCTCTCTCTCCTGCACTTTTATATTTTGCAGTCTGAGCTCATGTTCCATCCTCAGTCTTGTCATCTCGAGTTGAGAGTTTGAACCTTGTTCCCCTGGCTGCTGGTCAGTTGGAGGGGGGTTTGGGGGCCCGTTTGGCAGTGCATTTCCATCTGCATCTGCTGGTTGCGGGTTGGATGGAGGGGAATTTGGTGGAGGGGGATTTTCTGGGTGGCAATTTCCTGCCCCCGTTCCACTCCCGACTGTGCTCATTTCAAATTCCCGGATCAGCTGCTTAAGTTGCTGCTTTATTTTCCCCTGTTTTGAGGTGTCTGGCTTGTGCCTCTTTTTCCAATTCTGGCTTCAAAAGCTTGGAGAAATGCTTTGGCATCCCTATTTTGTCAATTTTCCTGGCCGAAAATAAAAATTAAAATAACAAACTTAACACACTCTGTTCAAGGATCTGCTTATTCCACCTTCTCAGAGCTGAGTTCCCAACTCCTGGGGCTTTCAGACTCTGCAG
This sequence comes from Sphenodon punctatus, assembly GCA_003113815.1. NCBI lineage: Eukaryota > Metazoa > Chordata > Lepidosauria > Sphenodontia > Sphenodontidae > Sphenodon > Sphenodon punctatus. The sequence continues at coordinate 1,379,373 of QEPC01005589.1, read as the reverse complement.
TTTTGGGGATTTACTCCCCTCAGAGGAGTCCAGTCACCTGGGTATGCTCCTCTACTTTCTACACATTGGTCGACAAGCTGAGCCTTTACCCTTACTCGTTGGGGCACCACTGTCACGAGTTTATGGGTCTGCACACCAACTTTACTGGGCTTGAGTGACTCAGTTTCCCTTGTGCACAGTTCGCTTTAATCAGTTCTCTCTCTGGCTAATTCAAGTGTCCCACAATGAAACTCCTTTGTCACACAAGGGCCCGATCCTTCCCGTTTACAGACTCTTTACTCTCTGGGTTCGCAAGAGCTTG
>QEPC01005589.1:1355243-1377718 GCA_003113815.1 Sphenodon punctatus | reverse complement strand
GGGGTACAATCTCCCTAAATATCATCAAAAAGTAATAAGAAACAAAAATGTTATGGCCAGAAATATGTTTTTTAGTTTTTTCCTTTTATTTCAAAAACTAAATGTCATTTTCAGTTCCTGATTGCACCGAACTAAATACCGAACTTATCCCGACCTAACCAAATCCCGAATCCGAACTCAACATTCGATCCGAACCACCGAACAGCCGAACATTCGAACCGACGAACCAAACCGAACGGGCGAACCGAACCGACGAAACGAACGCAGCCGAACCGAATGGCCGAACTCGAACCACGATCTGTTCGCCCATCCCTACAGCTTTGCTAGAATCTCCTTCTGTGTCTTACTGGCTCATTTAAGTAGTGTTTAGCTTCCTTTGTCTCGGATTTCCCGCTTTTGGGGAATCATGTATCAGGTCACTTACTCAACCCAGGTAAACATGGAAGTCAATCTACATATGAACAGGCTGTCTGTCAAGTATCCCCAAAACACATCTTGTTATCTCTTTGTATTTCCTGTAGGCAGGTGATGTGTCAAAGCCCTATTTCGAGTTGTGCAGTTCTCAATTTCAACATTACAAACATGTGGAACCTTTGATATTACACATTCACCAGACTTGTAGTGTACATGTAGTCCCGTGTAACACGTGTGTGACCCTATGTTCCTCCGTGACAGTGGTCACCACTTAAAACCCCACAGTGGACCTCATTGCGTGGTGTGGCAGATGGTGACTGGGCAGATAAGCTACAATATCTTGGGCAGTTTTATCCCATTTTGGGTAAGGCTGCTATGTGTTGCTTCCTAAGCCTTTTCCCAAGGATGCAGCTCATAGCGGCTAGCTGACTGTGCCACCATGTGGTGGGGGTGAAATCTGGCAGCTGCTGGCCACACAATGCAATACATTGTGGCGTAAGGCTGCCTAAGGCGTAATAGATGTCTCGTGTGGCTGCACCCATTGTTGTGTAAAATCCCATTCCCTACCAATTCCTGTGCTCCTTCCAAGCTCTTCCCACCCACCCAACTGCTGATCGGTTGAGGGTGACCTAGGAGGAGCTTGTGTCCTCCTCCAACCCACCCAACAGCTGATCAGGGGAAGGGGGCTTGGGAAAAGGACACTCGCTTCTCCCAGCCCCCGTCCTCTAATCCACCTACCAAACAGCAGATCGTAGGGGAGAGGGGCCTGGAAAGAGGATGCATGTTTTTTTCCTGTTATATATAACAGGGCTCAAATTGTAACTAAAAAGGTTGTGGGGCCCTCAGTGAAATCACACACACACACACACACACACACACACACACACACCGTAGCCTTCTAAAGACAGTAGCTAAGGAGGGCTGTCAAAAAGTTTGGGGGGCTGTGCCCTCCTGTATCCCCTGTAATTTGGGCAGTGATTTATAACAGTAAGTAACTGTAAATGCCACAGTAATATTCAGTATTCCATTTGGCGGTTAACCTTTGTGGTTACCAGATAGTTACTGGAAAAATGCCAAGCTCTGGAATTCCTGATGTTAACTATGGATAATTTTTTTGTTATCGTTTCCAGCTCTACTCCCTCTGCCCCAGCCCCTTTCAGCACAGACACACTACTTCGAATCAAAGCTTTGGAGAAAGTGCCATCCTGTCTCCCCTCTTGTTCGATGTGCATTTGAGGCCGCTTGGTGAGATGACTCTGATGTTGCTGATGACACCCATCTCTACCTCTCTTCTTTGTCCAACCTGGGTCCTGCATGTCTTCATGCTTACTCAATGCCTGGCAGTGGTTGTGGACTGGTTTTGACCTTTAAATCCCTAAATGACCTGGACTCCACATATCTGAAAGATTGGCTTTTCTACCATGCTCCACTGCAACCCTGTGGTTGTCCAGGAGTGCTCTCTTGCGAGTACCACTGATCAATCTTATTCATATGACAAGGGCCCACAGAGAGGTGTCCTTGGTTGCTGCCCCAGTATTGTGGAACTCCCTTCCCCTAGAGGTCTGTCAGAGCCCAGAACTGAGCATATTCCAGAGCCAGTGTAAAACTTTTCTTTTTGGTCAAGTGTTTGGCAGGTGGGGATAGGGGTTGGAGTGGGAGGGTTTTGGTATGAGGATGATGTTTCTTAAGGGATTTTTAATGTTTTATTGTGTTTTTAATGCTGTAAACAGCTCTGAGCCTTAGGGGAAGAGTGGGGTAGACATTTCAAAATTTTCAATAAATAAATAAATAAATAAATAATATCTCCCATTGGTTCTAATGGGAGTGCAACCATGACTTTAACATGATATTCAACATGCTAAAGGCCAAATTCTGCTGTATGTTGCATTTGTGCATCCTGAAGGTTTGTTTGCATGCCCAAAACGTCTCTTGCAAGTTCCATTTTTGTGTCAGGTCCATACAATGGACGTGTGCAGAGAAGCATTCTTGGTAGCTGCTCCACAGCTCTGGAATTCCCTCTCCCTGGAGGTTGGCCAAAGTACATGCATTTTCCAGATGCAATTTATGACCTGTTTATTTGGCCAGGTCTTTATCAGGTAGGGATGAGGGCTGGAGAGTTGTTTTAAAATGGGATTTTTATATAGTTCTTAATTTTATGGGTTTTGTTTTATGAAAGTATATTTGTTAAGGGGAGGGGGAGTTTTTCCCCTGGAAGGGGAAGGAAGGAACCCAAGGGGAATACAAGCAAGGACTCTCCAGAACCCACTGGGAAGGAACTCACGAGGATGAATGCCCGTCAGGATAGAGTGGTGGCCTTTTGAACCTTCAAGAGTGTTCAGGCCTCTATCATCATAGGGCGCAGAGCAGGGAATACTGGAGTGTCCAAGCCTCTCCTGTACCCACCACCCCTTTTCACACACACCACCCCAGGTAGGGACACTAGTGGGAGAGATGTTAGGGAGGTGGGTGGGGGAGACAGGAGTCACAAAGAGGGAAGGAGGGAACACTTGTACTGCAAGGGGGAACAGGGAACCCAAAAGGGGAAGGGCACAAGGGCTGACGCACACTAACACTCTCGCAGACACTACGACTCTCAGACCAGGGTTAAATAAGAAGGTTCACGCACTCATCAGACTCTAAGGAGATCTCTTTCACTTGACCACACAACTCCAATGGGGAAGGGAAGGGATTACAAGCTAATGGATTCCAAAATGCTAAACGCTCTCACTGCAAGGGGGCCAGTCTCTCTCATCACCATCGCCGCCCTGCAAGCAGTGCCAGTGTTTATACTGATGGTCCTGCCCCCCCTCCCCCGATGTGACTGCAAGCGCAGGGAATGTCTGGGCAGTGCTGGCCCCACCTCCCTGTCTTGTGAGCTTGCCAGGGGAAGCTCTGTCTCGCTGTGCTGCTGTGGGGCTGACGTTGGGTTGCTGGAAGTTCCCGTGCTGTCTGTGGCATTCCCCTGTGTCTCTGCGGCCGGGCTTGTTTCAGGGGTGAGTCTTCCCCGCCGGCTCCCCAGGCGCTGTGGTGCGGGAGTCCAACAGCGGTGCCGGGGTTGCCCGCTGACAATATTTTATGTTGTTACTAGGGCTGAAACGCGGTATTTGGTTTTAGTTGTTATTTAGTGAGGATGATCGTATTTGACTTGGTTTTACTGACTACCAAGAAACTGAGTAATGGTCACAGTACTTACCAAGTCCTCAATCAAGCAATGCTTACCTGATCCTGTGCTGCTAAGTCACCATACCCTGTCTTCTTGTGAGGTCCCCCCAGTGCTGAAAGTCCCCCTCAGCTAGTGGCAGCTCATTTCTTGCAAGTAGCCACAGCTGTTCAAATGCCAGGAGGCGATCAGGCCACCATCCTTGCTCTGGGAGCATGCTGGGAAATATAGTCCAAATTATATGACAGAAAAATGTATGGAGAGCAGTACATCCGTACAATTATAACATCAGAAGGAGAGACTGCTCTAGAACAGCTCCTATTTAGTTAAAGCCCAACATTTACAAAATGTATAGAGGAATCAGGAATTTATAAATACAACCAATTTTATAAACATTCATAATAACAGCAGTATACACCTGACTTATTTGTAAAAAAGACAAATGGCAATGAAAACGTATAGATATACGAATCACAGGTGATTGTCTATAACTTCTTATGGGATCCCTCAACAACCAATTTTATAAACATTCATAATAACAGCAGTATGCACCTGACATATTTGTAGAAGAGACAAATGGCAATTACATGATTGTCTATAACTTCTTATGGGATCCTTTGGCAAATGCTGACAAAGGGAGGAAAGATCAGTAAATTCAAACTTCTTATCAAATCCCTCAATGTTTCATCGCGCGTCAGGCGACTTCTTCAGGAGTGGGATAAGTCAATGTCAAGATCCTGCATTTTACAAGTACATTTCTAATTGATGGATAACCACCTGTGAGACTAGGCACACAAAGGAAGGAGTAATAGTATGGTCTCTGCAAGGCCTAATAAAGCTACAGCCCCCCAGTAAAAGTCCTTCCTACCTGTTTGGCTAAAAGAGCAGGGGGGTTCTGAATTGAAAATGCCTTACCAGGGAGACAGGGAAGGGGGGGGGGAATAAGTCATGTGCATACTGCTGCTGTTATGAATGTTTATAAAATTGGTTGTATTTATGAATTCCTGATTCCTCTATACATTTTGTAAATTGGCCTCTCCTTCTGAGGAAATATAGTCCAGCATGCTCCCAGACAGCCAGTGGCTGTCGCTGTTCCAGTGTTCTCTGGGAGCTGGAAAATGTAGTTCAGCATGCTCCCAGTGTGGTGCCCTCACCAGGCCGGGATCTGTGGGAGGCCTATGGGGTGAGGGGGTGTGGGCACCAGGTCCATGTACTCAAGAACACCAGTTTGCAGTAACACGTCTTTATTGTGAGTAGGGTGCCTGCGACCCTCAGCGGACTTCCCCCTAACTCCGGTGTTCCTATCAGGCTCTACTGAGTGTCATGGAGCCTTTCTCTCTCTGCTGCTCTGCTGAGCAGCATCTCCCGAGCCTGCCTCATGGGATTGGTGAGGAGGCAGCCCGGCAAGCGTCCTGCCTGTAGCCCGGCCGGCTTCCAACCACCTGTACTGCGTCCGGGCTTTTTCTGTCCCCGCCCCCAAATCACGTGGGGGCTGCTGCTGCGCAGATGCCGCCACATCCCCCCAGTCCAGTTGTGAAACCGCCTCCCACCTGTGTAACAGTTATACATACCCTAATGATAACTAAAACAAGAACATCAAAACAGCTGCATACGTGTCTGAGAGTCAGAGGTCACCAATACATGACTCATCGCAGGAGGAAGTCTACACCATTGCCCCACATAGTAGTTCTGGAGACAGGCATGGAGGCATGTCTCTCTACGTGGCCTCACCTGTCCCTGGCACCATGATGCCGACTCTCTTGGGTGCTGGGAAAGCCCTGCTGGGTCGCCCAGCGAGGGTGCCGGATCTGGTGGATTGGGCATGAGGGCACTGACCGGTACCGGGAGAGGTTAACTTGCTTCAAGTCCTGGTGAGGGAGTTTCCTGGGGCGGGTCCCATTGGGCGCTAGGCGATGTGGAATCTGGTCGTGCTGGGGGGGGTCATCCACTATGTTTGGCTCTGTTGGGCCAGCTGCTCATCTCAAGTGTCATCAATTCTGATGGTATGTGACTCACTGGGAGGTCTTGATCATGTAGGAGCGGGGTTCTGGGCATTTTGTGATCACCATGGCTGGATGCCAGCCGGTGGGTGTGGCCAGGCAGGCCATATCTCTGACAGCGAGGGACAGAAGGGGTCATGTTCGTTTGTCATAGCATGCCTTCTGGTGCCTCTGTTTTCTGCGGAGCATTGCGTGTATGCCTTGGGGTATTGATGGTGTGAGGACCAGGGTGTTTGCTGGGACAGTGCTGCGGAGCACTCGTCCCATCATTAATTGCACTGGGACGAATGGGGTGCCTGATATGGGCATGTTGGCAGATGGAGTAGGGCCAAGTGTGGGTCTGTCCCATCTTTCATGGCTTTCTTGAGCATGGCCGTCACCGTTTGCACCATATGCTCTGCTTGGTCTTCCGCCGGCTGAGCAGGCCACCCTTCTTGACATGGGGTGCAGCCTGCTACCCACTCCTCAATGTCTCCCACCATATTGGGCCAGTACATGAGGGCCCTGGCCCTTGCCTTGGATCACTAGACCCCCCTCGTGGTGGATGTGCACCATGTGCAGCATTTCTGGCCTGGATTGTTTGGGGATTATGATCTTGTGCCCCACCATCAGTAGCCCATCATCCAGCTGCAGGTCATGCCTGAGGGGTCAGTATGGCTTGAGTGGTGGAGCCACTGACTTCATATGTCGGGGCCACCCATGGTTGTGCAGGGTCTGGAGACTGTTCAGGATTGGGTCATTCGAGGTGTGATCCTGAAGATGGCAAAGGAGTGGGTCACTCAGGGGCATTGTGCTCTTGGTATGATATATGACCTTCTCCTCCTGAAGGTCTTGTGTGGGTGGTGACGACAAGCGGATGGGAGGTCTCGACAGTGTGTCTGTGATGTGCATGCTGGTGCCCCATGTGTACTCCAGCTCCACATCATATTTTTGGAGCTGGAGCAGCATGCGTTGCAGCCTGGAAGGGGCTTGTCCTATGGGCTTTCCCATGATAGCTTCCAGCGGTTTGTGATCTGACTGCACCTTAACGGTGGTCCCATATATGTACTGATGGAACTTGATGCTGGCGAAGAGGATAGTCAAGAGCTCCTTCTCGATTTGGGCATAGTTTTGCCCCGCCGCCATGAGCGATCGAGATGCCTACGTGATGGGATGACCCTCCTGGGACAGGCATGCCCCCCAAGCCATCTTTAGAGGCATCCGCTTGTATGACAGACCGCTGACTTGGATCAAAGTATCGCAGTACAGGGGCTGACGAGATGGCTCACTTTAGTGCATCTAGGGCTTCCTGGTGATTGGCGTCCCAGACCCACCCCACTTCCTTGTGCAGGAGGGCTCTCAAAGGTAAAGGCATGGCTGACTCATTTGGGATGTATTTGGTGAGGTATTGTACGGTGCCTAAGATTCATTGTAATGCCTTTCTGTCTTGGGGCCCTGCGAGTTTCTGGATTGCCTCCACCTTGTTCTCATCCGGCTGGACCCCTTTGCGAGAAAAGACATGGCCCATATACTTCACCCACTCGACCATGAATTGGATCTTTTCCCTGTTAAATCTGACTCCTTTCCCTCGGGCTTGCTGCAGCACTTGTCTCAGGATGTGGTCATGCTTTGCCGTGGATGAGGCCACAATGAGCATGTCATCCGCAATGATGTGCACCCGTTGAATGTCCCCAAAACTCTCTTGGTTCTTCTGTTGGAAAACTTTACTGGCTGACTTGATTCTGAAGGGCAGTCTGTTGAAGTGGTATCTTCCCCATGGAGTGTTAAAGGTGCACAGCTCCACCGACGGTCTGTTGAGTGCCATCTGCCAGTAACCATATTTCTCTTTGAGGTTGGTAAATATGGACTTTCCAGCCAGCTTCCGTTGGACATCCTCCACCATTGGGATGGTGAAGTGTTGTCGTAGGACCGCTCTGTTTAGGTCCTGCGGGCCTAGGCAAATTCGCAGGGAGCCGTTCTTCTTTTGGGTGACCACCAAGCTACTCACCCACGGGGTGGGTCTCGTTATCCTGGAAATCACCTTCGCTGCCTCAAGTTCTGTAAGTGTGGTGTGTAGCTGTTCCTGCACAGCAAATGGGATCTTTCAGCACCCATGTATTTTGGGGAGGACCGATGGGTCCAGGTGTATGTGGTGCGTCCCTGGGAACCGGCCGAGACCTCCCATCACATCCGCGTAGCTGGCTAGGATGCTGCTCTCCTTCTTTGGTGGGTTCAGCGCCAGTGTTTAGATCCGACGGAGTAGATTTAGGGCAATGCATGCCTCCCGGCCGAGCAGTGGGGAGTCCTGTGTGTCAATAACATATAGTGAGAGCTGTACACTGGCAGTTGCTGCAGAGCATTGGGCAAGAAGCTTTGCCTTGGGTGTGATTCACCCCCCTCCAACGACAACCAGCCTTACATATGGTGTGTCCTGGCAGATATGCGTGGGTAGTTTCCTTGCCAATTGAGCGGGGATGGTGTTGGCTTCTACCCCCATGTCCAACTTGAACGTTACCGGGTATCCTGCAACCCATATTGTGCAACGCTAGGGGTCTTCTGAGTAATGGGTGTCTCCCTGGTAAGTCGAGGTCATGGCTCCTACGTACATCGTGCTCATGGTGCTAGTGCGAGGGGGGGGGTTTAGCCCTGCAAACATTCGCAAAGTGGTTCTTTTCTCCGCACCTGAGACATGTCTTTCCAAAGGTGGGGCACTTCTGGGGACCATGCTGGTGCCCACATCGTCTGCAAGGACATCGGGTAGCTTCTATGTCCCTCGCTGGGGGAAGGCTGGTCTCTGGAGCAGGTAGAGACTGTCGCGAGGTAGGTGGGGATCAGGGCGACACTGCTAGTACCTGCAGCTCCATAGACATCACCGAGGCTTGGGCCCTCATGATGGCTTTCATGCGGCACATGTCCACTGCCTGGGTCAGGGTGAGGTCTGGTTTCTCTAGTAGCCTCTCCTTCAGCTTGGGATCAGGGATGCTGAACACGATCTTGTCCCTGAGCATGAGGTCAATGGTGGGCCCAAATTCGCAGTCCTGGGCCTTCTTCCACAGGACGGTGAGGAAAGGATCAATCCCTGCTTGTTCGTCATATTGGAGCTGCCAGAACTGAAAGCACTCTAACACTGGGTTCTTTTTGGGGACGCAGTAGTTCTGCAGTGCCATGAGGACCTCTGTCAGGGTCTTGCGGGTGGGGTTTGCAAACACATCTGGCAATGTGTTATACACCTCTAGGGCTTTCTTTCCCAGGCAGTGCAACACCACTGCAACTTTATATTCTTCTGCCTTTTTATCCGCCCCATTGACTGTGAGGTAGAGGCCTAGCTGTTGCTCCCACCTCTGCCAGTTCTCACCCAGGTTCCCATCAAAACTGAGGGGGTTGGGGGCTTAAAGTGTTCCATGAGCAGGAGGGTGGTTCTCGCCTTCACTGGACTGTGAAGTCCACTTCTGACACCATGTGGTGCCCTCACCAGGGAGCTGGCAGCAGTGGATCCACTCCACATCAGTGCACTGATTCCCTCTGCTTTGATTCCATGGGCTGCATCCTGCCTCATGGTGAGTTTGCTATACNATGGTTCTCGCCTTCACTGGACTGTGAAGTCCACTTCTGACACCATGTGGTGCCCTCACCAGGCCGGGATCTGTGGGAGGCCTATGGGGTGAGGGGGTGTGGGCACCAGGCTCATGTACTCACCGACACCAGTTTGTACTAACACATCTTTATTGTGAGTAGGGTGCCTGTGACCCTCAGTGGGCTTTCCCCTAGCCCCAGTGTTCCTATCGGGCTCTGCTGAGTGTCATGGAGCCTGTCTCTCTCTACTGTTCTGCTGCGCAGCGTTTCCCGGGCCTGCCTCATGGGATTGGTGAGGAGGCAGCCCATCAAGCATCCAGGCTGGCTTCCAACTGACTTTGCCGCGCCAGAGCTTTTTCTGCCCCCACCCCCAAGTCATGTGGGGGTCACTGCTGCATAGGGGAATGTAGTTCAGCATGCTCCCAGAGAGCTGGCAGCAGTGGATCCACTCCACATCAGTGCACTGATTCCCTCTGCTTTGATTCCATGGGCTGCATCCTGCCTCATGGTGAGTTTGCTATACCTTGCCCCTTCCTGCCCACCACACTCACTAGAAATTTTCATACTGCCCCCCCACCCTTCTTGCCTGCTACCTCTCCCCCTTGTTTGGTCACATAAGGACAGGAGGACACATAAAGGGACTCAGTAAAATACTAAATAAACACTAAGTAAATACTAAGTATTTTACTGCAGCATACCAAGTACTGTGTATTACTGAGTATTTGCTGGTATTGCAGAGTAGCTCCCAGAAACTAAAGTCCAATCCTCGACTACTCAGAAATACTCATGAATAATTAATGCCTACTCATTTAATTCTTAGTTATTACCCACCCTGAGCCTGTGGGAAAAAGTGGACTAGAAATGGAAATAATTTTTAAAAATAAGTAAATCTGAGCAATTTGCTTAATAACATGTCCTTGTAGTAGGCCTAGACTGGGGGTCATCCCATTTAAAGCAATGAGAATGTGATAAGTTAGTTGTGGATTGTGGCTTAAGGTTCCATTCACACAGCAAGGGCGGGAGGGAAGCTGTGTAAAAAGGTCTTGTGCAGCAAGGAAATCCAGGCAGTTTATGACTGCACTGTAGAACTACACAAATAAGTCAGATTTCAGGAAAGATCTACTTGGTGTGGAGGGGCAGGAGGCAACGACAGAGTCCCAGCATGAGGCAAGTCTCTCAGCATGTGTAATAACGATCTCTTTCCTACAACCTCTCTGCTTGCTGGCTGCATAGTTATTTCTAGTGAAAGGCTCCCTGCCATCCTTGCAGCAAGAGCTGCTGATTCGTGCAGACCTTGGATATTTTAGAGGCAGACAGTCCAAGCTAAAAGGAGCTCCATAATAGATCCAAAATATGATGGTGTGGCGATCTCCCCACCTGGGGTGTGTGTGCGTGTGTATGGAGATATTAATCTGATAATAAACCACTGGAAGGACTTTGATAATTATCAGGCAAGATAAGCCATAATATACTAATTTCCTTACACACCATGATGCCTTGGGGCTTTGTGGTGAAGCACTGGCTTATGCTGTTGCAGGAGTAGGCCCAGTAAGTTATATCACTTCACCACTGAGTCATCTTGCTTGGCAATAAAGGGTTAAGTAAGGCACAGAGAGTGGAAGAAGATCATGTGACCAGAGAGGGTAAGTCACATGATCAGTCTGGGACTTGGTAAGAGGGAGAGAAAGCCCTGTCCAGGGAGTATCAGCTTGTAGGCAGCAGGGGTAGGCATAAGTATCCAAGGCTGCCTAGAGCCACCCTGCTGGGGATGTAGGTGGGAGCCCTGACCCCACCCTAGGGAAAGGGGCAACCAGTTCAGGAGGGCCCTCAGAGGCAGGGTTTTAGGCTTGCATTAGAGTGACAGGGGGGCGGATGAGCCAGGTCATGAAAGATAAAAGGTTGGAAAGGTTCATAGTCCTCCTGCAGTGAGAGGGCACCCCAGCAAAGGGGAAGACTCGGTGAGAAAGGCAGCCGATGATGACGCTGGTGAGATATACCTGCAGACTCTGAGGGTTTGCCCAAGGACATGGGCCCAGTGTAGTGGCAGGCCATAGGTGTAACAAGAAGACTAGGAGACCCAATATGTTTAATGATAGCTCAGGCTTTATAGTTATAGTGTATCTCCAGAGCACTCCACGTGCTTCTGCTTAGATGCCTGCTTACTGGTAATAATCAGCAGTTAGAGAGAGCGAGAGTTCCCCTCCACCACACCTGGGCTGTACCAAGTCTCTCCAAGCCTGAGGAGTTCCCAGTCCATAGAGCCTGGACTGTACCAAGTCCCTCTCTTACATCTTCCGTCCTTTTTTTTTTTAATTAAGTGTCCCATAGTTCCTGAAACGAAGAGAGAGAGAGAGAGAGAGAGTGACCAGAGGTTACGAGCACTTAACAACTGTTGGAGTCCCATTTTTACCACGGGCACTTAAGAGGTTGTGTAGTCTCTCAGGTACTCAGGAGTCTTCAGCGGGAAGCCTGCCCTGGACTGTCTGGTCTGCTTTCCTTCCTGTTCCAGCATCGCCTCTGGTGGGTCCGGTTCTCTGTTCGGGTTCCCCTCGTCACCTTCTGGGGAGGCATCTCGCTGTCGTCTGCATTTGGTGAGTCCCTTACTACTGGTGGATCTCCCCGTACCAATTTCTGGAGCCACTCCGGATCATCTGCCAGCCATTGCATGTAGTAGTCCTCTTCTACTCCCTTGGTGACTGGCTTGGGGTTTGCCCTCTGTGTTGGCGGCTGGGACTCTGGCTTTTCCCCATGGCCGTGTCTCACCCAAAGGTGTTTCCAGTTGCGCCGTATGGTGTATCCCTCTCTGGTGGTCATCTTATAGGGTCTGGCGGCTACCATCCTGTTTATGGTCCCTTTGGCCCAGGTATTGTTGGAGCCCTCCGCTGTCTGGATCCAAACCTGTGTGCCTATGTCCAGAGGTGGAAGATTTCATGCTGACCTGTTGTAGTAGTTTGCTTGTCACTGCTGTGCGTCAGGCATCTCCTGGTGTTGATTTCTCTCTATTTTTTGTCTCAGCTAGTTGTTTGAGACGGGTATCAAAGTTTTTCTCCTGCGACCCAATAGTGCCTGTGCTGGACTGCTGCTGCCCCCCTGAGTGGGCGTGTTGCAATATGCTAGGAAGGCGAGATAAGGGTCTGTGGCTGTTTTTTCTGCTCAGCTGAGAAGTCTCTTTGCCGTCTTTACAGCTGGCTCCACCTTTCCGTTGCTCTGTGGGTAGGCAGGGGATGAGGTGGCATGTTAAAACTCCCATTTCTGGGTGAATGCCTGAAATTCTGCAGAGGTGAACTGGGGTCCATTGTTGCTCATCAGTTGCTGAGGTATATCTTGTCTGGCGAAGTGTCCTCTTAGCTTCTCAATGACATCTTTGGATCGCGTGTCTTCCAGCCTTTCGACTTCCCAAAAGTTGGAATAGTAGTCTACTGTTATCAAATACTGTCTCTCCTTCCACATGAAGACGTCTGTTCCCAATTTCTCCCAGGGTCTCATAGGTGGGTCGTGTGGCCACAAGGTCTCCTTTTGTTGTTACACACTGTCTGCTCTGCAGGTTTTGCACCTTTCACAGAATGCTCTTACTTGTGCTCCCATGCCAGGCCAGTATACACAGTCTCGGGCTAGCTTTATGCAACTTTCCACCCCCGTGTGTGAAGCGTGGATCGTTTCCAGTACTCTTTGTCGAAGCGATGGGGGTTTCAATATTGTTGAGCCTTTGAATATCAGTCCGTCCTGCACGCTCAGTTCTGCCCTGCAGCGATAGTATGCCTCTGTTCCTGTAAGTGCCCAGGCCTTGTCTGCAGGCCATCCCCTGAGAATGGTGGTCTTGAGAGTTTGCAACGTGGCATCTTTTTCTGTGGCTTCCTTTAGCTCTATCAGCTTGTCCTTCTTCATGGGACATATAGGAGCATGTTTATGGATTCAATGTCTTCATCTCCCTCCTCACCCTTGTGATTTTTTGATTTCATGCCTATTGTCTACTAAGGAGGCTGTGGTGCGCCCCCTGCTGAAGAAGCCATCTTTGGATGTGGACGCACTCGTCAGCTACTGACCTGTCTCTAATCTTCCCTTTTTAGGGAAGGTTATTGAATGGGCAGTGGCATTGCAGCTCCAGGTGCATTTGGATAACATCGGTTTCCTTTACCCTTTTCAATCTGGGTTCTGCCCTGTCTATGGTACTGAGACAGCGTTGGTGGCTTTGGTAGATGATCTCTGCCAGGAGATGGATGCAGGATGTTCGATATTTCTGATCCTGCTAGATCTCTCGCCTGCTTTTGACACCGTGGACCCTGGGCTGCTGTTGGAACGGTTGCGAGACCTGGGGGGTCAGGACGGGACTGTCCTTTGGTGGTTCCACTCATTCCTCTCGGGGAGGCCAGCGGGTGGTGCTGGGGACTGAAACATCAAGCCCCCGGGCCTTATCCTGCGGCATTCCACAAGGTTTGATCCTGTCTCCATTATTGTTTAATGTGTATATGCAGCCCGTGGGGAAATCGTGAGAGGGTTCGGGGTGTGATGTCACCAATATGCTGATGATACTCAGCTGTACCTCTCATTTTCAACTGACCCAGGTCCTCTGGCCTCCCTTGTATGTGGGAGGTCCGTCCTCCTATTGCCCAGCAGGTTCGGAGTCTGGGGGTGGTGTTGGACTCAGGTCTCTGTCTGGATCGGCATGTGGAGGCGGTGGCTAAGACCGCCTTCCACCAGTTGTATCTGGTACGGCGGCTGTCTCCATACATTTCCAGGCCTGACCTGGCCTCCCTCATCCATGCCTTCATTACCTCAAGGCTGGACTACTGCAATGCGCTCTACGTGGGGCGTCCCTTGTTTGTGGTTCGGAGGCTGTAGCGGCCTGTCTCCTTATGAGGACTGGGCAACGGGAGCACATAACACCAGTGCTCCTNGATGTCACCAATATGCTGATGATACTCAGCTGTACCTCTCATTTTCAACTGACCCAGGTCCTGTGGTCTCATTGCTTTCCCAATGTTTGGAGGCCGTGACGAATTGGATGAGGAAGAGAAGACTGAAACTAAATCCTGATAAAACGGAGGTGATGGTGGCGAGGAGGGCGGGGGAGGTTCTGGCCTCCCTTGTATGTGGGAGGTCCGTCCTCCTATTGCCCAGCAGGTTCGGAGTCTGGGGGTCATTTTGGACTTGGGTCTCTGTCTGGATCGGCATGTGGAGGCGGTGGCTAAGATCACCTTCTGCCAGCTGTATCTGGTATGGGGGCTGTGCCCATACATTTCCAGGCCTGATCTGGTCACCCTTATCCATGCCTTCATCACCTTGAGGCTTGACTACTGCAATGCACTCTACGTGGGGCTTCCCTTGTTTCTGGTTCGGAGGCTGCAGCTGATGCAGAATGCGGCGGCCCATCTCCTTATGAGGACTGGGCGATGGGAGCGCATAACACCAGTGCTCTGTGCTCTGCACTGGCTTCCTATAGCGTACTGAGCCAGATTCAAGGTGTTGATATTGATCTATAAAGCCCTGCATGGTCTGGGACCCTTATACCTCGGGGACTGCCTCACCTCCGTGCCTCAGAATGATCCCTTTGGTCCACTGGGGGTGCCTTCTTGGAAGTCCCCCGGGTGAGACGGGGGGCTACAATGGAGAGGGCTTTCTCAGTGGCTGGGCCATGACTCTGGAATTCCCTCCCGGTCATAGCACACCTGGCTCCAGGTCTACTGGCATTTCATTGAGCCTGTAAGACCTGGCTGTTTGCCCAGGCCTTCATAGGGGAGGAAGGGAGGGTTGGGTAGTTGTGGGGTGTGTGGCTATCTTTCTCTTTTTTAAATTTATTGTTGAAGCTGTTTTTTAAATATTGTTTTAATGCTATTTTATTGCATTGCTAATTATTGTAAGCCACCCTGAGATGCCGTAGGCATGAGGTGGCAGCTAAAAAATATTTATAAATAAATAAATAATTACTTACCATTTTAGTATTGGGGTGTTGTTTATTACCTCCAATTGGAGGGGTTTGTTTCCACGTTGTTTGTAGATATATATACCTCTCCCATATACCTCTTTGTTGTTTGCATAGTGAATGCAGGTTTGATTGTTGTCAGGAGAACAAGGGGTGGGGTTACCCTGGAGGGGTGGAGCCTGTAGGGGTGTGACTACCCTTGGCCAACCCAGATTGGGGGGGCTGCTGGGCAGGGGGAGTTAATGCCTGCCAGTAGAGCAGCGGAAGGGAAATTGTCGGTGTGGACTTGAGGGATCCTGGATGCCTGGAAGTGTCAGCTAATGTGGGACGGAGAGCCCTGGACACTGGGAACAGATGGGAGAGCTTGTTAGTACTGGTGAGGACCCAAGGGATCCTGGATGCCATAGAAGGATCTGCCAGTGTGGGACAGTGATCCCTGGACACTTAGAACAGAGACTCAGAAGATTGTGAGTGGCAGCACGAGCTGCCTGGATTCTCAGTAGCCCAGCTGGGGCTTTTTGTCTTTATCTCTGTGGGCTGGTAATCCGGGACTAAATCAGAAACCAGCTAGTTTCCAAAGGAGCCCAGGAGGGCCAGGGATTCATGTGACTTTATAGGGCATAGAACCCTGGATGCTGAGTGGGGAACCAGAGCTGTGGCCCAAGAGTGGGCATGGACTTAGGGAAACTAAGGCCTGTGTGCCTATCTAAATGGTTGTAGGGATGGGTGCCTGGGAGGTTATGAAAGCCCTGTGTAGGGCATGGGTGCAGGGCTGTGTGCCCAAGGGTTGTGTGTCCTGTGTAAAGTGAGGTGTAAATAAAAAGGAAAAAAAGGAAAAGTATCTCCATCTCATTCCTGGGCACGCACATGCTCCCAAATGAGGTCAGAGGTCGGGTAAGATTCCTTGAGGGATAGACCCTGCTACAGCACAATAATTTATTCCTTTAAAACTTGCAACTTATTCCTTATTCTGTGATTGCCACATTCCCTAACAGTGTAAGCACACAACTCCTAATAGCCATACACTTCAGCGGCTCTCTTCTCACATCCTTTGCATCCAATGGTAGAAAACACAGAATCACCAACGGTAGTTGGTCCAATAAAAGATACCACTGCACTACTTTGTCTCTATTGCCTATATTTGGGACCCACATGGCAACCTTACTTTGGGTATTTTCAGATGTTACGAGATCACAGTGAACCACGGACAATACCCACATGGGGCCAAAGCACCCTGAACGTCTGTTTGGTGGCCACCAGATGTTCACCATGGTCAATTCCCACATGGGGTCAATTTCAACCACGCTTCCGGGTCTCCCCCTGGGACAATCGCCGAAAGCGTGGTCAAAGAGATTCCTGGCGGGAACCAACAAAAAGTAACATCTGGCCAGCAACCATAGCGTAGAATCCCTGGCAGGATTCTGGACCATGGTCAAATTGGGTGGGTGCTGCAGCTGCATTGGCCATGGTGCCCGCCCATCTCCCCAGAGGGAGGGTGGTGAGGGAGCGTGGGGGGGGGCGGGGCCGTGCGGCTGCACGTTGCACTGCGTGGCCCCGCCCCCTCCCCGATTCCCCACCGGGATCAGCTGGCACGTCTGTTGCACGTGCCGGAGTGATCCCGGTGGGGAATCATTTGGGTGATTCCGGGACGGGACGAATGCCTCCCTGTCTTGTCTGAAATCACCCTTTGTCTAAATGATCATCAAGGGCACACAACATTCTTAATGCAGCTTTGGGCTAGAGCTGAAATGAGTACCCACAAAAATGGGTATACCTGATGAATTTCCAGTACCCAATTCTAACCAACAACATTGGATACCAATTGGTACTGATTGTGACCTAATTTGGATAGTTGATGTCCTGGAATATTAACTTCTGGTACTGATTTTTTAAACTTACATTTGATTTTTTTACTTCTGACACCTATTTTTTTGGTTTTTGGTCCCAGAAATTTTCTAATTCCAGAAAGTCAACTTCTGACCCTGATTTTTTTGTTTTCCATCCCAATTTTTCAGTTTTATGTCCCGATATACCAATCAGTAATTGGAAGTTAAAAGATGAGTACTTAAATTTACTGATTTTCCAGGTATCTGGATACTTGATCAGTACCATGGTAGCCCATCACGTACCCAATGTGGTGCCGATTTCAGCTCTAGTTTGGACTACTACCCACTCTAAAAAAGTGCCATGTGAATGAGCCCTGGCAACCAAGAGCTCTAAGAACCTTAAGCTCATTTAAACCACACTTTTAGCACATGTAATGTCACAAAATCACATTCTGGATGTTGTGTGAAACGTACACTTCTGACGGATTAGACAGAGAATCACTCAAGAAGCAATCTTCTTGGAATGTTCCTCCCATCAGTTCTGTTTCTGGGTCTATCCAGCCCATGGAAAACCATGATGCCAAATGGAATTACAAAGCAAAATGAGAATCAGAGCACCTGGCAAACTTTGACTAATTAATGCACACACCCTATTTCCTGGATGAGGTGCTGAAGCTCAGAGATATGAGGAGTACGAGAACCCAGCTGGACATTTTCCCTATTACCTGGGACTTTGTAGCTAGGTTGGTCACCTGGGCTTCACCTATAGACTCCGGCTGTTGACCCAGAGTCTCCCACGGGAAACCCTGATTTCTACAGGACAGCAAGGGGCACTCCCAGTAACCTAAAGAAATCAGGGCTTTCAGAGATGAAAAGTGGCAATCCCATTAAAGAGGGGGCAGGCCATAGGGACTTTCCCATCCCCTTTCTTATGACATCATGATGCTCCACAAGGATCGAGGTCATGTCAGAAAGGGGTGTGACAGATTATTTGCCCTGGCCTCTGATCCCTTTCCTTCCATCATGGTCCTCCCCCTTCAGAACATTGTGATGTCACAATACTCCATAAGGGGCTTGGTTACCTCAGAGTGCCTTTGCCCCATTCCTGATGATGAGGCCCTACCCTCTCCTGCTTTGATGGTGGAGGTAACCCTATTTGTAGATGAGGTTGGTTCAGTCCTGCAAGAAGTGAGTTGGTGAGAACAGTTACTGGTTGCTAGCTCTGTCCTCAGACTATTCACCTTTAACTTCCACTCCTGATTTGTGCTGAAACTTGGTATTTGAAATTACATGGTTTTTAGTGAGTATCTCAGTATTTGACTCGGTTTTACTGAGTAATGAGTAACAAAAGAATCAGTCTTGTACACTGTCCAGTATTCGGTACTTATGTACAGCCTCATATGGGAAATGTACAGGGATTTTCCTGCAACATATGGGACTTTTTTGGGTCATATATAATTAGTTTGCTTTATTTATTTTTTACATATTTACCCCACCCTTCTCAAAAGATTCAGGGTGGTTCACAACACTGAAAATATAAAATACATTAATACACATTAAAAAACCTTAAAACCCCAGCATCATCCCAACTACCCACACACCCCATCCACTATCGCCACCTACCACCAATCATACCACTTCCCCAAGCCCCCTATACCCAATCCCACACAACCCTATTCCTGCTTGTCAAACGCCTGGCCAAACAAAAAGGTCTCACAACTCCTCTGGAAAATGAGCAGGTTCAGACTTAGACAGACCTCCAAAGAGAGGGAGTTCCATAATTGTGGGGCAGCAACCGAGAACCAACCCCCCCCCCACACACACACTCCCTGCGCACCCTCATTTTAACAACCTCAGAGGCAGTTGGCACTCACAAGAGGATGCCACTGACTGGCCTCAGAGGCTGCAACAGGACATAGGGGACGAGACACTCTTTCAGATACCTGGGGCCCAAGCTGCTTTATAAGGGAACTTGGTACTTGAAAAATACTCAGTACTTGGTTTTATTTTACTAAATATTGAGTATTCAGCTAAGTTACCAAGGACTGGCCGAACACTTGGAGCTCATCATCAGATCCTTAAAGGCCCACTTCTTTGAGACTGCTTTTAAATCATGAACCCAAGACTTATCCTTATCATAGCCTTGTGGATTTCAACCATTTTAACTGAAATAAATAAACTTATGGAATACCTGCATCCTGTAGTCCATTATTCATAGGAAGACTCTTATTTCTAGTTGACTGTGTTTTTGTCTCTTCATTAGACTGTAAGCTCCATGGAGCAGGGACTGTCTTTGTGTATCTGTACAGTGCTGCATATGACTAGTAGCACTATAGAAATGATCAAAAGTAGTAGTAGTAGTAGTAGTAGTAGAAACTTGGAAATACATTTTTAAAAAAATACAAAATTCAGTGCAGCCCTACTCCTGATCGGTTTGTTTCCCTGAATGAGACATTCTCCTGGGAGCCTTAGGTTGCTCTGAAATTGTTAAGCCATGTCTCAGCACTCACCCTCAGTGCTGATAGGTCACATATGATGTAAGCCGATTAGCAATGAGGCAGCACAAAAAGAGCCATTAGCTGAGGAAGAGGGGGGGAAACCTCTATAAAAACCTCCAATTTTAGGAAATTGTTACCAGTTGTGCACACCACTGAAATTATTCTTTCAAGGTGGAAATGTCAAGATGGAATCATCCAGCTTTTCCACTCAGCCTGCACAGTAGGGCTGTGTAGCCCTGTAGGTTTTAATCAGCTACTCCAGAGTATATGGTTTGTGGATTGCAGTCTAGGCCTCTGGGACTCTGGTTATAGATACCTCCAATGTCTTGTTTTCTCAGTGTTGTACTGGATTCATATAATTATTTGGCATCAGAATATTCCAGAACAGGAGTTTCAGATATTTTCACGAGATGCAAAATATAGACCCATATAATGGAAGCAGAAGGGATGTATGTGCTTATCAGTGGTTTGATTGTCCAGGTTTGAGAAGACTGGTCCAAACCTTCAAAATGCAGCACTGATTTTGGAATGGATTTTTGACACCCCCCTCAAAGTGAAAAGTGGTGCCTGGATCTGAGTGGGTCAACCCATTATACCCACATTGGGCTGATTTTAGGCCTGAAATGAGAATCAAAATGATTCTCACAACAATCTCGCAAGAATCAACAGCTGTCAACAAGATTTCAAGAAGGTTTTGCTAATCATTTGAAATATCATGAGATGTATAAAAACCCAACAACCTAACCCTCCTCCAGCACCCAAAAGGAGGGAGAGGGGATTTTGCACACCTGGGTGTCATTTTGGAAAAGGGCAACCGGTCCGAGCATGTGCAGACAGGCTGCCCTTTTTTAAAATGGCACTGGCATGGCCGGCACCATTTTGGAAAAGGGCTTCACATGCTCAGGATGGTCCTAGTGGCCATTTTGACCATGCTCAGTGATTTTTAAAATGTATTTATTTCCTCCTTCTCAGAGGTTTCCCCCCTTTCCCCACAGAGAAGCTCAGTGGTGAGAGATCCAAGCAGCTGGAGCAGTCCCCCCAGACTCAGAGAGGAAGCCAGGTGAGTAAAAACTGTTTGAGATTCTCACCTTTCTTGGCAAGAATCTAAATAATTCTCAGCTCGTTCTCATGTGCAAGAATGAGCTGAGAACCCTGATTCTCATCAAGAAAAGCGAAAATACTGAAACGGAGTTTCAGACCTAGTTGATTTCCAAAGGGGCTAAGAAACAGAACTAACTGAACTACCTGCTGACTTACCAGCTGATTGATCAGCTGCTCTGAAAATCAGGCCTTTGGTGAAACGTGGGTGCAGAGTGAAATCCCCACAATGGCCAAGAAGGAGCCAAGCAGCAGGCAATGGATCCTGGAAGGTTCAGGCTCATCTCTAGGCTTCTGTAAGAGGCTACTTTATCCAAACAATGCATACACTCTCACACATGTGTATGCCTGGACACGCACACACAGAGATTTATTAACTGTGATAGAAAGACAGTTACAAACTTCCCAGTTCTTGTCCCCGTGCACGCTCCACTTGCACACTTCCCTCCTTACTCCCCCCCTCCAGCTTTGTATGAATGTCAGCAGCTCAGCCATAGGAAATAGACTCTCTCCTTGTCATTTTATTACGCTGCTCCCAAGAGGCAATAATCAGGCTCTAGCTGTGAAAAGACCCTGGCTCAGGCAGATTGATTAATGACTGGGGGTCAGTGCTCACCACCTTTCCCACTGGATCTCTGAAACACAGGCACAGCCCAGCTGGAAATGAACAAGAGCCTGAAAGCAAGGAAGAAAGAGGCTGAACAATCAAGACTTGAAAACAAACTCAAGGGAGACAAAAGGAGGGAGGTTAGTAAGGCCTTAATCACAGGATTGTTTGAAGGAATTTAGCACAGTTCCCTATTAACTGCCCTGCTGGGAGGCAGTATGAACCAGTAGGTATGGTGCTGGGCCAGGAAATTTGAGCTATTTTCTTTTGTTGTCTCTGATCTCCATTCTCTCTCTGAAATGCATCCCAAACTGATTCATTTCCTTGTTCCATAATATAAGATACAGTCTTCAATGCATGTGGATCGGTCAAGTCCCCTTTGACTCCAAGAAGATTCTACCAGTACAACTGCTTTAAGGATCACAGTCTTAGGTTTTGTGTCCTTGGATGCAACCCCCATCCACTGAGCTGCTGAAACTGCCCCAGGCTATGACATCATAAGATTCTTTGCACCTCTCACACCTCAGAATCTTGAATTATGGATTAGAATCCCCAGGCAATGAAATTGTTAGGGTTCCTGTGAGGATGGTAATCCCAGTCATGAGGTAAAGTCTCGGAGGGAGGAGGGGACAGGCTGGCAAAGCCAAAGTGCTGAGATCAATAAATGTGAGGAAACTGAATGAATAAGATCAGTAGGTATGAAGAAGAAGAAATGGGGGAAAGAGTGATTAACAAATATATGTTTGTTTGGTTCCCAAGTATCTCATTCCACCAACATGGGAAAGAGTTACAGTGTATTTGTGCGCGACTGCACACACGTGTGTGTGTGTGTGTGTATGTGTGATTTGGTATTTGCACAAGGGCCACCACATCTAGGAATGGGTTGTGGGTCTCAGGTTTAAGAAACAGTGTGAATTTGAAATCTAGTTTTTAAAGCAAGTGAACAGCAGTAGTAGATAGGGCTATGTATTTTTCACAGTGGTCACGGGGGTCATATTTCCCGTGAAATATTGCCCCCTCCGTGACTTTTTACCTTGTCCCGTGACTGCTGTGAAAGCTAATTTTTTTCCTTCTTGAGCTGCAGCGCCATTGTTTGAGGTGGGACAGGGGCGGGGAGTTCTTCCAAAGGCATCCAAGAGTGTCCAGGGGTGGAGTATACCACGTTCCGTTGCATTGGAGGTGGGGCGGGGGACTGCTGACAGCTCTTCAAAAGGTGTCCTGGAGCAGCAGGGAGCAGAGGCAGGTTTCCCTCTGCTGTAGATTTTCCTCTGCCTCAGTTTTCCTTCTGCCACAGCTTCTTTGACATAGGGTGATTTCAGACGTTACGAGATCACGCTGAACCACACTGAACCACGCTCAACCCCCCCGTGGGGCCAAAGGGCCCTGAATGTCTGAACGGC
>QEPC01005589.1:1339165-1355143 GCA_003113815.1 Sphenodon punctatus | reverse complement strand
TTTGTGACTTTTTGCATTTTTTCCCATGAGCAAGTCATGACTCTTTAAGAAATTTACTGTGAAAAATACGAAGCCCTATTAATAGACTCTGCCTCAGGTCTTCCTGACAATGGATGCAGTCCAAAAACTACTTTCCTCTTATCTCACCATTTAGTCCAAAAACTACTTACTATCTACAGAATTCAATGAGGCTACAATGGAGGAAGCAGTTTGTGGATAATGGCTGATGCTTGTACTATTACAGTTTCATTAACCTAATTTTTAAAAATGTTTTCTCTCCTTTGATTTTAAAGGAAAGACCCACACAAGCTAAAGGCGAAACTGACTGTTTCTACAGGTAAGGTGAGCACTGGATTTGTAGTCACTCCCTATAACCCATGATAGCTAGAAAATGGCTCAAGCTCTGAAACACGAAGGTTCATTTCCCTTCTACCAGGACTTAAAGAAGAACCTTGAAAACATAGCAGGAGCAGCCATGTTCTTTTCAGTACCCAACACCAAACATGTTGGAGAAAGCTGCTGCATCCTGGCAACACTTGTGACCCTTTTGTCAACCACCCATTAACCCAGCATCCAGCAGGGCCACCTACCCAGTGTCCAGTAACATCCAGCAGTGTTCTGTCTTGGGCTGGCCTTCTGCACTAGGCCACATTTCATTTCTGTGAGGTTGTATCAGAGACTTCCATAAGACTTCCGGGGTGGTGTGGTCACTCTCAACTGTGAGAGAAAGGGTAATTTCAGACACTGAACCCTGGACCGGATCCATTTCAGATCCCGGTCCATTATCAAACTGGCTATAATTTAGACATGCTGGCCTGATCAAATAGGGGAATCAGTAAGAGGGCAGGGCTGCACAGCCCAATATGTGGCCTCTCAGCCCCATGCATCCACGACCGACCGACCGCCCTCAGGGAGACAGGTGGGCACAGTGGCAAATCAGGTCACTGTGCCTAATCCCGTCCCGTGGTTGGGACCTGATTCTGGAATGGGGCTGGCAAGCAGACATTCATCATGGCCATTGCCAGCCCCATCCCAGAACCTGGCCAACCTAACTATGATTCTGAAGATGAGGCCGGCCTCACCTCCAGAACCATGGTCAATTTGATTCCAGCTGTGTGTTCACTGTGGTGAACATCTGGCCGGGAGCAAATAGACATTCACAAGATCTCTGCCACCACACGGGATCCACTGTGATTCAGTGTGGTGAACAGCGATCTCGTAACATCTGAAAATACCTAAAGAGTCCTCGACCCTCAGAATTGTATCTCCTTTTCCCTAGGCAGAATTTTAGACTGTGCTGGGGAGGAGCTGGCTGTCATGGTACATGTGAGTACTAATGAAGCAGGGAGATGAATGAGGGAGGTTCCCAAGGCTAAATTTAGGCTTCTAGGTAGGAGACTGAAGTTCAGAATCTCCATGGTAGCATTCTCAGAAATGTATACCAATATATACTTGGTAATTATGGTCCCACGTGCAGTACCACAGAGGCAAGCTGAGTTCCAGAGTTTCAATGCATAGCTGAGAAAATGGTGCAGGGAGAAGGGTTTTAGATTCATTGGGAACTGGAAAACCTTTTGGGGAAGGGGGAGCCTTTTCCAACACGATAGGCTCCACCATAACCAGAACAGAACTCAGCTGCTGGCACTAAACATTAAAAAGGAGTTAGAGCAGTTTTAAAACTAGAATCTGAGGAAAACAGCCACTAAGGCACTCATGGTTTCAACTGAAGCATCTCCAAAGGATGCTGTTAATTCAAGGAAATTAGAATGTTCTTATATAGAGGATAGGAAATAAGCTAAGGGAGCACAGGTGGAAATCAGTGCAGAACAGACAAGTATTAATGATTCCAAAATACCTGAAACAGTTACTTAGAATGAGCAGACTAAGAACAAAAACAATACATTTAAGTGTCTATATTCAAATGCTAGAAGGAAGGAAGATAAGAAGGAAGGAAGAAAGGAAGATTGGAAAAAAGTAAAATGGAAGAATTGGAGTGTATGGCACTAAATGAAGATCTAAACATAATAGGCATCTCAGAGACCTGGTAGAATGAGGATAACCAATGGGACACTGTAATATAAGGGTGCAACATTTTCCAAAATGACAGTAAATGACAAGATTGAGCTGGTGGTGGGGTGGCTCTACATGTTAAAGACAGCACTGAGTCAAATAGGATTCAAATTTTACACTAAGGGAACTGTACTCTAGAAACTCTATGGATAGAAATTCCATGCACAATAGGGATGTGTATAGCAGTGGGGCTATACTATTGTCCCCCTGACTAGGATGGCGAGACTGACTATAAAATGCTAGCAGAGATACAGGCTACTGTCACAAGGGAGGGGGGGAAAGGAGGGGGAAACGACAGGGATTGGGATCCAATCAAGCAGGAACAACAGGGAAGGGAGCAAGGGGCCCATGTATACAGAGCGGCTACCTCTATAAAGGGAATTTATACAGCTACTAAAGTATGTAACATAATAATAATGATGGGTGATTTCAATCGTCATTATATTGACTGGGCAATGTCTCCTCTGGGCGTGATATGGAGGTAAAGTTTCTAGATGTCATAAATGACTGCTTCTTGGAGCAGCTGATCCTGGAACCAATGAGAGGAGGAGCTACTTTGGATATATCCTAAGTGCAACGTAGGACATGGTGCAAGGGGTAACAGTGGTGGAGCCGATTGACAATAGTGATAATAATATAATCAAATGTGACATAATTACTGGAGGGAGAGTGGTAAATAAAACTACCACAATAACATTTAACTTTAAAAAGGGAGATTTTGCTAATATGAGAAAACTAGTCAGAAGGAAGCAGTAGCAAGGTTTAAATGTCTGCAAGAGGCGTGGAGAATATTTTAAAACATCATGTTGGAAGTCCAAATTAAATGTATTGCACAGGTTAAAATTTATCAATAGTAATGCCTGCACGTATGGCTAAATGGTGAGATAAGAGGAAATTACAGCCAAAAAGGCATCCTTTAAAAAAATGGAAAACTAGTTCTAATGAGGAAAATAAGAAAGAGTAGGGATGGGGCTTTCGGTTTAAACAAGAGTGGTCGATAATGCCAAACCGAGAGATCCGAGAATTGGGCCCTCTCGGCACCCAATTGTCAGATCTCAGATCTTCCCATTGAAGTCAATGGGAAATCCTCCCCATTGCCTTCAATGGGAAGAGCCACAACCCGTGGGGCACAGGCAGTGGCACCCACCCCACCCTGGCCTCGGAGTGTGGGGAGCAATTAGCCCTAACACCCCCACCTGCTGGGGCCTGGCATTACACACCTCCCTGGGGCCCCTAAAGCCATGCGTCTTACCTGTGATCCCATGTCCCGACAGGGGTGGGTGGGTGTTGGCAGCTGCCGGCTGTGGTGCCAGCTCCACTGCTGGTAGCTGGGTCTCCTCTGCTTCTGGTGAGAGCCAGCTCCGTTGTCAGGCCTGACTTCCTGGTGGCGGAGCTGGCTCCCAACGGCAGCAAAGGAGACCCAGGCCCAGCCACCGACAGCAGAGACAGCTTCTCTGCCAGGCAACCGGGACTTCTCTTTCTCTCTTCTTTTCTTCTAATTTTCTTTCTTCTTCTTTCTTCTAGGTCCTGCACTGGTCCAAGAACTCTGGACGCATGGGTAGAATGTCTTCCTTCTTCGAAAATGGCACCGACACTGCTAGTGCCATTTTGGAAGAGGGCTGCACATGCGCAGAATGGCCTCAGTGGCCATTTTGTGCATGGGCAGTGAAGAATGAAGATGCTGCAGGCTACCAGAAGTTTTCAGAGTTCCTGGATTGGCGTGGGACCTAGAAGAAAAGAAGAAGAAAGAAGATTAGAAGAAAAGAAGAAAGAAAGAGAAGACCCAGCTGCCCGACAGAGGAGCCAACTCCGCTGCTGGAGGCTGGGGCTGCTTTTCTCTGCTGCTGGTGGGAGCCGGCTTTGCCGCCAGGCAGCCAGGCCTGGCAGCGGAGCCAGCTCCCACAGGCAGCGGAGGAGACCCAGCCACCGGCAGTGGAGCCGGCATCCCAGCCATCACCCATCCCCCACCCTCCATCAGGACCCAGGACCACAGGTAAGATGTGCAGCTTTAGGGGGCCCAGGGAGGGGTGTAGCACGGGCCCTGGCAGGTGGGAGTGTTAGGGATAATTGATCCCCACCCCACCCTCTGAGGCCAGGAGTGGGGTGGAGGGATGCCCCGGGAGGGGTTTTTCTGTTTCTTTCTGTGTCAGCTCCGCCTGTGCCCTGGAGTTGGAGGCTTTCCCATTTAAGTCAATGGGGAAATTTCCCATTGATTTCAATGGGAAACACCCAATACTGGTAAAACCGACACTTGTAGGGAATCCGAAACACAGGGGAGCCAACACTGATAGAAACTTAAACCGATAATCAGCATGAAGTCTCACCCCTAGGAAAGAGTATAAGCACAGGCAAATTAGATGTTAAACATTAACAAGGCAGGCCAAAAAAGAATTTTAAGAGAGATTCGCTAAAGAGGCAAAAACTAATAACACGTTTTAAAAAATTACATCAGAATCAAGAGGCCTACTAGAGAGTCAGTTGGGCCATTAGATGACATGGGGTTAAAAGGCCCAATCAGGGAGGATAAGGCCATTGCAAAGAAGCAAATGGATTCAGTGCTTCGGTATACACTGCAGAGGATTTGGGCGAGATACCTACGCTGGAACTGTTTTTGTAGCTGATGAATCGGAAAAGCTGTCACAGACTAACATGACTGTGGATGAGATCCTAGAGGAAACTGACAAACTAACTAGTAACAAAACCAGAACCAGATGTTATACACACCAGCGTTCTGAAGCAACTCAAATATCAAATTGTAGACCTGCTACTGGTAATTTGTAACCTACTGCTAAAAGCTGCCACTGTACCTGAGGACTGGAAGGTATTGAATGTTACATTAATATTTAAAAAGGGCTCCAGAGGCAAGTCTGGAAACTACAGACTGGTAAGCCTGACATCCACGCTACACAAAATAGTGGAAACTATTATTAAAAACCAGAATTATGGGGCATATTGATAAACATGACTTAATGGGGAAGAGTCAAGATGGATTTAGCAAATTGCACCTCACTAATCTATTGGAATCTTTTGAGGATGAGAATAATCATGTGGATAAGGGGGAACTGGTCAATATAGTGTAACTGGATTTTCAGAAAATATTTGATAAGGTCACTCATGAGAAATGCTTGCATTAATTAAAATGTCATAGGATAGGAGACAATGTCTTAATGTGGATCAGTAACTGGTAAAAGTATAGAAAACAAGGTGTAGGACTAAATGGTAAATTTACAATGCAAGAAGTACATAGTGGACTGCCCCATAGATCTGTACTGTGACCGGTAGTGTTTAATGTATTCATTAATAGTTTGGAAAGGGGAGTTAGTGAGATGATCAAATTTGCAGACTTCACCAAGTTAATCAAGGTAGTTAAAACACAAGTGGACTGTGAAGAATTACAGGGGGATCTTGTGAGACTGGGTATCTAAATGCTAGGGGCGGGACTTGGGAGGAAATACTGGTTACCGGATTTACCGGTTACTGGATCTCTGAACACCAGATTACTGGATTAGAACTGGTATACCTGTACCGGATCTTTTCCCATTGAAATCAATGGGCAACTTTTCCCATTGAAATCAATGGGAGAGAAAAGTAAAACCGAAGTTACCTGCAAATACAATTCAATCACAGAAAAAGAGTAAAAACAGAAGTGAATATAACTGATAACTAACTAACCAGTACCACAAGACCACACTTTGTGCCCCCACAGCCCACATTAGACCCCACGGCCAACTACCTATTTTTTTTAATATTCTTTAAAATACAAAAAAGGTTTTTTTAAAGCAAAAGCAGTGTTCTACACTCAAAATGTCAGTGTCAGGCAATCACACAGGAACAGCCAGCCCCCAGCACACTACACTTTGTTCCCCCAGTCCCCACGGCCCCCAGTAGCCCCCAACGGGCCCACTACCATTTAAAAAAATTTTTATTTAAGCAATAATTTAACTTTTTTTCCCCACAGCGCTGCCACTCAGAAATCAGATTATGAATAAATCACAGCAACCAACTGCCAGTATTAACAGAGACAGACTACCACTAGTCCTAGACTAACTTTGACTATACTTTGTGCTCACAGTCACAGTCAGTAGCCCGCAAGGGCTGGCCCCAACGGCCACACTACTAATATATTTTTTAAAAACTGTTTTTTTTTCCCCACAGCACTGGCACTCAGAAATCAATCACAAATCATCAGATTGATTCTATCCCAGCAACTGCAGGGATGAAACCACCAGCAGCCCAGAAATCGCAGTTCAGCGTTTAATGCGGGGTTAACTTACAACATTGCATCACTGTTAGTTTTGTTTACTTTTTCCCCCCACACCAGACCCCCAAAAGAGATCACGTTACCTTCGCCTACCTTTATCCTGAACCTCCGACTCCTTGATCTTCATTCCCTCTTTGGCCACCAGTAGTCTTCTTAATGGTTCCTTTTTGTGGGGTGATGGGAATATCCACTGAACCACCACCACCCATTTCTCAATTCACACAGATACACTCACACAGGTAAGATTTATTAAGGGGTCCTCGTAACATAAGGGCTCATTTCCATGGAAGGAAAAAGGAAAGGTTCTTTCATTCATGCCTGAGTCCACTGGGTCACAGGGTTCAGCCCGAAGGCCTAGTCCTAGACCTGGTCAGCAGTTCATTAATTCATTCACCATTCACACCTGAGTCCACTGGGTCACAGGGTTCAGCCCAAAGGCCTAGTCCTAGACCTAGACCTGGTCAGCAGTTCATTAATTAATTCACCATTAATGCCTGAGTCCACTAGGTCACAGGGTTCAGCCCAAAGGCCTAGTCCTAGACCTAGTCAGCAGTTCATTAATTCATTCACCATTCATGCCTGAGTCCACTGGGCAGTGGGGGAGGGAAAATTTGGAGTGTGTGTGTGTGTTTACTTTGTATACACAATGCCTCATGCACATGCATATGGGATGGGGGGTAACCCTGTCCCAACCATGTCCAAACCCCAATGTCATCACTCACCTACTGGAGTGCTCTTGGTTCAATCTCTTCTCCTCTGGAATGCCAGTTGTTTTCCATGATGGTAGCATTCAGGCAGGCATTAGGCAAGGCTACAGAGCAGACACAGATATGCCTAATAGCATCAGAGGATCTTCAGAGCACACATTGGTGCTAAAAGACAGCAATGAATCATGCAGTGCACTGCTGGACTGGCAGTGTTACATAATCAATTATTCTTCTGCCGTTGCTGTGTCCTTTCCTCAGTGAGTGTCATTGCAAGAGGCCTCTTCTAGACAGACACAGTCAAGTCAGACTCCAGGGTGTGGAATGCATTTTATTTCAAATCCACAGGCTGAGGTTAGGCTACAGAGACACACAGGGACCCGTTCTCTTCAGAGGATCATCAAAAACACCCGCTGAGGAAAATGGGCCATTATTGCGTTATGCAGTGCACTCATAGGGGGTGGCTGACATTCATCTTCTGCCTTTGTGGTCCAGTCTGTTCCAGATGAGGTGCCATAGCTGGGGTGCTG
This sequence comes from Sphenodon punctatus, assembly GCA_003113815.1. Lineage (NCBI taxonomy): Eukaryota > Metazoa > Chordata > Lepidosauria > Sphenodontia > Sphenodontidae > Sphenodon > Sphenodon punctatus. The sequence continues at coordinate 1,347,578 of QEPC01005589.1, read as the reverse complement.
GAGCCTCTGACACAGAAGGACTAAACCCTCAGGAATTATTTGTATTTTAATCCATGGGGAATTTAGTTCTACCACATCTGGAAGATCAGTGATGGTGGTGGGGAGTTGGGGACACATTCTATGGCTGAGGGTGATAAGAATGGACCCCTAAATTCCCCCAAAATGGGTACTCCCCCCACTCTTGCTATGTAAACAGAGGTCAAGGGACCTGAGAGAAAGGGCATGCAAAAGGCCCCCAGGGACCAACAGAGGCCAGAGAACATGGGGATAGAGGTTTNGGGGGGGGGGGGGTTGCAGGAGAAAAGTTAAAGGAAGGATCGGACTCAACCACCCTAGCCCCTAGCAACAAAGGACTCATGGAAAAATACCAGCCTAAGGTTGAGAAACAGGTTGGAAGGGAGATCCCTCTGAATAAAGAATGGGGTCATTAAGGAGAAGGGCTCACCCTGTTATATCAGAGGACGGGTAGTTAGGACTCAGTGCAGCAGCATCCTATCTTTGCATTCCCCAAGAGAAACCAGACACACACCCATTATACCCTAAAGGACAGTCATTAGCCCTACCTCCCCTCACTGCATCTTTTGTTTATAGTTTCCCCCTGTGTCAAAGATATCTTGTCCATCTTGTATAGCCCTTTTTGTCATGGAAGTAACCTCCCCTCGTTAGCCCATTGTACACCCCAAACGACCCTTCGTAGCCTCCCAAACTCCTTTGTCTGCACCCTTTAACTGCCCCTGGTTTTTCCCTCAACTTTTGAGAAATCTTGGGACCCAGATACGTGCAGTTCACACTCTGTGCATGTCTGAGTTAAGATTTCTTCCAAACTCTGGTATGCCCCTTCTTTCTTCCTCCATCCCCTGAACTCCGCTGGATCTGTGGGCCGCCTGTCCCATCTCAACAGGCAAGGAAAGGTAACCGCAAGTCCAGACTTTCCCAGTCAACTGGAGAACCCCTCTTTCTCCCTGTCTCTTTCTCTCTCCCTGTCACGTTCTCTTGCTCCCCCTCGCTGAGCCAACACCGGAACAACACCCCCCCTCTCTTATCCTTCAATCCCTGCAAACCACTTGTGTTTTCCCCTTGTTAAATCCCACCAGTCAGACCAGGGCTGTGTTTCTCTGTGTTACCCATATATCAATAAACTTATTATTATTGGACTCTCTCTCTCTCTTTCTATTTGGGGAGGGTATATAAACTGACTGTAGTGCCTACTGTTCTTATCTTGATCCTTTGAACATGAGAGGACCCCCTAATTTGGCTAACTCCCCTAAATTTAAAGATTGAGCAGATATTGGGGAACTGAATAATCTCCTGTGGCAGTGGGTCTTGTGTTAACAGATTGGTGGAGAATTCAGGCAAGCACATGGTAATCTATGCAGGATTGTCCACGGAGGCATATGTAGCTACAGTCAGCCGAAACCCCCATATTTCTATCTCTTTCCTGTGTCATTTTCTATCTCCTTTCTCCTCTTTGGACCTGTGGATTTAAGGATTCTGGGTCTGGGCTGTTGGGGAGGAATTGTATTGGGGCAGTGGGTTGTGAATCTTGAGGTTGCAAAGGCAGCCCTGGGATTGGTGTGTGTGTAGAAGCGGACTGAGGTCCAGTTTACTGTGAAAGTCTTGAACGTGCAGTGGCACGTGTGGAGCAAATTGGAAAAGTGGACTTGGGTCCAGTTGACTGTGTTTAGCAGACTGAGGTCGTTTAAAGAGTCTCAGACGTGCAGTGGCACATGTGGAGCAAATTAGAGAAGTGGACTGAGGTCCAGTTTAACTTGTAAAAGTCTCGAATGTGCAGCAGCATGTGTGGAGCAATTTGGAAAATTGGACATAGGTCCAGAGTATTGGAGCGGACATATTCTAGTTAACTTGAAATTTGGTCTTGGCAAGGTGGGGAGCGGTTTGAATATGCTAGGATTTTTGAATCAGGAGGCACAGAGCCAGAACTGGGAACAGTGGGGTCTCTCATCCATAATGTTGGGTGGGGGGTCATTGGAAACTATTGGTATGGGGGTTGCTTGGGTAGTCTTGTGTCTGTGGATCCTAGTGTGGGTCCCCCAATTGATAAGAATGTGTTGGGGTGGGACCGTGTCAGTCGCCCAGGGAAAGTACTATTGGAATGTGGAGGTTGTTCTAGGGGGAGGTATCAGGATGGGCTCTGGGGAAGCAAGCCACTCATGGGAAGTAGACGAGATGCTTTGCCAGGAGCCAGGGATAGCTCACTTAGAGAAATGGGCAACAGAGAAGGGGGGATGCCCATGGAAGCCAGGATACTTTAAGACCCAGGACCCAGTGGCATCAGTTAGCAAAGCATATGATGGATATTGCCAGAAGTTTAAACCTAAAGGCAATGAAAGGGATGCGTGTGCCGCATGGGCATTGTGGCACACTTGTGGGGATTTGAGGGATTCGTTGGGAGAGACTAGGCAGAAATGCAAAGCAGAAGGGAAAAGGGTAGAGAAGTTGGAAGCTAAATGTACAGAATTGGATAAAATCAGGGGTGAACTGGTAGCCGAGAAGTGGAATTTAACCTCATTTCTAAGGAAAGCACAGGAAGACTCCACTGAGGCATTGGCCAGGGCGGAACAGATAGAGAAGGAGTATGAGGGAATGAGGGAGCAATTAGTGCAAGCCCAAATAGCAGCTCGCTTCCTGGCAGAGCAAACCCAGACTGCAAAGGTCGCGGTGAGCCATGACGCTTGTGAGGCAGCAATAGAAAAGCTAAAGGGAGAACTGGACTTGCATAAAGGCTTAGTGGCCGCCGTGCTAGTTCAAGATCTTCCTGGATTGGGGTCACTGCTAGTCCCTAAGAAAGAGTGCAGTCTGCCTAGTGATGCTATTCCTGAGGTCCTGTTTAATCCCACGTGTCTAGCCTCGGAGCCAGTGGCCCCAATTGTAGGCCGGGATGTGGATCATATGGGGGAAGGAGGAAGGACTGCCCATGAGGAGGTCTGGGAAATGATTCGATGGACCCCTTCACAGGCAAAAGCAGTTGCTGAGCAGCTGGGTCCATTGAATTCAGAGACCGTGATTTCCTGGATGGCTAGAGTGTGGCAGATGTACCCCCATGGTGGATGGGGTGGATCTAACCCAGTTGGCCTGGGATGCCACATCCCCTGCAGATATGCCTGTCCTGGAGGCAGGGCTGAGTATGACTGACCCCCATGATGCCACATGTGGTGAGTGGAGGACGGCAGTACTACAGGTCCTGCTCCCAGGGCAGAGCCTGCAAAGACTGTTTCTTCTGTAGAATCAGGTTCCAGGAGAACAACCCGAGGCATGCTTAGTGCGAAAGAAACTGTTGGGGGCTTTAGCAGAGGTGGTAACTCCGGTCCAGAGAAACGGGAGGCAGGTCATGCAATATAACAACCGGAAATTTGTCGAGGCAGTATGTCGGACTTGCCACTCCAATCCAAACAGCAATGGGAAGAATAGACTTATCCCAGATAACCTGGGATGAACTATTGCTAGGCATCAGGCAAGTAGCAAATCTGATGAGGAAGATGGGAGAAGGTAAGCAGCCTGATAGAAAGCAACAACTAGAGCAAGTGCAGGCTGTTACTTTTAATGGCCCGCACTTCTCGGTGCCCTTAGGGAATGCCATGAACCCCACGCCTAGGAACAACCCCTGGAATGTCCAGGATCCTGTAGGGTTCCCCAAGAGCCCCCATCCATGGCCAGGTCCCCAGGACAGTGCTTGGAGTGAGATGATAACGTTCACCAACGTGTTTTGGGGAATGTATTTCACTCACCTATCAATGTGGCTCCCCCACTATGCCCTAACCAGCAGCAGTGGTCCCTGGTCCATGTATGTGTAATCAAGCTGTAAATAACCCCCCCTGTTTTGCTTGTTTGTTTTGTTTCTTTGTAGAGTAGTTATGTGTGGATGTATGCATGGAGGTGGGTTAGTGGGATTTGTGTGTGCTCTTGACTGTGGAATGGGTGATGTGTGTCAGCAGAGGTATGCGTGCGTGTTTGAGGATTTTTGTCTGATGCCTGATGTGGGAGTTGTGAGATGGGGTGCATGTATCCCCATGTGGGTATATGTGTTAGTGGCTCTGAAAGAATGTATGAGATTTTAGTTTGCATTTACAGCTTGATTGGTGTGGGCGCTGGACGGTGGGAGTGTAAAATGTGAATGGAATTGTGTGAGCGCATGTGCAGGTGTGATGGATGTTTTGTATGAGACTTGGGTGTGTATGTATAGGATGACAGCTTGAAGAGCTGGTTTGTTTTCTTGTAGAGAAGGATGGGACTGTGTGTGCATGATTAGGGTCTGTATGGATTGGCAGCTTGATCCATTGAAAAGCTGCAGCCAGATGGGACAGGATGGGGGGAGACAAACCCCCCTCACCCTTTCCTCTTTCAGTTTTTTTTCTTCCCTTGAATGGCCCCAGATTCCATACCCTGCCCTAGCTTCCAGGGTCAGTGAAGCAAACACTGTACCTTGGGAGGAGGGGCCTCCTCGGCCCCCCTGTGGTTCTTTCAGGCCACCCCCCTGTGAAAAGGCTTGCTTACAGTCTCGGGAAAGGTATAGGGGGACCTAATACAGTGTTCATGAGCCTCCCCCTCTCCCCTGTTCCTGGGGACCCCCCTGCCTCATCTGGTTAGCTCTTCCACCCTTGCTGAGTAGAAGAACTGGCAGCCTCTTCACAAAGGCAGCCATGAATGGGAGGGTAAGGCCCAGGAGACCAAGGGAACAGATGTACCCCCACGGGGCATGCAACTGGACAGTATCTCAGTCAATCCAGCTGTGAGATTAACAGCGCGGGTAAGCAACCTGATCGGCAAACCTTTCAGTTCAGGTTTTGCTATAGCGAGACTGGAGGGCCACACAGTACTCTCATTGGGGTGGCCGCCTGGAAAGCCACGGGGGGAGTTGTGGAGAGAGTGGTTGTAAATTTTTACCACAACAACTCCACTAAATGGGAGCTGGTTATGAGAGGAAATCCCCATATGATACAGTTCATCACGAGCCGAGTTGTAATTAGAGGAAGGCCAGGGAACAGATATCCAGTCCTGAAAGAGAACCAACCTCCATCCACTCCCCTCCGCAGAGAAATGTGGGAATTCGACCCCCTTATTTGATATGTCAGTGATGACAATTAAAAAAGGTTCATAAAATTGTCCATCCCTTTGGCTTCCCCCCCTTCCTTTTTCTGAAGGAGGGACTCCCATGTCCTCAGTCTCTCTCCTTATCCTTGGTTAACCCTCGCCTCCAGGTGAGAAGCCCCCCAGATTCCTTTGTTTCATCAGGCAGATCCAGAAGCGAGCGGAGGTTAGGAAGAGTGGAGTTGGTGAGCCCAGGCCAGGAAAGGAGCCCATGGAAAGATCCACGAGCCCCATGAAAAGATGGGAAGAGTGGCACTCCAAAGCTTGGTGCCAGGAATAGAGCTTGGGAAACCAGATGTTTGCCGGAACCAGTCCCGAGCTCCCACTTGTCGCATGCAGCTTCCCAGCCAGGACAGCCAGCGGCGCACAGCACAAGCGGTCCTCTTGCATCTCCAAAAGAACTTTCCACTTCAAAAAGTGAAGCAAGCCCTCCAGCAGGACCACCAGACTTTGGGAACTCGGGTTTGCTTTGGGAAGGTTTTTCGCCACCCGGAATGTCTCTTTGACAGAACATTGGCCCACAAGCAGAGGAACTTTGCATTTTGCTCCAACACTCCCGGCCACAGCGGTTGTTCCGGCTTCTAGCCAAAGCCCTCTTTGAGTTGCCTCAGCTTGTTCCAGCAGCTGAAGCTCTTATGGACTAGTATGCCTTATAGGATACACCTGAATGGAATTGTCCCATAGAACAGAGCTCCTTGTTAAAGGTACAAACTGGTAATTTGGCTCAGCCCTTCTGGCCACGGGGTATCAATGGGGGTGATGAATTATAATTTGGAAGTTGGGACCTAAAATTAAGAAGAGATCCATTCCTCTAAGCATGCACGATCTCTCAAGAAAATTAGTAGGCCATGGCCAAGGCGCGCATGTGAATAAAACTAGATTAACCTGTGGTAATATCTTGGATTCCTCCAGATCTCCTCCGGAAGAAACACAGGTGACTCTAGCCAGATTGTAAATGTAACAGGAAGCTCCCAGGTGTACCTATGTCTATAATGTTTATTGATTTTCTTGTATGTATTAATTTCCCCCCCCAACCAGGTATCCTTATAGTAATTTACTCCCTTAGATATTGTCCCCTCGTATATCCTTATAGTAATTTACTCCCTTAGATATTGTCCCCCTCGTATTTCATTGATGTTTATAGTTTAGTAGTTTATTGTTTAAATACCCCGGTCTGTACTGTATTCTGTTTTCCTTCTACTTCCTGTTTCCTTCCACCCTCCCCCCCATTGGTTGTCCCCTCCATCACCCAGAACGCTCCACCCCCACCATCTCGTTGTGTGCCATTCCATCCTACAATTATGGGGGGAAGAGGATCTTGCTGAACTGGGGTTCTAGGTACCAGTGTCCTAAGAGACTCCAACAGACTACTTTGGTCATAGATCTTCCAGCGGCTGGTGTTTTTACATGTTGTGAGCCAACGTATTGAGCTAGGTAGGCTGTGGTTCAGGTGTGGCCCATCCCACCATGTAATTGTGGGAACCGTTTTAAACAGGTTAAAAGGTTCCCAATGGGGGGACTGATAAGAATGGACCCCTAAATTCCCCCAAAATGAGTGCTCCCCCCACTCTTGCTATGTAAACTGAGGTCAAGGGACCTGAGAAAAAGGGCATGCAAAAAGCCCCCAGGGACCAACAGTGGCCAGAGAACATGGGGATAGAGGCTTGACAGGGAAGCCCCCCCATACGAGGTGCACAAGGAAAATGGGGGGGAGGGGTTGCAGAAGAAGAGTTAAAGGAAGGATCAGGCCCAACCACCCTAGCCCCTAGCAACAAGGGACTCATGGAAAAATACCAGCCTAAGGTTGAGAAACAGATTTGAAGGGAGATCCCTCTGAATAAAGAATGGGGTCGTTAAGGAGAAGGGCTCACCCTGTTATATCAAAGGACGGGTAGTTAGGACTCAGTGCAGCAGCATTCTATCTTTGCATTCCCCAAGAGAAACCAGACACACACCCATTGTACCCTAAAGGACAGTCGTTGGTCCTACCTCCCCTCACTGCATCTTTTGTTTATAGTTTCCCCCTGTGTCAAAGATATCTTGTCCATCTTGTATAGCCCTTTTTGTCATGTAAGTAACCTCCCTTTGTTAGCCCATTGTACACCCCAAACGACCCTTCATAGCCTCCCAAACTCCTTTGTCTGCACCCTTTAACTGCCCCTGGTTTTTCCCTCAACTTTTGAGAAATCTTGGGACCCAGATACGTGCAGGTCACACTCTGTGCATGTCTGAGTTAAGATTTCTTCCAAACTCTGGTCTGCCCCTTCTTCCTTCTTCCATCCCCTGAACTCCGCTGGATCTGTGGGTAGCCTGTCCCGTCTCAACAGGAAAGGAAAGGTAACCGCAAGTCCAGACTTTCCCAGCCAACTGGGGAAGCCCTCTTTCTCCCTGTCTCTTTCTCTCTCCCTGTCACGTTCTCTTGCTCCCCCTCGCTGAGCCAACACCGGAACAACACCCCCCCTCTCTTTTCCTACAATCCCCGCAAACCGCTTGTGTTTTCCCCTTGTTAAATCCCACCAGTCAGACCAGGGCTGTGTTTCTCTGTGTTACCCATATATCAATAAACTAGTTATTATTGGACTCTCTCTCTCTCTTTCTATTTGGGGAGGGTACATAAAGTGCCTGTAGCATGTACTGTCCTCAGCTTGATCCCTTGAACACGAGGGGACCCCCTAATTCGGCTAAGTCCCCTAAATTTAAAGATCGAGCAGATATTGGGGAACTGACCCCCCAATAATCTCACGTAGCAGGGGGTCTTGTGTTAACAAGGGGGGCTGGGCTGGAGCTTGGTTGAGAGAGCAGTGGGTGGATGGGGAGGGTGCTGCAGTAGGGGGGCTGGTCTGGAGAACGGGCCGTGTTGTTGGAGAGCAGCCCCCACTCCCCAGAAGATGTAACGCCCTCCCAATGCCCTCTGCATGTCTTCCTGGGGGCGGGGGTAGCCACCCCATGCATGTCGAGCCGGGCTGGAGCTTGGGTGAGAGAGTGGTTGGTGGATAGGGAGGGTGCTGCAGGATGGGGGCTGGTCTGGGGAATGGGCTGTGTCATTGGGGAGCAGCCCCCACCCCTAGAAGGTGTTCCACCCTCCCAAAGCCTTCTGCACATCTTCCTGGGGGTGTGGGCAGCCACCCCACGCATGTTGGGCTGATGTGTTTGTTTTGTGTGGTGTGCTCTGCGACTGGGAGAAGGTTCCTGCTGGGGCATTCCATTCCAGACTCAGAGGATGGAGTTCAATGGATTAGCCCTGCTGGGGCACTACACTCCAGTGTGTGTGTGTGTGTGTGTGTGTGTGTGTGTGTGTGTGTGTGTA